>JBDPZO010000006.1:3164984-3657532 GCA_039877585.1 Heterodera filipjevi | reverse complement strand
CCGACAGAAAAGGAATTGGTTGTCTCTTCTTTACATTAATACAAAAGAAAGCAGAAAAAATGCTAGCATCATTAAACATTTTTTAAAACAAAACCAAAATATTTTTTTGTAGAAATAACATTCCCCCGAAAACTATTCGAATTGAAAATTATCCTCACCCCCTTTGGCTTTTTCCCAGAAAAGGACCCGGGAAAATAAAAAAAATGTTTGGAATTTTTTAATAAAATAAATACAGTACTCTCCGAAAAATGCGGGAAAAAATTACCCTGGGACTCAAATGGACGGCCCCCGAAAGGCCCTCCCCACACCCTGGGGCTCAACCGGACGGCACCGGTTTATCCGGACGGTTCCCGGCAATGCGGGAAAACACGTTACCGGTAGGTGTCCGAGGTGTGAAACACGTGTTTTCACACCCCGATCCCGGATGGTGACCGGGCCATAACTACTATTAGAGTATGGTTTTTCAATTTTTTTTTTAAATAACAGTTCACTTACGCCTTTTCCGGGAACCTATGGTTCTAGTAAACATATCACTCCTATAACAAAGGTCATTTTTATCCACTACATATGACAGAACTAATACAACATACTAAAACGTATATAGTGATATTTAGGAAATACAGTATATGTATTGCCTATTACCATTTTAATGCTTAATATGGATATTCTCTTTTTTTTACTGATTAGATATTTTGTCGTGGCAGATGTTTTGTCATAGCTCCAACATGTTTCTTATTTCAGCAATTGTCACTGTGCTACATAATGCAATGTTCGCCTCAAGTTGGGGCAGTTATCCTTGAAGAGCCGGACCATTTGTACGCAGAACCCAACGGGGCGATGACGTATCAAAAGCTCCGAGCGATGCTCACCAATTTGGTGCGCAGCGTGACGACCATCCATTTGCGGAAAGAGCATTTGCGTACCATGAAGACGATGGACTTGGGCAAATTTGGGGGCCGTTTTACAAAGTGTGACCAATGGAAAGTTTTATGAATGGATATTGGTTGAAGAATGGAATTGATTTTTAATATTTTTTAATTTTGTTGCTTCTACAATTTTTGATTTGGTCTATAAAATTTGTTTTTGAAAGAATTTGTTCGTAAAATGGTGAAATTTGCTGATGATGTGATGTGTAGGAATAAGAAATGGAATCATTTGTTTACTCATTATCAATAAGAGTTTCTTTGACTAATAAAAAAATAAATCAAATCAAATGCGAAAATGGCAATTCGTTGAAATTGCCAAAAAGCAAAGCCAATTGGTCAATTCACATTAAGTGAATCAGCTTAACTTGTTGATCTTCTGATCTGCTGATTTGATGCATTCAGTCAAATTTATTCACTCAATTCGACGGAGGTAATTTGCAAAATTGATTTTTTAATTTAAAGATTTTTATTCTCAAAAAACTTTGAATAAAATTTAAAATATCAAAAAATTCTGACAAAAAAAAATTGCTAATTTTACCGTCTTTTTTCTATACTTTTCATATGAAAAACGCTTTAAATTAAAATTTATTTATTTAGTTTAATCCAAAAACACAATTACCAAACGGTTTAAAAATTTTTTTGAGTTATTTATAAAACATCTTAATTAAAATAGGGTCCGCCCGGACTTAATGCCATAAAAAAACCCCAAGAAGTCATTTGAATAAACCCGGGAAAAAATTCTGGAAATTCTTATGGTACTTATTTTTTGTTACCAAATTGTTTTTTCCACCGATAAATTTTCTTCCTACTTGTCCCCAAATCATGAGCAATTTGCCTTTCAATTTTTAAACGCTTTCTTTTGTCATATTTGAAACCATTAATTTTTTCTTTTCTTATTTCATCAAATTTTTTGATTAGTTCCATTTTTGTTAGTTTATTATTATCACCCATTAATATTTGATTTTGTTTAACATTTCCAATTTTAATCATCTGGATCATTAAATGATTTATTTGCTTAATTCCTCGGGATTTCTCACTTTTTTTTTGTCACCTTGATAATCATCACAATCATCACATCACATATCACATTGGCCAATAAAAGGTTCCTTTTTTGTTTCAAAAAAAGTTCTTGGCTTTATGTCCTCTACAGTAGTTCTTCAAAATAACAGTTTTCTGTTTTTATTACTGTTTTATGAACATTTTGTAAGCCAGAATTTTTATGTTTCCAATCAATGTTTTCTTTTTGTATATTTTATTTTCAATTTTTGAATTCTCGTAATTTTTTTAAGCTTTTAAGTTTAATTGTAAGTAATTTATGAATTTATTGGTTCTAAATAGGTAGGACAGGACTGGGGCGGGGAATCCCCGGTTTTTTGGTCCCGGGCCCCGGTCCCGGTTTTCAAAAAAGTAAAGTCCCGGTCCCGAAATTAACAGGAAAACCTTATTTTTAATTATTTTTCCAAATATCAGTACGGTTAACTTCAAAAACTATGAAAAATAAATAATCCCTTAACCTGATTACCTAGTTCATAAACTGGCAATTTTCTTTATAAATTTCATGTGTTTTTTAAAAATTTGTCCGGCGGTGTCATTTAGTTGAGCTTTTCTCAAAACAAATCTCCAACAAAATTGACCAGTTTTTGGTCAAAATCTGTTGGTAAACCTTACCCCTTTTTTTTATAAATTTCCCCAGAGGCGCCTATCAGTACCGCCGGTCTGGATCATTTTGGCGTGGCCACTTTGGCGTCGTTGGATATCTTTTCTCAGAGGTAACCAAATTAAATATTTTTGGTATCATTCGATAGCCCTAAGTGTCCTCTATAAGCTTAAATAATTTTAAATAAATTTGGTCCACCCAATAAAAAGTTATGTTTAAAAAAGTTCAAAAAATTTCACAAATTTTCTCGAATTTTTAAACGTTTTTGAACATAACTTTTTATTGGCTGGACCAAATTTTTTGAAATTAGGCAGGCTTATAGAGCTTACCAAGAGCTATCGAATGGTAGTAATAATATTCAATTAGCTTACTTTTGGACAAAGTTATGACCAACGACGCCAAAGTGGCCACGCTAAAATGACCAGTTCCGAGTACCGCTGGACCCCTTTTCACTTAGGTTTTTAGGCTCTTATTTATAACTGTTTAGGGGTTCTTTCTTTACATTTAAAAAATTATTTTGCACAAAAAAACACCAAATTTTGAGGATTTTTGAGGTAGAGTTTGAGAAAAACTAAAGTAACAGGGATTCATTCGGTGGTGCCGACAGGCGCCACCGGATAAAATTTCGGTAATTTGGGTCTGATTTGTTAATGCGTCAAAAATGCTTTGTTTTGAGGTTTTTTTGTAAATTTTAAACTCACCGGCCTCTCAAAAAACCACAATTACCCTATTCTAAAAAATAATGGCGGCAAAATTTGTAATTCGATTATCGATCGGTTTTTTTCGATATTTCGGTTTTTTTTAACTGTTCGATCGGTATTTTTAGAGATATATCGAAAAAAATATCGATATCGAAAAATATCGAAAAAGCTAAAAATTTCTCGGTCGATATATTTCGATATATATCGAAAGAAATATCGAAGAAAATATCGAAAACATATCGTATCGGTCCGATCTCTAGTCATAACTAGGGCGAGGATTTTTAGTGGCAAAAAACTCCAAAATAATTAACTAAATAGTGACAAAAAAAACGGCAAAATAGTGACAAAAATAGTGGCGAAAAAGTTTCAAATATAGGGGTGAAATTTATTAAAATTGCTGTTTTTTCTTGAAATTTATTAAAATTGCTGTTTTTTCTATGTAAATAAGTTAAAATTAAGGCAAACCATTTTATTCACTGATTGCAGTTACAAATGAGGTACATTTCGAGATTTTCGGGGGTAAAAAACATATGATTATCGGCCAAAATTGATTTGTAAACGGAAAAAAACCGTTCTAGTCTCAAGATATCAGAAAAGCAAATAGAAATTTTGGAGATTGAATTTTTGAGAAATTTTTTTCATTTCTTATGGGTCTACTTTTGAAAATTTTAGGATCGATTCTTAGGGGTATATTTTTATGAAATTTTTTTGGTCGATTTTAGGGGTGTATTTTCCTCGGTAGGGGTCAGTTCCGTCTGGCCAGTTCCGTCTGAGCCGGTTCCGTCTGGCCAGTTCCGTCTGGGGCCAGTTCCGTCTTGAGCCAGTTCCGTCTGGCCAGTTCCGTCTCGCCAGTTCCGTCTTAGTGCTTTAGGGGCCGGTTCCGTCTCGCCAGTAAAAAACTTTCAAAAAATTTAAAAATTTAATGTAAATTTAGAAAAAGAAAACAGAAAAGCATATAATTTAAGCCTTGTTTGTTAATATAAAAATGAAATTAAAGAAAAATTACTTTTAACTTTGGCACAAAATCTGAAATTTTGAAAAAATTCGAAGGCTGTCCGCATTTTTGAAAAACTAACCCCTTGTTTAACTACATTTTTTAGACCTAACCACTTATTTTTTTTGCAAAAAGTAATAAAAATTCTTTAGGTTCAGAAAAAACTAGGGGGTTGGGTTTTCAAAAAAAAATCTAGGGGATTGGTTTTTTTTTAAACTTGGCAAAAATTTAAAAATTTCTAAGGCTAGTCCACAGTTGATTACTTTTCCACTTCGTCGGTTCGCAGTATGCTATTTAAAATAGATTTTATTTTAAAAGTAATTGAAATTTCATTTTTATATTAACAAACTAGGCTTAAAAAAGTTTTCTACTGGCGAGACGGAACCGGCCCCTAAAGCACTAAGACGGAACTGGCGAGACGGAACTGACCAGACGGAACTGGCTCAAGACGGAACTGGCCCCAGACGGAACTGGCCAGACGGAACCGGCTCAGACGGAACTGGCCAGACGGAACTGACCAGACGGAACTGGCTCAAGACGGAACTGGCCCCAGACGGAACTGGCCAGACGGAACCGGCTCAGACGGAACTGGCCAGACGGAACTGACCCGTTTCGTATTTTCCTTTACAAATTTGAAAAATCGCGAAAAGGTGGCAAAAATAATGACGAAACGCCAAAATAGTGGCAAAAAATTATTTTAGTGGCCAACTTCCAAAATAATTATTTTTAGTGGCAAAGCTCCAAAATAGTGATTCCTAGTGATGAATAGTGGCGTTAAAACGAAGAATTTTCGAACAAAAAATGTGTTTTTCGTGCATTTCTCGTCGAAATAAAGCCGCAGAAAAAATAGTTAAAAAACTAAAAATACGCACCCTAATCATCAAGTGCGGGGTCCGGGGTTCGAAATTGGCTAAAATGGATGCCGGAATCGTGATCAGCGATGCCAAAAACCTCTAGATAAATTTTTGTACTTAGAACTAGAATGTCGGTTTTTTGTTCGAATTCGCGTTCGGGAGTCGGAATTTTGGAAAATAAATGTCATATTCGTGATCAGCGCCCCAAATTACCTTAGAAACGACTTTTTATCTGAAAGTTTCGAGGGGGGTGGCAAAAAGGATAAGAACCAGAAAAACCTCGAGTTTCTGATTTTTGAGAAAAGAAAATAATAATGCTAAAATAGGGTTACCATTGGCTGAGCTCTATTTTAAAGGACCGATAAGGTGATTTCAAAGGACATAAGGGAATTTTTTGTGAATTCAAAGGACACACCAAAATTTTTATCGTATCCAATAAAAGGGTTAATTTATTCAAATGTTTAAGTTTTAACCAGGGGGACAGAGGCGGTGCCGATAGGCGCTGCCGGTAAAAAAAATTTGAAAATTGAAGTGTATTTTGGTAACAGATTTTGACAAATTTTTATGGATTTTTTGATAGATTTTGAGAAAACCTAAGCAGATTGGAGAATCCGGTGGTGCCGATAGGCGCCACCGAGAAATAGAGCTTGTGCAGTCTTTGGTACATCATTTGGCACTCGGAAAACAATTTAAGGGGGATTGCTCAAAGCGACTTTGATTGCTCGGAGATTGGTGAAGTCACATAAGAATCATATTGATAGTAATGGCGCAAGAAATTTTGATAATTAGGACGCTGCTTAAGTTTTTCCGAGCTAAAAACATCACTGATCAAAAAAGGGACATTCAAAAATAAATATATATTTATTCAATTTGCTGGTGAATTGTAACAAAAAAAAACGGGCAAAGATCAAAATCAAAACAATAATCAGGCTAAATATAAATAATGAATGGATCATAGTTTTCAAAATCATTCTTTTCTTGGAGAATATTCCTTCTAACAAATGACACTAACCCGATGACACTTGCATACAACTGAGCATTGACCTCAAATATGATACCAAGTTTAGTGAGCCGCAAATTTTGAAATTTTCAAGAATAAGACAATTTAAGACAATCATGCAGAATGGGGAGTTCTAATTCAAATTTTATTATTTGATCTAAAAGTTGGTATCAGTCAGGGTTACCATTTTATCTTATTTTGGTGGTCCAAATCTTATAAATTTAAAATTGTCTTATTTGTAAGATTTTGTCTTATTTCAGCTCTTATGTCTTACTTTTGTCTTATTACTCTGAGGAAAAAAAAAAATATTATTAATTTTACAATTTTTGAAAGCGTTTTCTTTAATATTTTTAATAAATTTTCCCAGCCGCGCCTATCGGCACCGCCGAACATTCAATTCTTTTGGAATTTTTCAAAATAAGACACCAATTGATTATTTTTGAAATCTATTAATAAAACGACCATAGATTTTCAAACTTTCCCCCGGTCGCGCCTATCGGCAGTGCCGAACCCCCACTCGCGTAGGGTTTCTCAAACTTTATCTTAAAAATTTCCAAAGATTGGTCATTTTTTTTTGTCAAGTTCAAATTACAAAAAAAAATTCCGGCGGAGCCAATAATTTTTTTTGTAATTAAAAATAAATTTCTTATATTCAAAGCTGAAATTGCTCAAAAAAATAGTTGGCGGAGAGAAATATGTCTTGAATACTTGATTTAGTTGAACAAAATGCAGTTTTAAACCGTTAAACAATGTTTTCAAAAGCTGTCTTATTTTTTTCCCCCAAAGTCTTATCTTTGACCTGTGATTTTCTTATTTCGGAAAATTTTCAATGGCAACCCTGGTATAAGTTTGATTTCCGGGGTGCTGATTACGAATATGACCTTAGATTTGTCATATGGTTTTATCGAATCTATGATTTTTCAGTTTTTTTTCGGTCATACAAGTGCTGGTTTCTCTTCTGTTTTTCATAAAAAAAATTAATTAAAACCTGTCTTGGTGGGTTTTCGGGTTCACTGATCACGAATATGAGACCCATTTTGTCTAATTCCATAGCCCGGAACCAGATTCAAACCAATTAAAACTCGATTTTTAGAAGTTATAATGACTTATATGCATGAAATCGATCAAAAAAGCGTTATTAAATTATTAAGGCGGTTTATACATTTTTGGTCGAAAATCGAGTAAATTTTTTCAAATTTGGTTCCGGGAATTGGAATTGGGCAAATCTGAGGTCATATTCGTAATCAGCACCACGGAAACGGTACACCCCAAAACGTCGCCGGGCGAGTTTTTTGGTCGTAACTTTTTGCTTTACCCACCAATTTTTGTAAATCATGTTGTTTTTGAAAACTCTAAGTGTTCTGAATCTCTTATTAAGCAGAAGTTAAGTGATTAAAAAATTCGAAAAAAAGTTAGAAAATAAAACTCATGAAATTCCCGATTTTTTACAAATAAAAATGCTAACTTTTTTTCGAATTTTTGAATCGCTTAACATTTGCTTGATGAAAGTTTCTAATCATTTAGAGCTTTCGAATAATATCAATTTTATTAATAAGGAAAAAAAAGTTATGATCAAAAAACTCGTCTGGCGACGTTTCGGCCGGCGACGTTTCGTCCTGGTCCGCCACGGAAACCCCTCAAAATAATAAAATTATATTAGAAACCCCCATTCTGCACGATTGCCCAATTTAATTTTCATTTAGGCAAAGTATTCACTTGTCCACGTCCTCGTCTCCAATTTGCACCATCACTTTGTTGCCCTTCATGTGCACTTTTTCTATCCCCGCACTCCACTCGTCCCATTGCTTTTTATCCCACGCCGTTGGGGATCGCTGCAACGCCCATGAACACTCGTCAATTTTGTACAGTCTCATGCACTCCCAGGTCCGCTCATTGACCAAACTGAACGTGGGCATGCCAACCCAATTCAGAAAACCGATGACGAAGAAGGAACGGGTGGTGGCATTGATAAATTGCTAAAAAAAAAAATATATATATATTTTTTTTTTAAGATAATTCCATTGAATTTGAAAATGTTCGGAGCAGGTCGTTTCCTCCCCCCCCCCCCCCGAGAACTTATGCAGTTTCTTGAAAACCTAACCTGAGGGCGGTGCACCCCAAAACACCGCCGCCCGAAACACCGCAGGAACGAGTTTTTTGGTCGTAACTTTTTTCTTGATCCACCAATTTTTATAAACTTGATGTTATTCGAAAGCTCTAAGTGTTTGGAAACTATTATTAAGCAGATGTTAAGTGATTAAAAAATTTTCAAAAAAGTTACAAAATAAACTTCATTAAATTCCCGATTTTTTTCGATTTTTTGCATAATAAAAATTATATCTTTTTGGAGAATTTTTTAATCGCTTAACATCTGCTTAATGATAGTTTCCAAACACTTAGAGCTTTCGAATAACATCAAGTTTATAAAAATTGGTGGATCAAGAAAAAAGTTACGACGAAAAAACTCGTTCCGGCGGTGTTTCGGGCGGCGGTGTTTTGTCCTGTTCCGCCTGAGGGAACTAAATTCGTCTTTTTTTTCATGATTTCAATTAGATTTATAATGACACTATAAATAGATGGCAAGACTGACTTCTTTCAGTAATAACACGGTTGGCACGAATTCATAAGTTGGCGGCATATAATTCACCATTTTTGGAACCCAAGACGCATAGGGCGTAAGCAGCCATTTGTAAAATGCATTAGAAGAAGTCGCACCGGAACTGTCGCTGGGCGGATCTTAAAACAAATACAATAAAAAAATAAACGAAAATGGATGACGGCACATCGTCGCGACATAATTACTCCCCCTCCCCTTATTTCAGAGACCATACATGTAAAGGGGGGGACGGGGGCGGACCAGGACGAAACGTCGCCGGCCGAAACGTCGCCGGACGAGTTTTTTGATCATAACTTTTTTTCTTTACCAACAATTTTTATAAACTTGATATTATTCGAAAGCTCTAAATGATTAGAAACTTTCATCAAGCAAATGTTAAGCGATTCAAAAATTCGAAAAAAAGTTAGCATTTTTATTTGTAAAAAATCGGGAATTTCATGAGTTTTATTTTCTAACTTTTTTTCGAATTTTTTAATCACTTAACTTCTGCTTAATTATAGATTCAGAACACTTAGAGTTTTCAAAAACATCATGATTTACAAAAATTGGTGTAAAGAAAAAAGTTACGACCAAAAAACTCGCCCGGCGACGTTTCGGCCGGCGACGTTTTGGGGTGTACCGAGGAAAACTATAATTAATTCGAATAAACATTTCTCCATATTTACCTTTTTCCGTTGATTGAAGTTATTTAATTTATTTTTTACAAATTTTTTAAGCGATTTCGTTAATGTTTTTAAAAATTCCGGCGGCTCCTGTCGGCACCGCGGACACCCAATCCTGTTGAAATATTTAAAAAAAGAACTAAAATTGACAATTTTTGGAAAAATCTGTTAACTAATGGGCCATAAATTTTCAAAATTTTCCCCCGGCGGCGCCTATCGGCACCACCGGACCCCCTTCGCGTAGGTTTTCTCAAAATTTTTCTTTTAAAAAATATTCCTTTTTTTAACCCCCAAAATCTTTTTTTTGGTTTACATGTTCTTTTTTTGAAAAATTTCATCTGACACCCCTGGAATAAAGAGAAATGGGAGCCATGGATATATGTAACATTTTAATAATGAAAAAATAGGAGTTTTGGGGGGCCAGCGGTACAGATAGGCGCCACCGAGGGAAATTTTAAGAATTTTGATAAGAAAATTTATTAAATTTTAACATTTTCCTTGACCCCCCCCCCCTCTTTTTACACCTGCCACACCTCCTCGGAAGGGGTCCCCTATTTTGGGGCCCTTTGCGGGCGAAGGGGGCGGGGGGTCGACCTCGGAACGGGACAAAACACAGCCGGAACAGAACACAGCCGATGCGCATAAATAACAAAAAAAAACTAAGATTATCCATTTCAAATTGCAGGCCTCCACGTGGCCGTGGTCGGTAACTCATCTACCTTTTTTTATTGCGGTAGATCGAGGCCAATCTTAAGCCATAAAAGGCTAGGAAGCGAAAATGAAATTTCAAAAAAAAAAATTTTTTTTGAGATTTTTGAGATTTTTCCCGGCTGTTTTGGCCGGCTGTGGTTTGGGGTGTACCCGCCCCCCCCCCTTTACATGTATGTCAGAGATTGTAACGAGGTAAGGGGTGCGCCGAATTATTTGTTACGAAAGAAAAAATTTTCAAAACAATTCTTGTTTAATATTTATTCAATATTTGACGAAGAAAATTAAAAAATAATAAAGATTGATTTTTTTTTTTTTTTATTATAATTTGTTCAAATGAAAAAAAACCTTGAGGAAAGACATTGCTGAACGCTATACTTTGGAGCCGCGCGCAGTCGGTAAGCACAGAGTAAGAGACCAAACGGCGCAAAACATCAAGAGGACCGTCGAAAATGGTCAGACAGAAAACATTTTGGGCCAGCAGAGGCCAAATCCTGCTGGCGATGATGGACCAACTGTTGCGTTCGTTGGCCATCACGTTTAGCAGCACACTGAGATACTGCTGCTGGTTGCTGAACAGACGCGGAGAAATGCGACAGAGAAAGGCAAGCACACTCTGATCGACGAAACTAAAAACAAAAAGGATTTGTCAATTTAGGATGCTCTTCATCCCTCCCCCCCCCCCAATGGTTGTACGACTTTTGGGGCCAAGAGATTTGCGACTATGGTCTACAATACAATCAGATTCAAATTGCTTTGCCATAATCCCAAATGCCCTAAAAGGATTAATAAGGAAGAAAACAGCATTTTTGGCTCTTTCATGGGTGTTTTTAAAATGTTTTTTTTTTTCAAAAATCTCCAAGAACGCAATTCTCGAACAAAATTCATGTATTAGTCTATATTAAAGCTTTTTAAGGAATATAGGATTAATGCAACATAAATTTGAAACAATTTTGGAAATAATCGTAAAAGTCGGGCCGCAAAAGTCGCAATCGGTAATAGTAAGGTTTGCCCCCCTACCTTTATAAAAAAACAATTATGATAGTTTATTTTTCAAATAGCCTTTCCAAGTCCTTCCTTCCCTCTTACCGAATGGCCATTTTTTTGAAGCCAATGACATTGTACGGCGGTGGCACTTCCGGCATTGGCAAATGCTTTTCGTTGCCCTTCGCATCTTTGCCCACTAATTCGGCGCCAGTGCCTTCACTTTTGCGTCGGATTTCCCACTCGCCAAGTACCCAGCGACGGCTCGCAATGTGCGAGTCGACAATGCAATCGAAGCGAGCGGAGACCAACGCAAGGGAGAGGCCGAGCACGGCGTGACCAACATGTTCGAACACGTTCAGCAAAACGTCGTTGCAAATGAAACTAGAATAAGGCAAAAAATATAAGAAATATAATAAAATGGCATTTTAAAATGTCTGACTGAAAAGTGAGGATAGAAACGAACCCGGGGATACCATAATTGTTAAATAGTATCCTGCACATAATTTAGGCGCCTCCCCACGTTTTGTCGACTGCACGTTTTGTCGACTCGGCCAAATTCGAACTTTCAAAAAGCGATTTCCACTTTTTTCTGTTTGTCAGACCCAATTAGACATTTATTTCGAACAGCGAACACAAATTTATTCGAAATTATTCCTTTTTTGGCCAAGTCGACAAAACGTGCAGTCGACAAAACGTGGGTGCGCCGTAACTCTTATTTTATTTTGGCATGAAGTTTATCTCCCCCATTTAAAAAAAACAAAAAATTTTTTTTTAAAGTGCATAAAGAGATGTTTCTGGAGGTTTTCGGGGTCGCTGATAACGAATCCGACGACATCTATTTCGACCAATTTCGAACCCCGGACCCGCACTCGAAGAATAAGTCGAAATAAAATTTTTTTATTCGGATTTATTTGATTTGAATTTGGGTCCGGGGTTCAGATTTGGTCGAAATGGATGTCGGATTCGTCATCAGCGACTCCGAAAACCCCAAGAAACATCTGTTTAAGCACTTTAAAAAAAATTTTTTTTTTTTTTTTGAAAAAATGGGGGGATAAACTTCAGTATTACCTTTATTTTTTTCATATGTAATGGAATAGTGTTCCGGCGGGTCGGGGTCAGTTCGTCGCGGTACTTTTCGTCGCCGCTCACTTTGAAGTGCCATATCTTTTTTGTTAACCAACTAATTCAAAAATAACTTTTATCATTTGAAAGCTCTATGTGTTCTGCGTTTGTATGTTAAGAATTTAAAACGATTCATTGAGTCACAAAAAAGTTATGGCCTAAAAAGTCGGAAAAATTCCGTTTTTTGAGTTTTTTGACCATCATTTTTTTGTACCTTAACGAAATTTTTTTTTAATTTTGCATGCAAATAGAGAATATGAAATGCATTCGAACCATACCACTTTTATTTTTTTTCGTTAATAAAGAAAAAAGTTATGGCCTCCGCGACGAAACGTCCCGCGACGAACTGGGCGGTTCCCTGTTCCGGCAAGTCACAGAATAAAAATTGGGTTTTTATCGATTTTTAGAAACATTTGATTAACTAACATTTGTCGAAGCACTTTCTTCGCTTCGTTCGGATGATCAGACATTTTGAAGAATTATGCTAATACAGAATAAAAGTGTTTGTTGAGGATGAGCCACACTATTGTAAATTTGAATAAAATGAGTCACATTAATGTAAATTCAAAATTTTTGAAATGTTCGAATTAGGGGTTGGGATTCGAAACTGGGCAAAATAGTTGCCAGAATCGCATTCCCCGACCCTCTGAAAACCCCTAAAATAGCTTTTAAACCAAAAAAAAAATTTAATTTTTTTTTTCATTTTTTGGGTGACGTAAACAGCAAAAGTAGGGTCCGGGTCAGTTCGGCGCGGAACCTTTCGGTGCAGCTAACTTTGAGAAGATATAACTTTTTTCTAAGTGTGCCAATTTAAACAAAATAGGTTTCATCAGAAAGCTCTATATGTGCTGTATTAATCTTGCCAAAAATTAAAAAAAATCATCCACACATAAAAAAGTTATCATCTGTTGCGCCGAAATATCCAGAAAAATTCCATTTTTTGAGGTTTTTTGGCCATAACTTTTTTGTATTTTTTCTAAATTTTTTGAAATTTAGCACCTTGATAGAACTCGTCAGGCGCTTTCGAATAATACCGAATTTGTTGAATTTGGACGAAAATGAAAAATGTTATTGCTAGTCGCGCCGAAAGGGTCCGCGCCGAACTGGGCGGTTCCCGCAAAAGTACGCTTAAACACACCGTCCTAAAAAATGAGATGTGTGCCAATAAATAGAGAGTGCGAGACGCCAAACAAATTTCTCCTTTTTCTCTAACATTCTCCCATTTTGGCGCACTGTCTATTCATTTTTATTTGGAGAAAAACATTTTTACTTCGGATACGGATAACTTTTGTTCAATACGCAACTTCATCATCAAACTTTCACCATCGATAGAAAATAAAATTATACATCGATTAATATACTCTTTTTATGAGCTTTCGAATGATACCAAAATTGTATTATTTTGGATCGCAAAGAAATTCAAAAATAATCGTTGAAAATCGGGGCGGTGCTATGTCGTTACTTAAAAACCATCATAATGTGCGTTACTCAAAAAACCCTCATTATCATTATGAAAAATTTTAACAAAAAACTAGTCATAACTTCGCTCTAAAGCTACCAAATTTTGTATTCTTAATATCATTTGATAGCTCTAAGTCTTCTCTATTAGCCCGTATAATTTCAGAAAATTTCTTTGAATTCCAAAAAAGTTATGGCAAAAAATGTATGAAAAACCTGCTTTTTTTGAATTCCTTTGGCCATAACTTTTTTGGAATTCAAAGAAATTTTCTGAAATTATACGGGCTAATAGAGAAAGCTTAGAGCTATCAAATGATATTAAGAATACAAAATTTGGTAGCTTTAGAGCGAAGTTATGACTAGTTTTTTCTTAAAATTTTTCATTATGATGGTTTTTTAAGTAACGACCCAGCACCATCGGGGCTACGTTTGGTGGGTGGGAGAGGAGAGAGAAGGGAAATGCGATAGAGTCAAAGAAGTGAGAGAAAAAAGAAAAAGTGAATCAATTCGTGCTGCGACGAAAAATGTGCAAGTGTGGGCGAAAAAAGAAAAGTGCAAAATGGGCGAAAAAAGAAAAGTGCAAAATGGAAATTAGTAAATATCAATGCGTGTGATCGGAAGAGGCGGGTCATTTCAGTACGGAGAAATTAATAATTTTAATTATTAATTTTGTAATGATTAGGAATGGGATTTATATGTAAGAAAAATCGCAAAATATGTAAATAAATATGTATTAAAAAATGCCGAAATATGTATTAAATATGTATAAAAATCCCCTAATATGTACGAAAATATGTAAATAAAAATGCCAAAATAGGATCAAATAGGTACAAAAAATTTTTATTTACGATTTTTAAGCAGTAAGAAATTTTTCAAGGTTTCGACCGTAAATCTCATTCAAATGGAATAGGGAAAGATTTAAATAAATTCCATATTTGTCAAAAAAAATTGAGTTTTAGGGTGATTTTTTTTTAAAAAAGGTTCCTGTTTTTAGGGGTATACTTTTTTAAAAATTTTAAAAGCCCATCTTAATGGGTCTATTTTTCATTTTTAGTGGCATTTTCCTTATTAAATTTCTCAAAAACCTGAAAATATGTACCAAAAATGCCGAAATATGTATGAAAATATGTACATATGTAATATGTAGAAAAAATCCTAAATATGTAAAAACATGTAAATAAAAGTCCCAACTTTTATAAGCAAATGCAAAAAAGAAAGTGTTTTTCCTACTATTCAGAGCATGGAGAATCCAGGAAAAAAACATGTATTTACATAAAAATCCCGTCCCTAGTAATGATACTAAATATTTTTTTATATTTTTAGTATGGTTAATAATTAATTAATAATCTTAATTGAAAAAAGATAAATGAAAAGGCGATAATTATCATTAAAATATTGAAAATAATTTTTACGTGCGACTCGAATGCACAGTACTGTAATTATTGGTAGCTTTTGTAATTCACGAGCTTCAAAAGTTTGGTCGAATTAGCCAATTCATTATTTTGTTACTTGATAATCGGATTTTGATAAATTTTTGCGAGATTTGTTATCAAAAAACGCATATAACTAACTTGCCAAACGGTCTTTGTTTTTGAGCTCCGAAAGCTTGAGACACCAATCTAAATGTATTTTAAACATATTTGATCGGGTTTCTTAAGAAAAAAATATTGGAAAATATTGTTAATCAAAATTACTTAAAGGGTTTGCATTTGACTTAAATGAAAGACCGGAATTTCCGAAAATTCCGGATCAGGATTAGGGAATGACCTTGGACCCGATTCTCGGATTAAAAAACCTGGTTTCAGCACTTCTGTTACCGGCTTTAAAATTTTGGACCCGGATCCGACCCTAATCAGGGTTTCTCAAAAAAAAAAAGGATGAAAAATTAAAAAAAGGTTTCCAAATGAAAATTTTCAAAATCAGCCTTTGGCGAACAAAAAAATATATAAGCATTTGGAGTCAAAACAAGGGGTGCCATCGAATCCGAAAGAAGACAATCACAGGTAAAAATAAGATTTGGGGTCAAAAATAAAATAATTTTTGAAGGTGTTTTAAAGCTTAATCAAAATATGGTAGAGATCAGGGATGTGCCGAGCCGGACAAAATCCGATTCCGATTAAATCGCCGATTCCGATTATGGCCAAAAATCCGATACGATTAAAAAACCGATTCCGATTATGGCCAAAAATCCGATTAATTGCGATTCCGATTACGATTCCGATTTTTTCCCAAAAATGTTTTTTTTTTAAACTTTATTCATACTTAGATTCATAGATTTTGAGATTGTGATGCCGAAATAAAATATTTTCAACGTTCTCAAGCAATAAAAGTCTTCCGGATCAGGGACAACCGAAACTCAGTAAAAGACCTGAAACGAAATTCGAAATGAAAAAAAAATTTTTTTCGAAACTCGAAACGCAAAAAACCTGAATTTTCAAAACGAAGCCAAAAATTGAATTTTTTTTCATCTTTTTTTTTTTGTCAATGTATTAACCAAGACCCCGAAATGAAAATTTTGAAAAGCCTAATTGGGCTGGCGAAAGAGCCTCACAAATCATCATTTGAAAAAAAATTAGTCAAAAGCCACAAAATTATGATAAGTCCTTAACGAATAAAAATGAGCTAAAATATTTTTGGCAAACATTAAGGCTTAGGGAGGGGTCCGATGGTGCCGATAGGCGCCGCCGTTGGATTTTTTCTGAAAATTTTGATGTGATTTGTTAACAGATTGTAAGCGAACAATGGTTTGTTTTCGAGAATTTTAAAGTTAAATTTGGAAAAAACCTATGGTAAAAGACGCCCGGCGGTGCCGATAGGCGCCGCCGGGGAATTTTTTTTTGAAATTTTCTGCATTTTGGTTACGGATTTTCACAAAAAAATGACCAATTAGTGAGGATTTTTGGAAAATAAACCCGATTCCATAAGGTGGATGAGCCTTTTTTTATATTATGGGCCAAATGTCAATTTCAAAAGGCATCTTTGAAACAAAGAACGTCCTTTGAAATAAAGAACGAATTGCGTTTATTCGTAGCAATTGACCCGCCTTTTGCTTTGGAAGAAAATTAAATTTACTCATATTGTTTGTTAAGAAATTACACGAAAATAAAATTTTTTTTTTGTTTTTTTCATTTTTCACGCTACAAGATTTTCTTTAAAAGTTGCATTCTTAGGGGTGTAATAATCGGATTTTTTGGCAAAATCCGATTACGATTATCCGATTCCGATTATGGTCAAAAACCCGATTAATTGCGATTCCGATTACGATTCCGATTCGGCACATCCCTGGTAGAGATGCTTGAAATGTCGCCCTATTTATTTCATTTTTATATTTATTCAACTTTGTAATCAGGCAAATCGTTTCAAAATAAATCCGGGTAACCATAGTCAAATTTACCCGGATCAGGATCAGGATTCGGGAATGGACCCAGGGCCGGATTCCCGAATTGAAAATCCTGTTTTCCGGACTCCTGATCCGGGTCAATTTTTCCAAAACACTCGGATCAGCAGAAGTCCGGAGAAAAATTTACAGGATCCAGACCTGTTTCAATCTTTATTAATTGAGAAAACATTTTTTTTTTAATAATTCTTTAAAAATTATTAATTTCCGCTATTTTTTAAAATAATTAATGATTTTTATTTATTTAGGTAATTAGTTTTCAAACTCTTTATCTAGGGATTTGGATGATCCTATAATAAAATGTCATAATCATAACTTTATTTTTTTTTAATTATTCAGCAACATTTTTATGCAAATTCTGCCGTTTTTCCCCTTTGAAAAATTTTGGTCGGATTTTGCTAATGGATTTTAGCTTAAAATGGCCATTTTTGAAAATTTTTATCAAAAAATCCCCAAATTGTCAAATTTCTCAAAAAGCATAAAAATCATTCTTTCAAAAAAAAAAAATCATTAACCCCTCAAAATCATCAAATCCTGAGAATCTTAATATTCTTGGGGCGATGCCGATAAGCACCGCCGGGAAAATCTTAAAATATTAAAGAATTCGCTTCGAACATTTTCAAAAACTGTAAAAATAGTAATATTTTCTTTCTTTCTTCAGAGTAAGAAGGCAAACTAAGGCAAAGAGCTCAAATCAGTATTTTTCTTACAAATAAAAAAAGTAAACTCTGTTTTACTTCCGTATTAAATTTTTTAATTGAAATAAGGCAGGGCAAACTCAAAATCTTCAAAAATGAGTATCAAGTACTATAATTTAATTACCAATAAATTGTGAGCAATTTGGAATAGACATTTTAGATATCGAGCTTTAAAATGAGACCCTAAACTTATAAACTAAAATGACCCTAGGTTTTGAGATAAAATCTGTGAAAGCCTGTGTGAATGGGATCCGGTGCAAGGTTTCGTTTCGAGTTTCGAAAATTTCGGGTTTTTTGCACTTCGAATTTCGGGTAAAACGCTGAAATTTTGAAAAATAGATCCGTAAGAATTAGGTTTAAGATACTTCAGCATTTATCCAAGGCAAAGTACAAACTAGATCCATGTATTCAAAAATTGACCTTTTTGGGAAAATCTGTTAACTAACAGCAGCACCGTACCTTTCTATTCGCGTAGTTTCTCTCAATTTTTCTCCAAACTCACTTTTTGGAGCAAAAACCTTTAAAATTCTAGGATTATCCATTGCCAACCCTCTCTTTTTCAAAATTAAAAAATATATGTCATTTAAACAGCTAAAAAATACTGCAATTAGTAGGGCTGGTACTTTTAGTCAAAAAAAAATACCCAAAAAGTCACAAAAAATGACAAAAAAAAAGCAGGAGAATTTGGTACTTTTGGAGCAATTTTTAGTCAAATTACATTGAAAAGCCAAATTTTCATATCACAGAAAACAAGCGAAATAAATCTAAAGATTTGGAAAATTTAAAAAATGAGGAAATATTTTTCTTTTTGAAAATGAAAATTTAGGGAAAATAAAAGAAATTTAGGAGCAATTTTTTAGAAAATTTTTCCATTCATAGGGGTGTACTTTTTCAAAATTTTAAAGGTCAATTTTTAGGGGTCTAATGCAAAAAAAGTCATGAAAAAGTCACAAAAATCGCCAAAAAGTCATAAAATTTCAAAAAGTGAGAAAAAGTCAAATAAAAACACATGCTAAAAGCTTCAAAGTTAAAAATACGTTTTCGAATGTTTTAGGCCATATCCCAAGTCAGCAGAAAAAAAAAGTCATTTTGACTAAAAGTACCAGCCCTAAATTTTTAAATGAAAAATGGATTGAATGTTTTTTAAATCCACATCTATTAAAAACAAAAATAAATTTAAACCCGAAAAAAAATCCGCCATAAGGAAATTAAAAGAGAGAGAGAGCAGCACTAAGAGAATGAAAAGATAGAGAGAGAGAGAAATTGTAAGAGAGTAGGAGACATAAAGCGTATAAGCGGGGGGAGAGATGAGGGAGGGGGGAGATACGAAAAGGAGACAGAGAAAAATACAAGGAGAAAGATAAGGTAATAAATAAAGTACGCGAGAGGGAGAAAGAGAAAAAGAAAGAAAACAGAAAGAAAGTAAGAGAGAGAGAGAGAGAGAGAAACAAACATTGAGGGGTAAAAAAGAGAACGAAGAGAGAGAAAGGGGGAGTGAAAGAAAGAGGAGATATAACTAGATAGAGAAGGGAAACGGAAAAAGAGAGAGAGACAGAGAGAGCAAGAGAAGGGAAGGAAGGGTGTGAGAAGGAGATTGAAAAAGATAAAAGTAGAGCAGAGGGAGGTATGGAGAAAGAGTGAGGAAGAAAAAAGAAGGGGAGAAGAAGGAAGAGAAAGATGAAGAGAGAAAGGGGTGTTGATAGCTAGAGAGAAAATGAGAGCAAGAGAAAATTATAGGGTGAGAAGAAAGGGAGGAAGCGAGTAATTAAGGAAAGTGAGAAAAATATAGTGCGAGAGAGAAAGTATGAGAAAGAGAGAGAAAGAGGGGGAGAGAGTAAGAGGGCAATGAGAAAGGGAGGGAGAAACGTGAGTGCGAGAGAAAGAGAAAGTGAGAGAAAAACGTAGAGAAAGAGAAAGCGTGTGAGAATAAAAGACATGCAAAGTTTTTATTATCGAAAACTCCAATTACTTTAAATAGAGAAAGTCGAACAGTAATCGTCTTGCAAATTTTTTTTTAGTAATAAAGACACAATCTATTAAGAATTGACGCTAATTATAATTGAAAAAGTATCGATTAAGCTAAAACCCAAAAATTCAAGGAAATTATAAATGATGTTAAAGAGCGGGTGGGCGCCTCGAAGCGGTACCCGGCCGCTCGTTAATGAGCTAAAACACAATCTATTCTTATATAATAAAGTTTGGGGTTTGTATCTGCCATCGTTTGAATTGGCGTGTGGCGTTTTGTTGCTTTTGTGTTAAAAAATGATTGAAAAATGGAAATGTTTGATTTTGTTTTTCATTTGCATTTTTTGATTTGAGAAAGAAATTGTTTCATTTGTTTTGATTTTTTTTCTTTTTTAAGAATATAATTTGTTATTGTTTTGTAATTGTCTATACACAAAAAGAATTTAGAAATGAATGCTTTTTATTGGGTTTGTTTAGCTGATAGTCTCTATATTATGGTTGACCTTTTACGATTGGAGATTTGTCTAATAGAATTTATTTCTTCACTTTTGTATTTTTATGAATGTTTCTAAAAATTTGTTTCTTTTCGGTTCCAGTTAATTAAATGTCAAAAAGAACCAAAAAAAAAATGCCAAGAAAAAGGGATAATGAAAAGATGAAGAAAGAAATAAGAAAAAACATAAGAATTCTGTATTGTGATTTAGGAATGCACATTTATGTGTCTCAGTACCTTAAAGCCACTAATGTGTCCCATGTTTTGAAAAGGAAAGAAAAAAGAATTAATTAGCTATGCCAAAGGATAAAGAAATAGCTTAGACGTGCCAATTGCCAAAAAGCTTTAGAAATGCAAAAAGATAGGGGGCTCGGCCGCGAAGCGGCCGAGCCCTATTCGTTTAATCATTTATTACTGTTCACAACACATTCGTACTACCTAGCGGGGGATGCGCCGAAGGCGCTAACCCCGCTAGTATTCAAAAAAGTTTAAATAAAACTTGTTAAACTATTTTGAATTTGGAGCAAATTCAATCAAATTACCATGTCAATGAATGAACTTTTGAAAATTTATCAACAGAATTATGACAAATTGTGTACGAATGCGTATCATTCTTATGCTTAATATTGTAACCATTAACCCAAAAATGAAAATTTCTTTTATTATAAAATAATTTTCATATCATTTTCCTCCTCTTCCATTTCATCATTTATATGGGCATTTCTCGACGCATTTCTGCGTCTTATTGTTGCGCAGTAAGCCTGGCTTGCAGTCGCATGAGCAAATGCAACGTTTTTTAGTGCAAATTGTCGGGTTTGGCTTGTCGCAACTTGGCTCACATCCGTTGCATTTCTTTTGGCCAAATTGTTCATCTTTGGGGCACGGAACCTTAAAAATAGTTTTACAATTGCATTAATTCTCATGGCAAAACTATATTTTAAAAAATATATATAAATATAATTTGCCTAGTTTTTCAAATAGATAAAAACTCATAATTTTCATGGCAATTGCTATTGGAACCCAATTAAAATAAAATTTATTAAGTATACTTTTTTAATTATTTTATTTTATTACATATATTTTTAACTCACAAAGCACGTTGGTTCTGGCGGCGGCGATTTGTTCTGCTCCATAAGAATTGGCACAATGAAAAGCATAAGCAAAAAAAGAATTTTGAACATTTTTTAAGATCTAAAATATATGTAAAAATTTATCAAAAAACACAAAGACATGGCCATCCAAAAAAAAAAATTAATTCTCTCAAATATTTGGTAATTTGTGAATTAATTAAGTTTTTTTAAATGAAATATGGAAATTTTAGATGAATTTTTCAAAATATAAATCTTTTACTTCTGCGGCGAATTAATAATTTTGGCAGTTTAAATAAGCCTATTTTTCATAATTGTATTATAGATATTTCAATAATAGATTTACGTTTACGGGATAAATTTATTTATGATTTTTTTTTTTGCATTTAAATGAATTTGTTTATTTGTCCTTTCGTAATATTATGAAAAGGAATTGCATAAAAACAAAAATAGAAATAGGGGCGAACGAAACATAAAATTATGATGGTAAATGTGCAAATAAATAATGGTCCAACCAAAAAATATAAAAAAGTAATTGCAAAAGATGCATAAAAATTGGCTGATTGTTAAACAAATTAAAAACACAAGGTCAGACAAATGAAAAGGCGATAAATTCTCATTTTACAAAATAAATTTTTAAATATTTTCAAAGTATTTATTTTTATTTTTTAAAAAATAGAAAAAATTTTATGGAAAAATCATAAAAGAAGGATTAGTTGTGCCCACATGTTTATCTTTTGAATGCGTTTATAAATCAACATACATATTTACCAAACAATAACAAAAGATTTAACAGCGAAGTTTTTGACCCTCTGATTTTTGTGAAAATTCTTTTTTTAAATTAAAAATTAAAAATACAATCTTTACAAATTCTTTGACAAAAATAATATGCATAAATAAGGTTTGATTAAAATAATAAAATTGAAAAATGATATTTTTTGTTTTTTTTTAGCACTTCGTCATTATGTTTTCCAACTCACAAACATTTGACCTCACCGTCCGTGTTTTCTTCAATCCAATCACAGTAACGTGCGACTCGCGTGTACAGTACTGTAATTATTGGTAGCGCTTGACATTTTTATTTTAAAACAAAAAACCTAGTGTATCTATGCTTAGAACTCTTCAAAAGACAAGACAAACATCATATTCGTAATAAGCACATTTGAACTCTTTAATTATGATTTTTGAAAAATTTGGGGGGGGGGGGTATCATAATCTTGAAGTACCAAAATTTTTGGTGTCTTTAAGGAACCGTAGTATTATGACTGAAACTACCCGGTTCTTTAATTGCTATATTTTCTTGAAAATTTTTATGAGATTTGTTACCAAACGCAGCATATAACTGACTTGCCAAACGGTCTTTCTTTTTGAGCGCAGAAATGCTGGAGACGCCAATCTGAATGTATTTTGACATATTTCGTTAAGAGTTTCTTTATCAAAATTGGTCCTAACAAAATGGCGCATTAAAAAATGGTTGGTTTTTTTAATATTTGGGCCCTTTTTCGGCACCTGTGTCCATGTGGTGCCATTTTGTGCAAGCGTCAACAATGGGCCTCCACTGTCCCCCTAAGAATGGAAAATGATTGTTTGATTCATATACCTAATTTAGTTTTAATTTATACGAACCGTTTCCGAGTTTTGGTACCCAATTTCCATGCAAATTCGTTCGTCCAGACAAATCTCTAATTTCTCATACAATAGCCTTAAAAGAAAGCGGATTAAATGATTTATCTGTTTATTACTCTTGAGATTAATTGTATAAAGTGTTAAAAAAAATAAATCTATGCCTATCGTAATAGTAAATTTGGTTCAAACATTACAGTACAGTGAGGGACACGTGTTGGGTCCCCCAGTCGACTCCACCGTTTGGGACGAGAGAGGAAGTGGGACGAAATGCCAATTGGGAAAGGGATCCGGGCCCAGATCCGATGGTGTTCCCCAAAAGCCATTAAGCCCAAAAGACCAAATAACTCTCTCCGACTTAATCCGAGTGAAAGGAAAATATAATGTACGGGTGATGGAAATGTATATAAAAGGTGACAAGGATTGACGACTACCAATTGACTATCCGAACGATTGACTAACGACTTACTGACTGACTGATCGCTGGGGGAAGAAAGGAAAAGAAGAGATGTGTAATGGAAAGGAGAAAGGGGGCGGGGATAAAGAAGGTAAAGAAAGGAAAAATGTGTGTGAATAAAGAGTGGAAAGTCCAACTGCTCTTGGGGACTGAAAAGTATATTTGGGGCATGGACCAATCCCTTACAGCTCCCCCCTTTGCACAGGATCGTCCCCGATCCTCCATAAAAGTTGATGATCCAATCCAGGAACAGCTTCGCCCTTCGGTCCCCAATTCAGACGTCTACTCACCAGGCTGCACATCGCAATGAACAGCCGTGGCCCGAGACGCTGAAGAGGATCAACCAGGACTCATTCTGTCCTAGAGAGGTGCCGCGAAGTGTGTCGTTGCTGATGACCCCAGAAAGAGCTGTTGAGGAATGGGTGCCCAGAATTTTTGGGGGGAAAGAAAAATTAAGGAAGAGCAGTCGAAAATCCCATTACAAAAAAATAAATGAAGAAAATGAACAAATTACAATTAATATTTAAAATGAGAATAGACAAAAAATAAGGAATGAAAAGAAAGAGAGGAGGGGAAGAAAAAAATAATTTACATAAGAGAGGGAAATGTGATAGAGGGAAAGAGAAGGCGCTTCACCGATTCGAAGTCGTCCATCTTTCCGTGCCATCCTTCTTTTCATCTCCAATTTGTCCGCCGATCACCACCGCGTCCTCTGACCTGAACCGAATAAGGGTTAAACCTGCTCTCCCCTCTGGGAAATGAGTTCGAACCCCCTGGACGGCCACTCTCATTACCTCTCCACCTCGCATAGAACGCTTCCGACCTGACCACGGCATCTCCTTCAAGAACAAGACGTCCGCGTTGGTTATGGTGGCAGTCCGGCTGGCGAATGAGGTGCACATAGTCAGGGCCAACCACAGTGGTCTCATGCAGCGCTTCGTTGAGGAAGCGGCGCCAGGCCGGTGTTCTGCCAAGGATGAGCAAATTCCCAATTATCACCAGCCCATGACTGGCGCGGGAAAGTGCCACATTCACACGGTTCGGCACAGCCCAAAATGGCTCTTCGTTGTTGACATCCACCGTGTTTTGTGAAACAGTGGTGACAATCACGGCAAGCTCCGATTCATGGCCCTGCGTGGCATCGGCTGTGGTCACAAGAACATTGCAAAGTCCTTGTGCTCGGACCAAACGTCCAATTTCCATCATCTGGGCAGTGTATAGGCAGATACAACGAATGGTGGTGTTCTCCGGTACTGCTCGCGCCAAACGCCACTGCTGGAAGACCACCCTTGGCACGTTGTCCAAAATCTTTTCCGCCGAGTCGCGCTGACCTGCCTTTAAAAGTCCCAAAACACCCCTCCCCATCAACTTCTCATCCACCTTTTCCGTCGGGACGTCCCGAAGGATTTTTCTTCCGAGCAGAATCGCCAAAATTGCTCCAGCCGGTGATCCGTGATCCTTGGCGATCAAAGAACAGCCGTTCTTTGTGAGCAGATCGGCCCTCTCCCTCAGTGCACGAGTCGAGACCATCGGCCTCAATTCCACTGCTTCAACGCACCGTCCCGCAGGTATTCGAATTGGTCCAACGCATTTTGCTGTCCTTTTGCGTCCTGAAAGGCCAAGAAGACCTCGACTCTCACTCAAACGCATCGCCAATCCGCTGCTTGTTAATACGCCGAACAGAGCCGATGGCACAGGGCTTTGTCTGATCGTTTTGGTCGACACGGCAACTGATCGCCGTGTCCTCCTCCCAGATTTCCATCATGTCCTGCATCGCTGCCACCGAGCGCAGCTGGTGCCGAAAGGTGAGATTGAGCTGAAATTCGTTCACTGGCACCACGTCGCCAATTTCGACCACCAATGTGAAACGATGCAGCTATCGGATGATTGCGGCACGATGTGCAGCAACAGCACAGGCCATGACCTTCTCACCAAATTCAATTTGCTCCCATGACAATTTGCTGTCAAAGGGGTACAAATAATTACGGTTTTCGGGTTCAACCCGAATAATCACATTGGCGCCATACGCCAGAACTTCATCCCCAGCCTTGAAAGGGAATCCCAATGGAAGCACATAGTGCTGAGAAACCCACACTGCCGGCGGTCGGTTGATGGTGAGCAACGTCATTTGCACGATACTTTGCGATCGGATGTCGTGCTCCATTCCGTTGGCCATGTGCCGGCGCTGTATTCGCATGATTGTGGGTAGTTCCGGTGCGGCAATGGTGGCACATTTGGCGTGGTGGTCACCATTTCGGCGAGTGTCTCTCTCCACCGTGAGGACAAGCCCCAAGGCAGTGCTGAACTGTGCATGGGAGCATTCGCTCACCTCTGTTGCCACCGCCTGGTGATTGAGGCGTTTGTTGGAAGTGATGAGCCAATCGCCAGGCGTTGTCCATCCGGTTTCCGTCTGCGCCCATTCGACGCTGACCACTTTGGTCGCATCGCCGACTTCCATCGGTCGAGTCGTCTTGACGACGTCGTTATCTGCCCAGAGCAGATCAGGCCACTGCTCGGCCAATTCGATGCGCGCCGCAACCACTCCTTTTGAAGTCGCCTGGGCGATTAGGCACCACTTCGGTGCCTTTTCGTCCACCATTCCTTTCGGTGGTGCCTGAGAAGGTGCGCTGACCAGCTTGTCCTTGGCTCGGAGACCAATCGCCTCGAGCTTGTCGACAAGCGCTCCGTCATCACCATTTGCCCGAAATGACGAGGAAGTCGCCGGTCCGTGATTCGCCTGCCGCTTGACCTTGTCGGCCAAGTACGAATGACGTGACGACTGCTCACCTGAAAAACCCCCATTCCCAAGTGGGTCATCCTCATCCACCTCCATCTCATTTGCGACCGATTCCTCATTTTCTTTCACCTCCTCTGGGTCCATTGGTTCAACCGTGGCCAAGCCAAGTGGATCACTCGGGTTGGCCAACGGCATAACCTCCAAAACTTCTTCATCAAATGCATTAATGTGCCCGCAGGCATGAACACCCTCGATCTCTTCCTCTCCTTCCTTTTCCAATTCGCCTTCGCTCTCCTCAACCATCTCTCGATCAATCATTTCAGCATTAATTTGCCCGCAGGCTAAGTCTTGGGCACTCTCGGCCTCACCTCCTTCAACTTTATCATTATTTTGCCCGCAGGCTAACTCAAGAGATTTTCGGGGAGAAGTCATTTTGGGATTTGTTGAATGCAAATATCTAAAATTGGATAACATTTAATGAAGGAGAGAAAAACTTATGAGGAAAAAATAAATAAATACAAAATTGTCCTTAGCATTCTGCTATGCAATCCTAGTAACCGAATGAAATGAAAAAGTGAATGGAGAAGGGAGAATGAAATGCGATAGGAAGAGGGGGAAAGACAAGGGGACATTTGTCCATTTGTGGTGTGGTGTAAGGACAAGTGATGGGACGACGGATGGGAAATGCTCTTTGTCCGTCGCAAAAAGGAGAGAAAAAAAAATGTGTAATGACAGAAATGTAAGGATGGGCGACTAAAAGGCAACACTGCGGCGACGATTGGAAGATGAATTGCAAGGGACGATGGCGCGGAATGGATGTTCCGCAGTGGCAATGAGTCAGCGCATTGGCAAAAAGGACGACAACATTGAGGGACAGAAATTAAAAAATGACAAAAGAAGAAAATGAGGAAATGGGAAACAAAGGGAAAATAAGAATGAAATTAATGATGCAGAAGTTGGAGAGGAAGCGATTGTGAAAAAGGGGTAAACACATTGCCTTTAAAAATTAGGCAACAACAAAAAAAACAGGTTTTTATGCAACAATAGAAAAGTGCACAAAAACAGAGAATGAAAATAATAATCCACCAAATATTAGAAAATATTGGGCTAAATGGGTTGGTTGAGCTTGGTGTGGGTTTTAGGATGTCACAGGCCCAAAGAAATTGATCATCTAGGTCCGCAACAATGGCTCTTGAGGAGTCCATAGTCAGCGGGGCAGTATGAGCAACTGGGGTGAATTTCATAAGAAAGGCACAAAGAACAATAAGACCGATGGAGTACGGTTTTCTCCAACATACCAATGCATTCTTGTGCCCGCAGGCATTGAAAGTTTTGGGGATTTCGTTCTTGGAAGGGGCGGTCTTTCCCAGGGACAATCCGAGGAAGAAAACGAAAGAGAGAAAGGAGAGAAAGAAAAAAAAATTTGGGGAGAGAGAAAAATTTGGCTGTATCCATCAGACAAACCAACATAAGATAAAATTTAAGTCTTCAAATTATTGAAAAAATTGCCCAATTATTGCCCCTAGCTGCGCGGCTTAGTGATTCTCGCCTCACAAATCGGAAAAAAAAACGGCTCGAAAGGGAAGAAGAACGGGTAAATCACGAAGATCCAACTGGCAATCCGGCGTGCTGATCTGCTTATACATGCTGATTGGCGTTGCAACCCGCGAGCATCTCTGGGAACTGATCAGCGTTTGGGACCAGCAGTGAGTGATCGGCGACATTTGGGGCGGGGGAACCAAATTTACATGTCAAATTGTCGAAATTCGATAGTGGAGAGGGACAGTGAATGATCAGTGATCGGCGTATGATCGGAAGGATGAAAAGCATTTGCCAAGGTATTTGATCAGAAAAAGTTGCACTTACGGAAATCGGTTATATGTAATGGACGAATTAGTTGATTTTCCATTTTTTTAACTCATAAATTACCCCCCCCCCCCCCCATGTTTTTATCTTTGGATTTTGTTTTTCTTTGTGTTTTCTAAGCTTTTTATATATAAATAAGGCCAAAATGTAGAGAAATTCGGCTAATCAGGGGAAAACGTCGGCCGACATTCCTTTTAAAATTTATAAATAATTAGCAAAAGAAATCGTGGCAAAAGAAAAAGGAATAGTATTAGGCGGACAGACAAGTCCCTGTCCATAATTCATTAACATTATTGAAAAGAGGAAATTTAAGGTTTTTATTATTTAATGTATATATAAATGTGAAAATTGGGATATTTAGGCCCCAAAAGAGATAATAAGAAAGGAATTAGTCTAAAATAAGCCGAGAAAAAAAAACCGTCAGCCGACATACTTTTTGAATATTACGGCAATATATTATTATTTTTGGCGAAATGAATTATTATAAATAACTATCGAGAAAAGAGAGAAGAAAAAAAAATAAGCAAAAAATGCATTATTTTCTATTTTATGTTAATTATAATTAATTTGTTTATATGGCTTGTTATTACTTATGTAAATTTAGGCATTGGTTGTGTAGTTGGAAATTGTCCGGCACGCCACGCTTGGACACAACGGGCAATTTGTGTGGCGCCGGGAATGGTCATGGACGACAGTCGAGCGGCGGTTTTTCTTTGGTTAGTTTGCATAGGGCACAAGCGCGGTTTCTGTTTCAAATTATCCTGGGCCCTACAAAAAAAAAGTGAAATTGTTTCTAGCTCATGTCATTTTTAAGAGGGGAAAGGGGAATGGCATAAAAAGAATTAGTAAGAGTTGCCATACAATTTCAGCCCAAAATTCAATAATGCTGATTGTATGCCGCTTAATTTTACAAAAGAATTGCAAGTAAGTTAAGAGAATTTCGAAAACCAGTTTTATGTAAATTTTCTAAAAATGGGACCATCATGGGCCAGAAAAACAAAACAAAAAGGAAATAAGAGAAAAAGAACCAATTTGGGGGTAGTGCCATGATACCATTTTCGAAATTTATGGTTGGGATGCCTGGCTGGCAGTGCCGATAGGCGCCTCCGGAAGGGAAAAAACTCGGTAACCCCAAATGTTCTATATTTATTTTTTTAGGCTTTTGGTCCTGTTTCTTCGCGAGTTGGCAAAAAAATTCGGGAGACTGTGCGCGACTGACAAATGGGCAGCCCCAAATTGGTGTCAGCGTATTTCAGTCAAAAATTGGTTCGTATGACAATCGCCAGTGAATTCTGAAAATCTTTCGTTTTCCCTTCTTTAGCCGAGTAAACGGCGCGACCTTTCCAACGGCGTTTGTCCTCTCATTGACATCGGCTGCTACACAATTGATTTCGCCACTTTTGTTTTCGAAGGCCAACAAGTTGTTGATATGAAAGTGGTCGGCGATGTGTCTGCTGACGATGGTTAGCCATTATTTTTTCTCTCTTTTTTTTGCTAATGTTTTATTTCGGCTTTCCTCCCTTTTTTTTTTGCCTTTTCCTCTTCCTGATTCTCCCCCCACCCCCATTTTTAGGAGTCGACAATTGGGCATCCATTTCCCTCCGTTTCGAAGGCGGCGGTCACTCAATTTGCCATTACAATGGACAAATTTCGACCAATGCTACTGCTTCAGTGACTTGGAAGTGATGGTCATTTGGAATTGCCAGACTCTTTGGCCGGACCAGGCCAGGATGACCATCGATAAATGAGGTTTGCGCAAAGATATCGAAAGGTGACTGTGGGGGGGGGGGGGAGAAAAAAGGAAAACCAAAAAAAAATGATAAAGGGCAAGAGGAATTGAGCTTAGGCATAACCACCCCGTTAGACACTAACGCATTGACCACTCGGCCATTGCTTTTTGATTGATTTAGGACAGGGGGAAAAAATGCTCAATTTGCGTTCCCAAAAACAATGAATATTTCTTGAATTATTAAACTGTTTCGGAGCTATAGAGCCTATACTGATTTAAAGAAAATGATAGTCTCGGGTAGTGAGTGAGTGAGGCCCTTTGAAAAAAAATTTTTTTTTTTTAAAACATCTGTTTTCTTTTGATTGGTAATCGGTCTACTGAGACACATGGCGACCGAGTAGTGCAAGCAGTGCAAAAATTTTCGAGCAGTTCAAAAAAAACATTTTATTATTATTATTTTTTTTAATGAATCATTTTCAAATTTGCAGGACAACCTCGGGTCATTCGTTGTTTGGCTCGTCGTGGCGGTGTCAGGCGCATTTCCGGCCTGATCTACGAGGAGACTCGCTCAATGTGAAGGTGTTCTTGGAGAATGTGATCCGTGGCGCGGTAAGAGCGGTTTTAGTCACTTCGGACTTTTATTAACTCCCTTTAATTTATTTTTGGAAATCTTTTTCTTTTTTTTAAAACACTTTCCTTTGCTCAGGGTGCTAACTGCAACCACGCCAAACGGAAGACGGTCGCTGCCATGGAGGTTGTGTGCACACCACACACTGAGACGCGAAGGCTGCACTTTGTACGGTTTTTTTTATGGCGAATGGACGACAGAAGCAGAGGAGAAGAACAATGTTATAAAAAGGATGAAATAAAATATCCAATATGCCCTCTTTAAAATAACTTAAAAAAACAAATCGACTTATGAATTTATATATTGTAGGGGTTTGAAGGGAAACAACATTGCACTAACAAAGGCATTATTTGGCCCGCAGGCTTAATACTTCGGGAATTGGTTTGATTATTCGAATATTGAGAACGTAATTTAGAGTTATGTTAGAAATCTTCGAGTTCTGGCTGAGTTTGAATTTTTATTCGGCCTTGCTGAGCTATCTGCGCAATGAAGAAAACTGGGGGAAGGTTTGGAAGAAGGGCGGACTAGCAATCAAACTCCGGAGTGAGCAGCTTCGGCCACCGACCGGAGCAAGACGGACTACTGGGGCGGGGGCCGGTTTTGGGGAGGCGGAGGACTGCCACCGAGCACAAGCCGTCGGAAGCAGGCATTTTCAACCGAGGCTGAGCTGGACTGGGCTCTGCCCACAGAAATCGGCCAGCTGTGCATCCCCATGGATCGGGCCGAAGTGTGCCGAGACGGGGGTGCCCTGTCGTACCTGCTCGTCGGCAAAAGTCTCCCACGCCGGGTCGAGACTGTGCTGGCATCGAAGCAGTTTGGCCAAGCCGTATTGCCGTTTGCAGATGAAACGGACGCCGGAATTGAACGGTTTAACGCTCAAAATGGAAATGTGGCATAAAAAAATAATGAAATAGGTATTTCAACGATTTTGTAAGCGGAGGGACACCCAAATCTTGGTACTACGGGTCCCGATGGTTCGCCCTTCCACCAACAACAACAGAAAATTACCGGCGAATTACTGAGATGCTCGTCTCATGTAATGGGGCTTATGAAAAGATGGTAATTGAAATTTGAGGGTTTTTTTTTGGCTAAATCATGAGTGTAGACCCAACTTCCCGAGGACGCTCTGCTGATCCGAGGGCTTTGCGCACCGATCGGTACCTCAGCGTTTGCCCTGCATCGGGAGGAGGAGCATGTCCACCACCTCAACTACAATTTGGGGCCGGGATTGAAGGTTTTTTTTGTCCTTCCGAAATTTGGTCCTACTAAGCCGGATTTAGTTGTGGCTTTTTGTTGGTGGAGATTGGGAGGCAAAAGCCATTGAATTGGGTCGCTCCCTATTCAATGAGCGTTGGCCCAACTGCCGGAATCCGCTGAGCCACAATAGCTTCTTCTTTTCGCCCAACCAATTGCGCAGTGCCGGAATTCCTTTCGAATTCCATGTCCAACGGCCCGGAGATGCGGTGCTCACCGTTGGACTGCATTGTGGAATCAATGTCGGACCGTCCGTGTGTTTGGTCAAGGAATTTTGTAACGCACGGGCGGCGACTCAATTCAAAAGTATTTGGGTTTCCTTTTCCAGGGGTTCATCCACAATTTCAGTGTTTTAGGAGTCGGCGCTTCGACTCGTTGCAACTGCCCGGGTCGGGGCACCTACCAATTTTCGAATGAGGACGGGCAGGAGTATCTGCAGGGGATTTCGTGAGTGAATTGGCACCGCAAAAAAATGAAATGATTTTAAATTTTGAAGAAAAATGGAAAGTGAGGCCAAATCTCGGGCCCGAAAGACGAGATACGAGCAGAGTGGTCGTCGAGAACGGCCTAGTTTGGAGGTGCTCGCCGCCCAAATACATGACCAACGGGCACGGCAAAAGGCCGAAGGGCAAGCGCGATTTGTTCATCTGCCGGAATATTTGGGAGAGTGCAACTTGGGCCTAACATTTCGAAGCATTTCTTCAATTGGTTGAGGTGTACTGTTTTTGGTTTGGACTGTGGCGAAGAACAACTAATTACCGTAGCGTGAACACCTTCCAAGTCTACAACTCTGTAAATGCCCTTCCATGGCAATTGAAATTTCTTTGATGTCCCAACTTTGGCATCATAGTTTCGGATCAGAACTCGGTCACCTATGCTGATCTCTTGGGGCCTTGCTTTCTTGTCGTACTGCTCCTTCATCTTCAGCTGTGCCTGTTTATGAACTTCAGTCGCAGCAGACCAAGCTCTGCGCAGTGAAACGATCAATTTTTGCTTAAACTCCGTCCTGTCAGAAATGGCCACGGGGTCACGAATTTTTGGGTCCAAAATTTGGTCAACACAGAAAATCGGGTCCCTACCAAACATGAGAAAGAATGGGGTTTCGCCAGTTGACGTATGGACCGATGTATTGTCGCAAAAACAGGCGGCATCCAGAAACTCATCGAAGTCCGGTTGGTCCTTGGTAATGTACTTCGCCATGATATTGTGAAAAGTGCGAAAAGCCCGTTCAGTGGCCGCATTCCCTTGGCTCCAATGCGGTGACGCATACTTTTTGTTAATGTAAAGCAGGGAGCAGAATTCTCTGAAAAATTCAGAAGTAAAAAAGTGGCTTGTGGTCAGTGAGAATTTCAATGGCCGACATAAAAATAAATGGTCTAAATTCACGTAAAGCATAAATGATGGCGCTCATTTCCACTTGGACCGCTGGTCATTTGCTCTCAGCAGTAGAGAGGGTCCTGCTACAATAAGAAATGGCCGAAAACGTACCTGTAACTTCATTTCTCTGCATTAGGACTCCTCCTTGTCCAACTGTCGAAGCGTCCGTAAAAATGTGAAAGGGTTTCGAATAATCTGGGAAAATTAGGTTAGGAGCTTAACACAAGAGACTTTTAATTCGATTAAACGCTTTTTGCTGTTCAGTTCCCCATTCGAATTTGACTCCCTGTCGCGTCAGACTTAGAAGGGGCTCAACAACCATAGCAAAGCTTTCAATGTGTCGGCGATAGAATCCGGCTTTTCCAAGTAGATGCTTCACTTCCCTGACATTCGTCGGGACTGGCATGTCCTTGATTATTTCGATTCTGCTGAGTGAGGGTTTGAAACCAGACTCCGTCAGAGTGAAGCCGAGAAAATTCATTTCTTTTGAGGCAAAGACGCACTTCTTGGGGCTTAACTTCAAATTGTAGAGTCTGAAACGGTCCAGAACACTTCGCAATGCCAATAAATGGTCATCGAATGTTCCCTCTTTTGTGAAGATTAGGACGTCATCTACGTAGGCAAGGGCTGTGTCCTCAAGTCCAGATAATACGACTGCCATGGCCCTCGAAACATCACTGAGCTTAATTTGCAAATATCCACTAGCCAAATCAAGCGAAGAATAATAATCACATCCACCGACTTTCTCCATTATGCTGTCCAGTCTTGGTAAGGGATACCTGTCGGGGATTGTCACCGTGTTTAACTTCCTAAAGTCCAAGCACGGTCGAATCCCTCCGTCTTTCTTTTGGACGATTACCAACGGAGTGACCCATGGAGTGTCAGATTCGACCATGACACCTGACGCAAGCAACTGATCGATGTGCTTCTTCAGCTCCTCTTTGTATTGATACGGCACCCGTCGGGGTGGGGACGAAATGGGCTCTTCAGTGGTGGATGTGATATGGTGTTCGGCTTTGGAAAACATTCCTAAATCGTATTGGCTTTTGCTAAACGTGTCAGAATATTCATCAATGAGCGCTTTGAGCTTTTTCAGTTCGTCATCCGATGCAATTGTCTTTGAATAACTAACGACAAATGTCGGATCTATTGCCGTCCGTTTTTTGGTTGTCTGAAACCATCACTTGTTTATGATTCACTTCCCGAAGAAGTCCTGTAGGGTCCGAAGTCACTTCATTGGCATAGGCCAAGTGCATTCCCTTCCAAATTCGCTTCGACTCCATTGTCGGATTTATTATAGCCAGTTTAATCATTATGGTGCCCGCAGGCGAAACACTGTTCAGTACTGACATTCCGCCATTTAACAGGCTTTTCCCGGCTCTATCGATGACCACCGGGTTCACTGTTGTGGAGGGTGTCTCAATTTTTGCGTTCACTAGCACCTGTGAGTCCCGAGGGACCCAAATATCCTCAAATGCACAAATTCTTATGTCATTCAGAAGGAAGGGAGTTTGGTTGCAGAATTTTATTTTGACATTTCCCACCGAAAACTCCCTTTTTGTGTAGTCGAATTGGATAGGTGGCAGCATTGAGAAGACATCGCTGCCAATAATGAGATTGTATTCCTTAGTACCTGTGAACTCTGAATCGTCTACAAAATTTAGAGTAAACGGGATTTCGAGTCCTCCCAAATTGAGTTGAAGTCGAGCGAATTCTTTTAATTTAATTATGTGACCGGAAGCGCTCATCGCTTCTTTAAAAGAGGGTATCAGTTTACAATGAAATTCGGGAGCGATTGATCGTGGTGCCACGCTGAGACTGGCGCCAGTGTCCATGAGACAGCGGCTTGGTGATGGGTTGATGTGTGCCACGACAACGGCTGTGTGGGGGCTCACCGCATTTAATCTATTAAGTGACCCTAAATGGGCTACATAATTCCTCACCATTTCGACAGAATGGACCGAAGTGGCATAGTGTCGTCCTGAGAATGCAGCGTCGTCTCGGACAATGACATAAGGTTCCCCTCCCACATTTGGTCTGATGGTTTTAAAGTGAATTACCCGTTGGGGAGAGAAGGTGTGACGCAGATGATGGGAAGTGGCAAGAAGGGAATTTAGGTGTCTCTCAATTTGGTGTACATCCGTTGTAGTCCAATTTGGTCCAAATTTGTCCAGCAGTACGTCATTCAATTTTCCCGAGACTGGTAAGTAGGATTGTCGGTTTGAAACCGAACCGAACCGAACCGAAAAACCGAGAAAATTCGGTTTCGGTTATCGGTTTCGGTTCGGTTAACCGAATTACTCGGTTTCGGTTATCGGTTTCGGTTCGGTTAACCGAATTACTCGGTTTCGGTTATCGGTTTCGGTTCGGTTAACCGAATTACTCGGTTTCGGTTTTTATTTTTATTATTAAGCCATAAATTCGTGCGGAAATTGAAGATTTTTCATCCAAAATAAGGATTTTTAGTGGATTTTTGGTGCCAAATTAAGATTTTTTAATAGATTTTTGGTGCCAAATGTGCCAAATTTGGATTTTCCAAGGCACTAATGAGGATTTTTTAAACAGAGAGTTTTTTCTCCGGTGGCGCATATCGGGACCACCGTCCCAATTCGCTTAGATTTTTTTCGTACCTATCTCAGGAATCCACCAAACTTTTTACATTTTTCGTATAAATCTGTTACTAAAACACACTCATGTTTTCAAAATTTACCCCGGCGGCGCCTATCGGCACCGCCGGCCTCTGCTTCTTTAAATGTTTTAAAAATTAAAAAAAGATGTTAAAAACCCAGGGATGGCATATGAAAATTTTGAAAACCATCACTTGGCTGGCAAAAATCATCTTTTGGAGATAATTTTGAAGAATTTTATTCAAAAAGCACAAAAAAATCAGTAAAAGGGGCTGGTCGGCGTGCCAATAGGCGCCACCGGGGGAAAATTTTGGTCTGATTTGCTAATGGATTTTGGCCTAAAAATGACCATTTTGAAGGTTTTTATCAAAAAACCCACAAAAAAGGCTCAAATTTTTCAAAGAACCCAAAAATCATCACTCTTTGATCCCTCAAAATCATGATGATAAATCACCATCCCTGGAAAAACTCATGAGAACCAACCAATATAAATAACCTTTAATTACTCTATTAGCATGCTAAATTTCAAAAAATTTCATTAAGTTTTCATGAAGTTGTGGCAAAAAATTTGCAAAAATTTTAACATTATTTACTTTTTCGGTTCGGTTTCGGTTAACCGAGACGGTCGGTTCGGTTCGGTTAACCGAAACGACCGGTTTCGGTTATCGGTTTCGGTTCGGTTAACCGAATTACTCGGTTTCGGTTATCGGTTTCGGTTCGGTTAACCGAAACGACCGGTTTCGGTTTCGGTTCGGTCGGTTCGGTTTCAAAGAATTCCCAGAAACCGACAACCCTACTGGTAAGGCATTAACGCGATAAAAATAAAAGAAAATTTGACGAGCGCCCAAATTATGATGAGGGCACAGATTATCAGAAAACTACCCCAATAAATGGGAGACTCGATGTTTTCATCCGACAATCCACATATTTGTAAAGGATCTGACAAATTTGAGGCTGATGAGATGCCAATGAAAGAGATAAGAAGGACAATCGATAGAGATGCAGCGGCAAAACGAGTAAATCGGAAACTTGCCCTTTTGTTGCCTTTGCGCATTCTCTTCTTGTTGAGGGTCCTCTTCGGTCGGTTCAATCAGTTTCAATGGGGTGAGCTCAATTTCATCCTTCACTGTGTCCACTGCTTGGCAGACCGTCACGACTTCTTCATGCTTTGTAGGAGGAACCTTCTTCTTACGAGATGCTCTTCTCCGGCTTGCACGAGTTCCGAACGACATTCTTCCTGAAATTCCCATGCCTCGGTATTCGGTTCGCAACATCAGGCCAAACCGTACCACGAAGTCCGCAAAGACAATCATTACCATTATGGTAATCACCGTTTGATATGTGCTAATCCAACCACCAAAAATGGCGTCTTTCAGCTCTTCTTTGACTTCTTTCCATTGGGCTGACATGGTCTTTGTGACAACTGATTCCGTGGTCCTTAGACCATAGGTGATTTCGCTCATTCTTGGGCATCGGTGTCGTATATTTGGTCAATAATATCCGAAAGGTTGACCAATGCCATATAGTGGAAGGTGTGGGATTTGAATGATGGCAATTCGGGTGCAAATTCTCCGAGTTTCCCAATTTTCTCCACTCTGACTTGCTTGACTTGGGCAGTCCATTGGTCCACTTGGAGTAGCACACCGCTGATAAATATGAGCTGGTTCCTGAATTCAGTGCATGGAGCCATTTTTGACTCAGTTCTCACGATTAATGTCTTCGGGTCCACAAATGCCAGCTTCTCTCCGCTGGATGTTCGAAATTTAATCGGAATTAGTTCGTAGCACTCACCATTGGCGGATTCGTGGTTGATGGGAAAGAATTGATAATCTTCCTTCGCCAGTTCAACACATGGCCATACCCTAATCAAATCGGACCCAATTCCTTTCGCAACAAGTTTCCCTGAATTAAACAAAGACCTAGCAAAATTTGTTGGATCTGAAAGAAGCGCAGAGGCGGCCCACCGCCGAGTTTCGACCATATAATCACAAACTGACTTGATTACCTGTGCAAAAGCCAATTTCTTGTCTGCATCACTTTTTCATCCAAATATCCTAATTTGGTCTGCATTTCTGATTCAGTGACCAGGCTTCTCGTTTTTCTCCGTGGCTTCTTTGCCTTGTTTGGAATGTCTCGTACAGCAAATCCTTCTTCAGTCAATTCCAACCCACTTCCGCATGAATAAACCTTCTGGGATCCATTTTGGAACGAAAGTCGAAAACTTGCCTCGTCCGAAATCCAAATGTTATCCATCTGCATACCTTTCCAAGTCCCAATCGGCTGATACTCGCAATTGCGTGACATGTTCGTCTCCCAAATCAGCAGAGTCTCATCCGAAAGCTGGCATTTTCCATCTTTCATTGAACATCGTGCTGTATCACCGAGGGAACACCGAACGCTCCTTTCGCCGTGCTTAGTAGCGATTTTGGTCCTGAAAAGATAGCAATTTTCACTGCTTACCACGGACCAACTGAATGAGCCAAAGAGCCACATTCGTGGTGACATGTCAATACGGTTGTCGGTGTGAAGCAGACCGGATTCATTGACAAGGACGCCCAAACTACATTTGCCATGATCAATCATCTGTTGGCATTCTTCCACTGTAATTGGATCCGAAATTGGCTCTAAAATTTCATGCATGGGCACACTTGTAATAGAAGTGTATTTGCGGACAGCCTTGGTAACTCTTCGGCAGGCCCATGCATCAATGGCATGTTCAAACTCATTTTGAGAAAATATTTCTAAAGTCCTGGCTACAATTGGTTTAGATGGGTCGACTGTCATTTTTGAGCAGCCAGAAACATCGCGCAGTTGCCAAACTTTACCTTCCGTCATCGTCTGGCAGATCACCGGGTGATCTGGACGAACGGCAATCGCCGAAGAAATACAAATAGACAGAAAAATTGTGATCATTGCCATTTTGAAAAACATACTACTAATTTTCCTAATGGGTCGCATTTTGCAATTTCCCATTCTGAATTGTTCTTCGGCATTATTAGGCCCGCAGGCTATGTCTGATTCTGATTCCGCCTTGACATCCTCATTTGAGGTGGTCATATAAGACAAACTATTAATTCTCCCAATGGGTCGCGGTTCCCAATTTGATGTTTTTGGCCTCTCATTGTCATTATCTGGCCCGCAGGCTACGTCTGATTCGGATTCGGCCTTCACGTTCTCATTCGATGCAATCAGCTCATCAATTGGTTCGACATGAGTGATCGAATTCATATTACCTGCCTTTGGCCCTTCGTTCTCGGTTTGAGGTCGTACACTCGGACTTTGCATGTTCATGCTGATCAGCGATTTGACCAAATCTTCCAGAAATCCAGGAGAGGAGGATGATGCCTGGTCCATGGAATTCACCGCTGGTGCTTGTTCTCGCCAATTCGTTCGTGGTGGCCCTCGTTGTTCATTTTGGTCCCAGTCAGAGTTCCCCCGTTGGCGTGTGTTCCACCCATTGCCTTGTCGTTGATTCCATCTGTTGCCACCACGACGATTCCAACCAGAATTTCCTTGACGCTTGTCCATCCGTTTCCGTCCCGTTGGTTCTGAAAATCGGCTCGTCTAGCATTGCATGCGTGTGCCATGTGTCCTGTCTTCTGGCAGTAGTAACAAACGGGGTTGTTCGACCAATTCCTTTGACTCATGTCTTGCTGTCTTCTCTGTGACCAGCCGCGATTGTTGCCCCGTCCTCCTCTGCCACCAAAACGAGGACGTTGTACATCGTCTTGGGTAAATGGCCTAAATCCCCAGGTATTGTTGCCATTCTGTCGTCCCGCGTCCCTCTCATTTCCGAAATTCTGATTAGGGCTGGGATGGACGTTCTGAGATTGGTCCTTCAGCACATTCACCAATTGGGTAAACCGGGAGATGTCGTCTCCATTGCTGCCCTGCAAAAGCGCCTCAAGCTCCTGTGCTTGCGCTTTAACCATTTCTAAATTTTTGGTCTGAGTGAGGCCAACCAAGCGAATTAGGAAACTCATATTGGGTTTAAGCCGGTCAAGAAATTCCTCACAGACCTTTTCCTTGCGCAATTCACCTGTCAGTGATGGGTTTGTCGCCTCGACCAAAGGGGTAAGCCGTCTTAGAAATTGGGCAATGCTTGGCAGACCGTCACGACTTCTTCATGCTTTGTAGGAGGAACCTTCTTCTTACGAGATGCTCTTCTCCGGCTTGCACGAGTTCCGAACGACATTCCTCCGAAATTCCCATGCCTCGGTATTCGGTTCGCAACATCAGGCCAAACCGTACCACGAAGTCCGCAAAGACAATCATTACCATTATGGTAATCACCGTTTGATATGTGCTAATCCAACCACCAAAAATGGCGTCTTTCAGCTCTTCTTTGACTTCTTTCCATTGGGCTGACATGGTCTTTGTGACAACTGATTCCGTGGTCCTTAGACCATAGGTGATTTCGCTCATTCTTGGGCATCGGTGTCGTATATTTGGTCAATAATATCCGAAAGGTTGACCAATGCCATATAGTGGAAGGTGTGGGATTTGAATGATGGCAATTCGGGTGCAAATTCTCCGAGTTTCCCAATTTTCTCCACTCTGACTTGCTTGACTTGGGCAGTCCATTGGTCCACTTGGAGTAGCACACCGCTGATAAATATGAGCTGGTTCCTGAATTCAGTGCATGGAGCCATTTTTGACTCAGTTCTCACGATTAATGTCTTCGGGTCCACAAATGCCAGCTTCTCTCCGCTGGATGTTCGAAATTTAATCGGAATTAGTTCGTAGCACTCACCATTGGCGGATTCGTGGTTGATGGGAAAGAATTGATAATCTTCCTTCGCCAGTTCAACACATGGCCATACCCTAATCAAATCGGACCCAATTCCTTTCGCAACAAGTTTCCCTGAATTAAACAAAGACCTAGCAAAATTTGTTGGATCTGAAAGAAGCGCAGAGGCGGCCCACCGCCGAGTTTCGACCATATAATCACAAACTGACTTGATTACCTGTGCAAAAGCCAATTTCTTGTCTGCATCACTTTTTCATCCAAATATCCTAATTTGGTCTGCATTTATGATTCAGTGACCAGGCTTCTCGTTTTTCTCCGTGGCTTCTTTGCCTTGTTTGGAATGTCTCGTACAGCAAATCCCTCGTTTTTCTCCGTGGCTTCTTTGCCTTGTTTGGAATGTCTCGTACAGCAAATCCTTCTTCAGTCAATTCCAACCCACTTCCGCATGAATAAACCTTCTGGGATCCATTTTGGAACGAAAGTCGAAAACTTGCCTCGTCCGAAATCCAAATGTTATCCATCTGCATACCTTTCCAAGTCCCAATCGGCTGATACTCGCAATTGCGTGACATGTTCGTCTCCCAAATCAGCAGAGTCTCATCCGAAAGCTGGCATTTTCCATCTTTCATTGAACATCGTGCTGTATCACCGAGGGAACACCGAACGCTCCTTTCGCCGTGCTTAGTAGCGATTTTGGTCCTGAAAAGATAGCAATTTTCACTGCTTACCACGGACCAACTGAATGAGCCAAAGAGCCACATTCGTGGTGACATGTCAATACGGTTGTCGGTGTGAAGCAGACCGGATTCATTGACAAGGACGCCCAAACTACATTTGCCATGATCAATCATCTGTTGGCATTCTTCCACTGTAATTGGATCCGAAATTGGCTCTAAAATTTCATGCATGGGCACACTTGTAATAGAAGTGTATTTGCGGACAGCCTTGGTAACTCTTCGGCAGGCCCATGCATCAATGGCATGTTCAAACTCATTTTGAGAAAATATTTCTAAAGTCCTGGCTACAATTGGTTTAGATGGGTCGACTGTCATTTTTGAGCAGCCAGAAACATCGCGCAGTTGCCAAACTTTACCTTCCGTCATCGTCTGGCAGATCACCGGGTGATCTGGACGAACGGCAATCGCCGAAGAAATACAAATAGACAGAAAAATTGTGATCATTGCCATTTTGAAAAACATACTACTAATTTTCCTAATGGGTCGCATTTTGCAATTTCCCATTCTGAATTGTTCTTCGGCATTATTAGGCCCGCAGGCTATGTCTGATTCTGATTCCGCCTTGACATCCTCATTTGAGGTGGTCATATAAGACAAACTATTAATTCTCCCAATGGGTCGCGGTTCCCAATTTGATGTTTTTGGCCTCTCATTGTCATTATCTGGCCCGCAGGCTACGTCTGATTCGGATTCGGCCTTCACGTTCTCATTCGATGCAATCAGCTCATCAATTGGTTCGACATGAGTGATCGAATTCATATTACCTGCCTTTGGCCCTTCGTTCTCGGTTTGAGGTCGTACACTCGGACTTTGCATGTTCATGCTGATCAGCGATTTGACCAAATCTTCCAGAAATCCAGGAGAGGAGGATGATGCCTGGTCCATGGAATTCACCGCTGGTGCTTGTTCTCGCCAATTCGTTCGTGGTGGCCCTCGTTGTTCATTTTGGTCCCAGTCAGAGTTCCCCCGTTGGCGTGTGTTCCACCCATTGCCTTGTCGTTGATTCCATCTGTTGCCACCACGACGATTCCAACCAGAATTTCCTTGACGCTTGTCCATCCGTTTCCGTCCCGTTGGTTCTGAAAATCGGCTCGTCTAGCATTGCATGCGTGTGCCATGTGTCCTGTCTTCTGGCAGTAGTAACAAACGGGGTTGTTCGACCAATTCCTTTGACTCATGTCTTGCTGTCTTCTCTGTGACCAGCCGCGATTGTTGCCCCGTCCTCCTCTGCCACCAAAACGAGGACGTTGTACATCGTCTTGGGTAAATGGCCTAAATCCCCAGGTATTGTTGCCATTCTGTCGTCCCGCGTCCCTCTCATTTCCGAAATTCTGATTAGGGCTGGGATGGACGTTCTGAGATTGGTCCTTCAGCACATTCACCAATTGGGTAAACCGGGAGATGTCGTCTCCATTGCTGCCCTGCAAAAGCGCCTCAAGCTCCTGTGCTTGCGCTTTAACCATTTCTAAATTTTTGGTCTGAGTGAGGCCAACCAAGCGAATTAGGAAACTCATATTGGGTTTAAGCCGGTCAAGAAATTCCTCACAGACCTTTTCCTTGCGCAATTCACCTGTCAGTGATGGGTTTGTCGCCTCGACCAAAGGGGTAAGCCGTCTTAGAAATTGGGCAATGCTTGGCAGACCGTCACGACTTCTTCATGCTTTGTAGGAGGAACCTTCTTCTTACGAGATGCTCTTCTCCGGCTTGCACGAGTTCCGAACGACATTCTTCCTGAAATTCCCATGCCTCGGTATTCGGTTCGCAACATCAGGCCAAACCGTACCACGAAGTCCGCAAAGACAATCATTACCATTATGGTAATCACCGTTTGATATGTGCTAATCCAACCACCAAAAATGGCGTCTTTCAGCTCTTCTTTGACTTCTTTCCATTGGGCTGACATGGTCTTTGTGACAACTGATTCCGTGGTCCTTAGACCATAGGTGATTTCGCTCATTCTTGGGCATCGGTGTCGTATATTTGGTCAATAATATCCGAAAGGTTGACCAATGCCATATAGTGGAAGGTGTGGGATTTGAATGATGGCAATTCGGGTGCAAATTCTCCGAGTTTCCCAATTTTCTCCACTCTGACTTGCTTGACTTGGGCAGTCCATTGGTCCACTTGGAGTAGCACACCGCTGATAAATATGAGCTGGTTCCTGAATTCAGTGCATGGAGCCATTTTTGACTCAGTTCTCACGATTAATGTCTTCGGGTCCACAAATGCCAGCTTCTCTCCGCTGGATGTTCGAAATTTAATCGGAATTAGTTCGTAGCACTCACCATTGGCGGATTCGTGGTTGATGGGAAAGAATTGATAATCTTCCTTCGCCAGTTCAACACATGGCCATACCCTAATCAAATCGGACCCAATTCCTTTCGCAACAAGTTTCCCTGAATTAAACAAAGACCTAGCAAAATTTGTTGGATCTGAAAGAAGCGCAGAGGCGGCCCACCGCCGAGTTTCGACCATATAATCACAAACTGACTTGATTACCTGTGCAAAAGCCAATTTCTTGTCTGCATCACTTTTTCATCCAAATATCCTAATTTGGTCTGCATTTATGATTCAGTGACCAGGCTTCTCGTTTTTCTCCGTGGCTTCTTTGCCTTGTTTGGAATGTCTCGTACAGCAAATCCCTCGTTTTTCTCCGTGGCTTCTTTGCCTTGTTTGGAATGTCTCGTACAGCAAATCCTTCTTCAGTCAATTCCAACCCACTTCCGCATGAATAAACCTTCTGGGATCCATTTTGGAACGAAAGTCGAAAACTTGCCTCGTCCGAAATCCAAATGTTATCCATCTGCATACCTTTCCAAGTCCCAATCGGCTGATACTCGCAATTGCGTGACATGTTCGTCTCCCAAATCAGCAGAGTCTCATCCGAAAGCTGGCATTTTCCATCTTTCATTGAACATCGTGCTGTATCACCGAGGGAAGACCGAACGCTCCTTTCGCCGTGCTTAGTAGCGATTTTGGTCCTGAAAAGATAGCAATTTTCACTGCTTACCACGGACCAACTGAATGAGCCAAAGAGCCACATTCGTGGTGACATGTCAATACGGTTGTCGGTGTGAAGCAGACCGGATTCATTGACAAGGACGCCCAAACTACATTTGCCATGATCAATCATCTGTTGGCATTCTTCCACTGTAATTGGATCCGAAATTGGCTCTAAAATTTCATGCATGGGCACACTTGTAATAGAAGTGTATTTGCGGACAGCCTTGGTAACTCTTCGGCAGGCCCATGCATCAATGGCATGTTCAAACTCATTTTGAGAAAATATTTCTAAAGTCCTGGCTACAATTGGTTTAGATGGGTCGACTGTCATTTTTGAGCAGCCAGAAACATCGCGCAGTTGCCAAACTTTACCTTCCGTCATCGTCTGGCAGATCACCGGGTGATCTGGACGAACGGCAATCGCCGAAGAAATACAAATAGACAGAAAAATTGTGATCATTGCCATTTTGAAAAACATACTACTAATTTTCCTAATGGGTCGCATTTTGCAATTCCCCATTCTGAATTGTTCTTCGGCATTATTAGGCCCGCAGGCTATGTCTGATTCTGATTCCGCCTTGACATCCTCATTTGAGGTGGTCATATAAGACAAACTATTAATTCTCCCAATGGGTCGCGGTTCCCAATTTGATGTTTTTGGCCTCTCATTGTCATTATCTGGCCCGCAGGCTACGTCTGATTCGGATTCGGCCTTCACGTTCTCATTCGATGCAATCAGCTCATCAATTGGTTCGACATGAGTGATCGAATTCATATTACCTGCCTTTGGCCCTTCGTTCTCGGTTTGAGGTCGTACACTCGGACTTTGCATGTTCATGCTGATCAGCGATTTGACCAAATCTTCCAGAAATCCAGGAGAGGAGGATGATGCCTGGTCCATGGAATTCACCGCTGGTGCTTGTTCTCGCCAATTCGTTCGTGGTGGCCCTCGTTGTTCATTTTGGTCCCAGTCAGAGTTCCCCCGTTGGCGTGTGTTCCACCCATTGCCTTGTCGTTGATTCCATCTGTTGCCACCACGACGATTCCAACCAGAATTTCCTTGACGCTTGTCCATCCGTTTCCGTCCCGTTGGTTCTGAAAATCGGCTCGTCTAGCATTGCATGCGTGTGCCATGTGTCCTGTCTTCGGGCAGTAGTAACAAACGGGGTTGTTCGACCAATTCCTTTGACTCATGTCTTGCTGTCTTCTCTGTGACCAGCCGCGATTGTTGCCCCGTCCTCCTCTGCCACCAAAACGAGGACGTTGTACATCGTCTTGGGTAAATGGCCTAAATCCCCAGGTATTGTTGCCATTCTGTCGTCCCGCGTCCCTCTCATTTCCGAAATTCTGATTAGGGCTGGGATGGACGTTCTGAGATTGGTCCTTCAGCACATTCACCAATTGGGTAAACCGGGAGATGTCGTCTCCATTGCTGCCCTGCAAAAGCGCCTCAAGCTCCTGTGCTTGCGCTTTAACCATTTCTAAATTTTTGGTCTGAGTGAGGCCAACCAAGCGAATTAGGAAACTCATATTGGGTTTAAGCCGGTCAAGAAATTCCTCACAGACCTTTTCCTTGCGCAATTCACCTGTCAGTGATGGGTTTGTCGCCTCGACCAAAGGGGTAAGCCGTCTTAGAAATTGGGCAACCGTTTCGTCCTCGCGTTGCTTACACAATGCCAGCGTACGTTTCGCCAATTCTCTGCGCTGAGGCGAGTCGAGTTTGGCTCTGAGCGCAACCAGGGCATTGTTGAGCTTATCCGTTTGGGATGGGTCAAGCTCCTTAAATAGTGCCCTCGGCGAATCCTTCAAGGCCAACTTAAGACGTGTCACCTTCTCTTCTTCCGACCAATTCTTACCCGAGACCGAGATATAATCTTTGAATCTTTCGGCCCAATCGTCGAAAGCAAAAATCTCCGAACAAGTAATGGAAAGGAGAAAGGGGGCGGGGATAAAGAAGATAAAGAAAGGAAAAATGTGTGTGAATAAAGAGTGGAAAGTCCAACTGCTCTTGGGGACTGAAAAGTATATTTGGGGCATGGACCAATCCCTTACAGTACTCTGCGCATTCCGCGGTGTCGCGCATTTCCGCGTGTCCTTCCCTCAACATTTCCTGTTGCACATCCGGATCACGCCACAGTTCATCTCCGTTGTCATCATATTCTGCTACTGAAAACATTTTTCAAAAAAATCAAAAGAATTGATTAAGTTTCGGAAAAGTTATGATAAAATGATAACCAAAAACAGATATTCCCTAATTTTCGAACATTTTAGGTCATAACTTTTTTGAAGCTCAATAAATTCGTTTGATTTTTTGGTATAAGGTGAAGCATATTTGGGGCTTTCGAATGACACTAAGAACAATTAGCTTAGTTCATTCTACAATTTTTCTGGATACCGCGCCGCAAATGTCGGCGCCGCAAATGACGCATCACCACCACTTTATATTATTAGGGTAGTCATTAAAGAGATAAGCTGATTTTCTAATAGCAAATCCGATTTTTTTTATATAATTTCTGGGATTTAATAATTTATATTCATTTATTTTGCACTTAATAGTAGCCTATTATTTAGGTAATCACTTTTTAACGGTTTCGATCGATGGCTGCCAGCAACTAAAACTTAATCATTTGCCTTAATCGTTGCCCCTCAATCATGGGTACTCAATCGTCGTAAGGACTTCAATCATCGGCACTCGACCGTTGGCGATCAACCGATCACCGATCACAAAAACCCATTTTATGATGCTTTATTAATTATTGATTTAAAATTCAAAAAATAACAACATAATATATTTTGCATTTATTAACTAATATAAGTAAGCCGTGCTGGGTTTGGGGTTGGTTTTGCTCTCTCCTGACCCCGGAGATCGGTCTCTCCCTATCACCAAATAAAGCTCTAAAATGGTCTAAATATCCCTAATTTTTTATAATTTTCAACGATCTAACATGTCAGTTGGTGGTTGGGTGAGATCGATTTCAGGGTCAGGAGAGAGCAGGACAAACCCCCTAACCCAGCATGGCTTAACTTATATTAGTTTGTAAATGCATAAATATATTTTATGCAGTTAATTTTGAGATTTCTAAAAAAAATAGTGAGTAAATTCTTAAATATTGCGCTTCCAATCGTCGTCCGCAATTATCGGCAATTGTCGCGTCCGCATTGCCGATCCGCAATAGGGTGCTGGGTCGTTTCATAAAAACCGCCACTTTGGGCGTTTCATAAAAACTGTTTATCATGAGCATTTATAAATCGGCTAATTTTATAAATTTTTTGACAAAAACTCTTTATAACTTTGCTCAAACACAATCAAATGAAAAATTCTTGGTGTGGTCCGGTAGCAATTAGTTAGCCATATTAGCCTACCAAATTTAAATTAATTTGATTTTTTTTATGACAAAAAATTGGCGGTTTTTATAAAACGAGCTAGCACCCCGCAATAGTCGTAACACCGCTAAATTACCATGCTGGTGTCCCCAACCGACAATGAACGCCTTCATGGGGTCGCCATTTTGCTCATTTCAGAAGCACATTTTGACAAACAAATTGGCTTCACACTGTCCGTAAAAGTCAATGGTTCGTTCAACTAAATTATGTATAAGAATTTATACAGGGAATTAAGTTTTAAATAATAATACCAAGCTCAAAATTTAATTAAAATTAAAAAAAATAAAACGAAATAAAAATTAGTTTTAAAAATATTATCGTTTTCACTTTGATAATGGCCAAATCGTTGATGAATGCGACTTCATTGTAATCGGAATGCACAACCACTTTCTCCAATTGGGGCTCAATTGTGTCTTTCGAACTGTGATTGTACGAGCCAAGGCGCAAAAAAATCTTATGGTGAGAAAATGAAAAAAATATGCAGGAATATTCAAATCTTTTTGTAAAAGAAAAGATTTTGAGCAAAATAATTATTTATTCAATTTTTAATCTTTTCGAATTTACTTAACGGTTTTGCATTTGACTTAATTTTAATGCTAAAATTCCAGTTTTTTGAATAAGATCTAATTTTTTCTTTTGTTAATCCAAATTTTCTATAATCGGTGCCTGAAGTGCCGGGGGCGCACGTTATTTCTGTCAATTAATCCATTTTTTTTTTAGAAAATTCTCTGAATTAAATTTTTTCAAATGTGAGACGCTGCGCTGTATAAAACCCTAATTAGCAATTTTTATTCATTTAAGTAATTGGTTGTCAAAAAAACTGAGGAATAAAATGATTCTAAAATAAAATGTCATAAATTTATTTGCTCTTAATTATTCAGCAACATTTTTGTGCAAATTCTGCCGTTTTTCTCCTTTGAAGCGCATGAAACAATGTGCCGCAGTCAGCACATAATGCGGCCCAATGATTGATGCCGTACAACAGTATTTGTTATCGCCATCACCACAAATGCCCAGTTCTCGAGCAAACAGTGCCACCATCCATGGCCATTTGGTGTTCGATTGTACCGCTTCACCGTTGCTGACCTAGACGGAGAGAAAAACAAAAAGTCGTATAATACGAATTTTTTTTCTTATCCGGTATTTTTTTTTGAATTTTCATTCGAGTTCGCTGATTACGAATATGATATATATTCAGGCCAATTCCCACCCCGGACCCAAATTCGAACAAAAAGTCGAAAACTGAATTAGAATTTTCGACCTTTTGTTCGAATTTGGGTCCGGGGGTGGGAATTGGCTTGAATATATGTCATATTCGTAATCAGCGAGCTCGAAAACCGCCTAAAACGAAAATTTAATAAAACTTACTTACGCTAAAACGGCCATGCTAAACCGCCCCCTACCGATTATTTCATTTTTTTTTTTTGAAAAATCTTAGAAGAAGTAAAATAAATTATTGTTTTTGAATTTATTTTCATACTCATTCACAATTTACGGAATTAAAGAGGTGCTCGAACAAAGCAAATTTGTATAACACGCGAAGAGAATATATTTTAACAATCCATTAAAAACAAATTTTTAAAATATTACTTTGAAATGTTCATGAGTGTCCATTTTAGGAGGAAATGTGCCGCACTGAAATGCTTTTGTAAAGCAAACAAAATGCTAATATTGAATATTTGTAAACCATTTTTCAAAATGAAAAGGCCAAATTTATTATAAATTAAAAAAATATATATATATTGTTAAAATGGCAAACGAGAAAATGAACTAAAATAATTTTATTAATCATATTTTGACAAGAAAAAAAAAACAACATATGATACTCCCAATCAAAAAAATTATGCATTTTTAAATATAATAAGGGAAGGGGTATGAAATAAATAGTCATCCGATTTTTATTTGGGAATTTGAAATCTGCATATTTTGCGAGGGCTTTTTTTGGGACAATTCTAATCGAAAATAATAAATCTTGGAAAGTGACCAAAAAATACCCAATTTTCGGGAGAGGGATGGGGAAGGGTTTAGTTGAGAAACTTTTGGTCAGTAAATGATTTATTGCTCAATTTTTCGGTATTTCTCATTTTTCTTTTACCATCTTGATAATCACACATTGACCAATAAAAGGTTCCTTTTTTGTTTCAAGAAAAGTTCTTGGCTTTATGTCCTCCATTTCTTCAAAACGCCTCCCCACGTTTCGTCGACTACACGTTTCGTCGACTCTGCCAAAAAGTCACATTTCGTCGACTAAGCAAAAAAGCCACGTTTCGTCGACTCAACGTTTTGTCGACTCAGTCAAAAAGTCACATTTCGTCGATTCAGCCAAAACTCCAGTTTTTTGACTCAGCCTAAATAATTATTTTCCAAAAAACCATTTCCACACTTTTACATTAATCGTATAATGAAAATCAGACTTAGATAAAGTCATGTAGTTGAAAAAAAATTATTAGGTTATCTTTTTTTCATTTCTTTATATTTTATTTCACATATTATAGTAGGTATCTGTTTTTAGCAAATATGAAATCAATTCGAAGTAAAATTGAACAACAATATTAGCAGAACTGCGCGCAGAAACAAGGGACGAAAATTTGTCGCGTTAGGCAATGATCATGACCTTGATGTATTTATTAGGCGGTGAGTGCTCTCAATTTTTCTCCGCAATTTAATTTGCTTTTTCTAGGGAAAAGCCTATACTTTTTGGTGCGGTGGACAGAATCGACCTCTTGAATGTTGTACTGCCGGACGTTTTGCTCATAAAGATGGGCGAGTCCACTTTATTGCGGAGTAAGGAAAGATTTATTTATGCATTTCCAAATTTTAGTTATCAGTGACTTCGAAACGGCGACTATTCGGGCAATGCGAGAGACATCGGCGGCCCAATTGACTGGGTGGCTTTTTCACATAGCCAAGCGCTCTACAGGAAGTGGTGTGCAATGGCCTTAAACAGCTGTACGGCGACGACGCTCTGTAAGGAGAAACTGCGCGGAACAGTTTCAGGTGAGTGGTGAGGTTTGTAGGTGACAAATTGCTTTTCCAATTTTCAGAAAGCTGCTCGCACTGGCGCTAATTCCCGAAAAACATGTTCGCCATGGATTTGCGCTCCGTCAACTATGCGCCTAATGGTATGGCCGCGTTTTTCAGCTACTTCGCAAGAGTGTACGTTGGAGTAATCAACTGCAGGTCATTTGACATTAGTGAGTTATATGTTCGTAGTTTTATTCCCTTATTTTATTTTTAAGTTAATTTGGATCATTTTTTTGACCATGCATTTCAAGTGGACACCCTTTACTTGCTCCTTCTTTCCGTTAACCTGCACTGTCAACACAAACACTGACGCCATCAACGGCTGTTTATGCGTACAAATGGAAATGAGGACCAAGAAAAGACAAATGATTGAACTTTATTTATCAAAATTTTTCATTTATTTTCTCAACAATCTTTTTTTATAATAAAATTAGCATGGTGTGAAAGACTCAATTCTTCCTGTTCGGCCAATTAAAATTTGGAATCTTTTAGTGAATAAATTTTAACAAAATCAATTAGTCCAAAAAATCATGGATTTTAGGGCAGTCGACGAAACGTGGGGTCGACGAAACGTGGAGTCGACGAAACATGGCTTTTTGACTGAGTCGACGAAACGTGGATTTTTGGTTGAGTCGACGAAACATGGAGTCGACGAAACGTGGCTTTTTGACTGAGTCGACGAAACGTGGATTTTTGGTTGAGTCGACGAAACATGGAGTCGACGAAACATGGAGTCGACGAAACGTGGCTTTTTGACTGAGTCGACGAAACGTGGCTTTTTGGCTGAGTCGACGAAACGTGGAGTCGACGAAACGTGGGTGCGCCCTTCAAAGTTTTCTGTTTTTGTTACTGTTTTATTGGCATTTTGTTGGTCAGAATTTTGAAGTTTCAAATCAGTTTTTTCTTTTTGTATGATTTCATTTTCAATTTTGGAATTCTCGTAATTTTTTAAAGCTTTTAAGTTTATATTTTTCCATAAATTTTCAAATAGATCTTCATCGTTTCCTTCAATTCCAAAAAATAATATTATTATTATGAAAAGAATAAAGTTTTTGAAATCAAATAGCATTAAAAAAGTCTGGGTTTAGGAAAGAAAAGTTATAAAAGTAAGAAAAAAAATTTTTGAGAATTTAATTATAGACAAAAAATTTAAATTTTAGGTGGCAAATTATTTGAGAAATCTCCATTCTTTGGGGTATACTCTTTTGAAAAAAGGCTAAAAACTGAAAATATTTACAAAAATATGCATAAAAACCCAAAATATGCAAATATGCACAAAAATCCCAATATATGCAAAAATATGCAAATAAAAGTCCTCACTTTTATAAGCAAAAGACGAAAAGAAAATGTTTTCCTACTAATTAGACCGTGTAGAATCCAGGAAAAACTATAAATTTCGATTACCGGTTTTGGTTAGCCGAAATGCTCAGTTTCTGTTATCGGTTTTGGTTCGGTTAACAGGAATTGTTGGTTTCGGTTTTCTTTTTTAAATTTTATGCAAGAGACTTTTAAAAATTTTTTTTTTTTATTTTTAAGAGTAACAATGAGTAGTGAATGTATGTATCTGGGACCATTTTAAACAAAAATAATAAGGAAACAATTGCTTGCAATTATTATTCCCAAATGTTTTCATTTTCGACAGACGGCTTCAACATTATTTAATTTTAAAGGCCAGCTTTGGTCTCCGTCCGGTCAGATCGGTTTAAAGATTTTTTAGAAACCGACAAATCTATTGATCAGCTGAAAAGCAACATTCAAAAAAGCTTAATAAAAGATGTTAAAGTAGCTAGTCTCGGCGCAAGTTTTACTCAAATTATTATGTCAATGAATGAACTTTTGAAACTTTATCAACGAATTATAATGAAATGTGTACGTTTCATTTCTTATGCTAAATATTGTAACCACTAACCCAAAAAATTGAAAATTTCAGTTGCTATCACATAAAATGATTTTTACATCATTTTCCTCCAATTCCATTTCATTTATAAGGGCAATTCTTGACGCATTTGCCCATTTTGTTGCGCTTAAATCCCGGCTTGCATTCGCATGTACAGTTACAATATTTTCTAGTGCAAATCTTCGGGGTTGGCTTGTCGCAACTTGGCTCACATCCGTTGCATTTCTTTTGGCCATACTTTTCATTTTTGGGGCACGGAACCTTTAAATAAGTGTTGAAATAATTAAATAGCCATAAAAGAAATGCACTTAATTCTCATGTTTTCTATTTAATTTTATTTTACAACATATCTTTTTAACTCACAAAGCACTTTGGTGGTGGCGGCGGTTTGTACGGCTCCATAAGAATTGGCACAATGAAAAGCATAAACAAAAAAAAAATCTTGAACATTTTTAAAGATCTAAAAGCAATTTACTATTTTGGCCGGTTTTCATGCCCAATTAAAAATCACATAGATATAGGCCATCCAAAAATTGATATTTCTCTAAAATATTTTATAATTTTTGAATAAGTTAGGTGTTTTTTCATTTTTTAGAAAACTTAGGAATTTTATGTGCATTTTTCAAGAGATTTTAAAACCTTTTACTTGTGCGGCGTATTAATAATTTTTGCAGTTTAAATAATATAGCTGTTTATTTGCAGATTTTATTTTGGGAATGCAAAATTTATTTACTCAATAAAATTATTTTTAGATTTAAATAAATTTGTTTATTTATCCTTTCGTAATATGAAGAAGATATGCATAAAACTAAAAAAGGAAATGGGGGCGAACGAGGAACAATTTTATTTATTCAAAGTTGTGTAAATAAATAAATGGTCCGATTAAAAATTTAAATTTAATTCCTGTAATATTAAAATAGAAAAGTTGTTTTATTATTTGACAAAATTATTGCAAAAGATTGCATAAAAAATTGACTGATTATATTAGAAAAATAAATATTGGAAACAAAGGGCTAGATGAATGAAAAGGCGAAATAGACACTAAAATATTAAAAATAAATATATTTTTTTATATTTTCTAATATTTATATATATTTTTTTTAAATAAAAAAAGAAAATTTAAATGAAGAAAATCATAAGTCAATGATTAGTTGTACACGTTCTTTTGAGATAGGAATAAAAAAAATAACAATTAATCGCCTCTTTTTTGTCCGTGTTTTCCTCAATCCAATTACAATAACGTGCGACTCGCGTGTACAGTACTGCAATTATTGGTAGCGCTTGTATATACTATGCTGGTGTCCCCAACAGACAATGACGCCTTCATGGGGTCGCCATTTTGCTCATTTTCAGAAGCACATCTTCACTAGTGTGTGGCAAATGAGATTTATCGGTATCGGAATAGGTTAAATCGTTAATTACCGATACCGACGATTTTTACCGATCCAAAAAATCGGTAAATTTCGGTAATCGGTAAATTACAAAAATATATTTAAATATGATTTTTTTAGAATGCATAAATGAAATATACTAAATTTAAAAATTGTAACAATATGGACAAAAATTAACAAAGAATACAAAGAAAAGGAAATAAAAATGGAAGAAATAACATTTTTGAAAAATAATTCCGAAACATAATGCCTAAGTAGAAAATTTAAGTCAAAATTTTCTTTTTTTTTCTCAATTTCAGTCCTATTTTATTTTTGTTCTCTGACCCCATTCTTAGCAGTGCTTATTTTTTTGCCCATTTTTACCGTGGTAAATTGTTCAAGTCGAATTGATAAATTTACCGATTTCATCGAAAAATTGGAAATCGGTAAAAATACCACGCGGTAAATTTTTACTGTGCCGCTTCAGCATCATTTTTGTGAAATTCTTCCGCTGTTCACCTTTGAAACGCATGAAATAATGGGGCAGCGGTTCAACTCGTACTCATTACTTTTAACCAATATTTTGCTTGACCCATTAGCACATTATGGAGTTTAAAAGAAAATTTTAGTACAAAGATGCGATCTCTGAGTATTTATAATCATTTTGTGAGTGTTTGAATGGTCGTTGAGTATTTATTTTTAAAACGACTATTTGAGTATTTTTGTGGTTAAATAAATTACCTCTTTCCTTAAAAGTCATTTGACTGAAAATCTGGGCCCTATTGATGAGTAGGGTTGTCGGCTTGAAACCGAACGAACCAAAAAAAAACCGAGAAAATTAGGGTTCGGTTACCAAGTTTTCATTTTTATAATTGCAAGCAATAAACAATTAAAAATTCTTTTTGATATTCATTTTTTTGAAACAATGAGTGATCTATGGGACCGTTTTAAACAAAATAATGAAACAATTACTTGCATTTTTGTCCCCAATTGTTTACTTTTCGAAAAGACAGCTCAACAACAAAATGTTACTTATATTTTAAGTATTTAAAATTCGATATTGTTTAATTTAATGTCTGGGTTCGGTTAACTAATACGGCCGATCTCGGTTGGGTTAGTTCGGGTTCAAGAATTCCGGAAACCACAACGCTATTGATCAGCTGAAAAGCAACATTCAAAAAAGCTTAAATAAAATTTGCTAACTATTTAGAATTTTGGAGCAAATTCAATCAAATTACCAAGTCAATGAATGCACTTTTGAAACTTTATCAACGAATTATAACGAAATGTGTGTACGTTTCATTTCTTATGCTGAATATTGTAAACACTAACCCAAAAAATTGAAAATTTCGTTTTGCTATCATCATAAAATGATTTTCGCATCATTTTCCTCCTCTTCCATTTATCATTTATAAGGGCAATTCTTGACGCATTTGCCCATTTTTAATTTATTACTGTTCACAACACATTCGTACTACCTAGCGGGGGATGCGCCGAAGGCGCATCCCCCGCTAGTATTCAAAAAAGTTTAAATAAAACCTGTTAAACTATTTTGAATTTGGAGCAAATTCAATCAAATTACCATGTCAATGAATGAACTTTTGAAAATTTATCAACAGAATTATGACAAATTGTGTACGAATGCGTATCATTCTTATGCTTAATATTGTAACCATTAACCCAAAAAATGAAAATTTCTTTTATTATAAAATAATTTTCATATCATTTTCCTCCTCTTCCATTTCATCATTTATATGGGCATTTCTCGACGCATTTCTGCGTCTTATTGTTGCGCAGTAAGCCTGGCTTGCAGTCGCATGAGCAAATGCAACGTTTTTTAGTGCAATTCGTCGGGTTTGGCTTGTTCGCAACTTGGCTCACATCCGTTGCATTTCTTTTGGCCAAATTGTTCATCTTTGGGGCACGGAACCTTAAAAATAGTTTTACAATTGCATTAATTCTCATGGCAAAAAATATTTATAAAAATATATATAATTTGCCTAGTTTTTCAAAGAGAAAAACTCTTTATTTTCATGGCAATTGCTATTGGAACCAAATAAGATTTAATAAGTATTGTTTTTTAATTATTTTATTTTATTAGATATATTTTTGACTCACAAAGCACGTTGGTTCTGGCGGCGGCGGTTTGTTCGGCTCCATAAGAATTGGCACAGTGAAAAGCATAAGCAAAAAAAGAATTTTGAACATTTTTTAAGATCTAAAATATATGTAAGAATTTATCAAAAAATACAAAGACATGGCCATTCAGAAAATTAATTCTCTCAAATATTTGGTAATTTTTGAATTAAGTTTTTTTAAATGAAATTTAGAAAGTAAGATGAATTTTTCAAAATATAAACCTTTTACTTTTGCGGCGAATTAATAATTTTGGCAGTTTAAATAAGCCTATTTTTCATAATTGTATTATAGAGATTTCAATAGTAGGTTTACGTTTACGGGATAAATTTATTTATGATTTTTTTTTTGCATTTAAATGAATTTGTTTATTTGTCCTTTCGTAATATTATGAAAAGAATTGCATAAAAACAAAAATAGAAATAGGGGCGAACGAAACATAAAATTATGATGGTAAATGTGCAAATAAATAATGGTCCAACCAAAAAATATAAAAAAGTAATTGCAAAAGATGCATAAAAATTGGCTGATTGTTAAACAAATTAAAAACACAAGGTCAGACAAACGAAAAGGCGACGATAAATTGTCATTTTACAAAATAAATTTTTAAATATTTTCAGATTTATTTTTATTTTTTAAAAAATAGAAAAATTTTTATGGAAAAAACATCATAAAAAACGATTAGTTGTGCCCACATGTTTATCTTTTGAATGCGTTTATAAAACAACATATTTACCAAACATAACAAAAGATTTAACAGCGAAATTTTGGTCTTATGATTTTTGTGAAAATTCTTTTTTTAATTTAAAATTAAAAATACAATCTTTACAAATTCTTTGAAAAATAATGCATGCATAACTAAGGGTTGATTAAAATACAATAAAATTAAAAATGATTTCTTTTTTTCCTTTTTTGTTTTAACACGTCGTCATTGTGTTCTTCAACTCACAAACATTTGACCTCACCGTCCGTGTTTTCCTCAATCCAATCACAGTAACGTGCGACTCGTGTGTACAGTACTGTGATTATTGGTAGCACTTGACAATTTTATTTTAAAACAAAAAACCTAGTGTATCTATGCTTAGATCTCGGGAGCCGGAAAATCCGACACTGGAAAATCCGACACCGGAAAATCCGACACTGGAAAATCCGACACAAGCGGAAAATCCGACACCGGTGGAAAATCCGACACTGGAAAATCCGACACTAAATTTAAATTAAAAATTGATTTTTTTCGACTATTTTGAACTATTATTTGAATACAAACATTAATAATACTCAAACAATTTTTTTAAAAGAATTTGTCAAATTTTTTATTTTAATTTTAGTAAAAAATAATTTATTGCACCATATTCGAAGCCCAGATGATTTGAAATCCTTTTAAAAGGTCCATTTCCCCATTTATGGCTTCCAATTAGTTATTTATTATTCAAAATTCTGAAAAACAATTGTTTTTTTAATTGAAATTTAGTGTCGAATTTTCCAGTGTCGGATATTCATAGAGCCTTAGATCTCTTCAAAAGACAAAACGAACACCATATTCGTGATAAGCACATTTGAACCCTTGAATCATGATTTTTGGGGGGGGGGGGTATCATAATTAGAGATCGGGCAAAACAATTAATTGATCGAAAAAATCAATTAATTGGAGCAATAAATTCATCAATTAATTGGTTGATGAAAATTGTCAATAATCTAAAAAATAGAAATTTCAATAAAATGAGCAATTAATTGATCAATTAATTGGTTGATCCAGGTTTCCGATCTCTAATCATAATCTTGAAGTACCAAAATTTTTCATGTTTTTAAGGAACCGTAGTATTATGACTGAAACTACCCGGTTCTTTAATTGCTATATTTTCTTGAAAATTTTTATGAGATTTGTTACCAAACGCAGCATATAACTGACTTGCCAAACGGTCTTTCTTTTTGAGCGCAGAAATGCTGGAGACGCCAATCTGAATGTATTTGTGACATATTTTGTTAAGTTTCTTTATCAAAATTGGTCCTAACAAAATGGCGCATTAAAAAATGTTTGGCCTTTTTTTTATATTTGGGTCCTTTTTCGGCACCTGTGTCCATGTGGTGCCATTTTGTGCAAGCGTCAAAAGTGGGCCTCCACTGTCCCCCTAAGAATGGAAAAAGAATTTTCTGATTCATATACCTAATTTAGTTTTAATTTATATGGACCGTTTCCGAGTTTTGGTACCCAATTTCCATGCAAATTCGTTCGTCCAGACAAATCTCTAATTTCTCATACAATAGCCTTAAAAGAAAGCGGCGTATTAAATGATTTATCTGTTATATTACTCTTGAGATTAATTGTATAAATTGTTAAAATAAAACAAAAAAAAAGGATTCTGTGCCTATCGTAATAGTAAATTTGGTTCAAACATTACAGTACTCTGCGCATTCCGCGGTGTCGCGCATTTCCGCGTGTCCTTCCCTCAACATTTCCTGTTGCACATCCGGATCACGCCACAGTTCATCTCCGTTGTCATCATATTCTGCTACTGAAAACATTTTTCTCATTGTTTTTGATACCACTTTAGATTGGCCGACATTTGCGGCGCGTGACCCAGAAAAAATTGTAGAGTGAATTAAATCTATTATTCTTAGTGTCATTAGAACCCCCTAAATATGCTCTACCGTATACCAAAAAATCAAAGAATTGATTAAGTTTCGAGAAAGTTATGATAAAATGATAACCAAAAACAGATATTCCCAAATTTTCGAACATTTTAGGTCATAATTTTTTTGAAACTCAATAAATTCTTTTGATTTTTTGGTATAAGGTAAAACATATTTGGGGCTTTCGAATGACACTAAGAACAATTAGCTTAGTTCATCTACAATTTTTCTGAATACCGCGCCGCAAATGTTGCATCACCACCACTTTATATTATTAGAGTAATCATTAAAGAGATAAGCTGATTTTATAATAGCAAATCCAATTTTTTTTATATAATTTCTGGGACTTTATAATTTATATTAGGGTTCCAAACCCGCACCCGCATTACCCGTACCGGTACGGATTTACCCGCATATTTTAACGAAAAACCCCGCATGCGGTTCTTACCCGTAATCGATTTGAAAATTCGAAACCCGTACGGGTAAACACTGCGGGTACCCGCAAAAACGGGTATTTTAAGCACTGGTAAGAATTGTATTGCTGAGGAAAAAATAGTAGAGGAATTCGAGAGAAAAAAAATTTTGGAGAAAAAATTCATCATAAATTGCTTATTTTAGACACCCGGTCAGTTGGTATTTTGGTTTTTTTCTCCGCTTTACCGGGTCCCCATATAAGCGAAGGCTAACCAGCCACCGTGGTCAGTTAGTCAATCAGTCACCTTCCTCCACACTACCGGCCGATGGGACGAGTTTTCCGCGGAGCCTACAGCAGGGCTGGGCGCGATCCGCGACGCGCGATCCGCGTATCGCGGCGTTTTTTTTTTCCGCGATTCGCGTATCGCGACCGCGGCAAATTTCAACCGCGACCGCGATTCGCGGCAATTTTGGTTAAAAAAGTTATTTTTGAAGCAATGTTTTTTGCTAAAAATCCGCGATCCGCGACTGCGATACCGCGTATCGCGGCTTTTTTTTACGCGATTCGCGTATCGCGACCGCGGCAAATTTCAACCGCGATCCGCGACCGCGGGATTTTTTCGTCCGCGCCCCACCCCTGGCCTACAGCCCGCCGGTCTAACATATCAGTTGGTGGTTGGGTGACAGGACAAACCCCCCTAACCCAGCATGGCTTAACTTATATGTATTAATTTGTAAATGCATAAATATATTTTATGCAGTTAATTTTGAGATTTCTAAAAAAAAATAGTGAGTAAATTCTTAAATATTGCGCTTCCAATCGTCGTCCGCAATTATCGGCAATTGTCGCGTCCGCATTGCCGATCCGCAATAGGGTGCTGGGTCGTTTCATAAAAACCGCCACTTTGGGCGTTTCATAAAAACTGTTTATCATGAGCATTTATAAATCGGCTAATTTTATAAATTTTTTGACAAAAACTCTTTATAACTTTGCTCAAACACAATCAAATGAAAAATTCTTGGTGTGGTCCGGTAGCAATTAGTTAGCTATATTAGCCTACCAAATTTAAATTAATTTGATTTTTTTATGACAAAAAATTGGCGGTTTTTATAAAACGAGCTAGCACCCCGCAATAGTCGTAACACCGCTAAATTACCATGCTGGTGTCCCCAACCGACAATGAACGCCTTCATGGGGTCCCCATTTTGCTCATTTTCAGAAGCACATTTTGACAAACAAATTGGCTTCACACTGTCCGTAAAAGTCAATGGTTCGTTCAACTAAATTATGTATAAGAATTTATACAGGGAATTAAGTTTTAAATAATAATACCAAGCTCAAAATTTAATTAAAATTAAAAAAAATAAAACGAAATAAAAATTAGTTTTAAAAATATTATCGTTTTCACTTTGATAATGGCCAAATCGTTGATGAATGCGACTTCATTGTAATCGGAATGCACAACCACTTTCTCCAATTGGGGCTCAATTGTGTCTTTCGAACTGTGATTGTACGAGCCAAGGCGCAGAAAAATCTTATGGTGAGAAAATGAAAAAAATATGCAGGAATATTCAAATCTTTTTGTAAAAGAAAAGATTTTGAGCAAAATAATTATTTATTCAATTTTTAATCTTTTCGAATTTACTTAACGGTTTTGCATTTGCCTTAATTTTAATACTAAAATTCCAGTCTTTTGAATAAGATCTAATTTTTTCTTTTGTTAATCCCAATTTCCTATAATCGGTGCCTGAAGTGCCGGGGGCGCACCTTATTTCTGTCAATTAATTGTACAACCATTTTTTTTAGAAAATTCTCTGAATTAAATTTTTTCAAATGTGAGACGCTGCGCTGTATAAAACCCTAATTAGCAATTTTTATTCATTTAAGTAATTAATTGTCAAAAAATCAGAGGAATATTCTAAAATAAAATGTCATAAATTTATTTGCTCTTAATTATTCAGCAACATTTTTGTGCAAATTCTGCCGTTTTTCTCCTTTGAAGCGCATGAAACAATGTGCCGCAGTCAGCACATAATGCGGCCCAATGATTGATGCCGTACAACAGTATTTGTTATCGCCATCACCACAAATGCCCAATTCGCGGGCAAACAGTGCCACCATCCATGGCCATTTGCTGTTCGATTGTACCGCTTCACCGTTGCTGACCTAGACGGGTAGAAAAAACAAAAAGTCGTATAGTATAATACGAGTTTTTTTTTCTTATACCGTATTTACGGTATTATTTCTTCATTATTATTTTTTTTTTGATAAATCCGTAGAAGAAGTAAAAAATTATTGTTTTTGAATTTATTTTAATGCTAATTTACAATTTACGGAATTAAAGAGGTGCTCGAACTAGGGTTGAGCGGTACCGGTACTTTTGGGAAAAACCGGTACCGGTATTTTTTAGGTTGAAAAAACCGGTACCCGACCGGTACTGGTCAAAACCGGTACTAGGTATTTTTCAGCTTGAAAAACCGGTACTTTTTGGCTGGGAAACCCGGTACCAGTACCGGTACCGCTCAACCCTAGCTCGAACAAAGCAACTTTGTATAACACGCAAAGAGAAAATATGTTTACAATCCATCATAAATAAATTTTTTAAAATATCACTTTGAATTGTTCATGAGTGTCCGTTTTAGGAGGAAATGTGCCGCACTGAAATGCTTTTGTTTGATTGAAAAGCAAACAAAATGCTAATATTGAATATTTGTAAACCATTTTTTGAAAATAAAAACCAAATTTATTATAAATTTAAAAAAAATTAGATATTTAAAATGGCGAACGAGAAAAAAAAAATATGCATTCATTTTAATTTTATTAATCATATTTTGACAAGAAAAAAAAGAACAAATGATACTCCCAATCAAATATATTATGCATTTTTAAATATAATAAGGGAAGGGGTATGAAATAAAATAGTCATCCGATTTTTATTGGGAATTTGAAATGTGCATATTTGTGAGGGCTTTTTTTGGGACAATTCTAATCGAAAATAATAAATTTTGGAAAGTGACCAAAAAATACCCAATTTTCGGGAGAGGGATGGGGGAGGGTTTAGTCGATAAATTTTTTGAAATTTCAAAAATTACAGAAAAACAATGTAAATGATAAGCCTAGCTGTTCTGAGGCAGAAAACCAAGCTAAATTACATGTGCGTTAGGCTTATATCGAATTTGATGCGAAACTTTTCTATGATATATTCAATAAGTTTAAATCGAATTGTTTTCTATAAATATTTCGTATTTCAGTTGCGCAGTTGAGAACAAATGTCAGATCTGCGTGAATGGGATAAGTTTAAGGACCTTTTAAATACCGTATTTCCAATTTTTAACACTCCTCGATAAAGTATATATAATTCTTGATTTTTCCTCAGAAAAAGTAATTTAAACATTTTTTTCAGAATTTCCATTTAAACATTTTTGTATCGTTCATTATCCCCCTTATCTCAATTAGCAAGAAAAAGTTTCATGAAAAAAATCTCTCACTACCCAAAAAACATTTTAAAAACTTTTTTTTCTTTTGGTTATTCAAACTTTTTTGTAAAATAAAATTTTTTTTTCTTTTTTTTTAGTTTGCTAATTGAAAACAATTGGTCCTATCGTGGGGTTGGTTTCAAGGTTGTTTTTTTTTTTGTTTGCTTCAGAGAAAATTTGCTTAGAAATTAGGAACAATTTCCATTTTCATATAATTGGCTCTATATGTACGGAGCAGGACAAAACGGCGCCGCCGAAAAGTGCACCAAAAATTTCTGTAAAAAAAAAATAATTTTTTTAAAATTTTGCGTTTTTTTCTAAAAATGTATTTTAAAAAAAAGCTTTTATAATTTTTCATAAGACAATCTCTAGGGCCTTTGGCTGTTTTTCTCGGTGATTTTGTCCAGGTGACTTTTTGGCGGCAACGCTTTTTGGGTGGACAGTTACATATCTGCTTCCATTTTGTTTAAATCTTGCATGGCAACTTCTTATTTTGAAGAAACAAAAAATCATTAATATTAATTCTTTATACAATGATATTTCAGTTTTTGACAAAATAACATTTGATATTGTGAGATTTAAATTTTTATAACCCTCATTTATTGCAGTTTAATACAACTATAAAATAACGACATAAAAAAAGAAAAGAAAATAAAAAAACAAAATAAAATTAATAAAAACGAAATTTTCAAAATAAATTAAAAATTTTTAATGAAATTTACAAAAAAGACTAAATATATTTTTGAAAATTATGAACTATTATTTAATTATGCCTATCTTTCATATCCTGACTCTTCACACCCGACCTCCAATGCATCCATTTTGCATAATTTTCAATTATTAATTACTAAAACTAATTAATAAATTAATTTATCTAAGTTCCAACATTAAAAAGCCATCGGTTTGCGTGTGCTTATTATTGTTGGCCAATGTTGGCTTTAAGCTTTGCTTTCTTTTTGCCCCGCTTTTTCTCCCCCTCCCCCCTCATTCCATATTCAATCTTGCCCCTCCTCTTCCCGTCCTTCGTCGTGTGTTATTCATTCATTCATTTGCCCCGTCCCGTCATCGTCACACACTCAACCCCCTCCCCCCCATTCAATTTCCGCACATTTTCCACCCGATTAACCAACCATTCGCCGATGTGCCTCTCTCTCTCTCTTCCTTCCTCCTATCTCTCTGCTGCTGCCGGCTGTGGTGCTTCTTTCCCCCCATTTTGCTGTTTGTTTACCGCAAAACCTTCCTCCTTCCCCCTCTTTGTCGTATTCTTTCCTCCTCTTCCTACTCCTCTTCGTTCTTCTCCACCTCCTGTTCCTCCTCCTTTTTACTGTTTCTCCTCCTTTTTCCTCTTCCTCTTCCTTCTCTACCGTCTCCTTGCTCCTTTCTGCAGCTCTTCTTTCTGCACCTCTTTCTCCTTCTTCCTTCTGCTCCTTTTTCTCCTCTTCCTTCTGCTCCTCTTCCTTTTACCATCCTTCTTTCTTCATCATCATTCCTCCTGTCCTTCTTTGCTACTTTCTGCTTTTCCTCATCCACAGTTTCTTTCTCTTTCCCACGCTTTTCCTCCTTTCCCCTCTTCATCCTACTTCTTACTGCTCTTCCTTCTGCTCCTTTTCCTCCTCTTTTCTCCTCTTTTCCTTTTGCCCTCCTCCTTTTTCCTCTTCCTTCTCTTGCCCTTCCCCTTTACCATCTTTCTCCCTTGTTTCTTCCTCTTCTTCCTCCAATACATCCATTCTTCATACCCCTCTTCTCCCTCATGCTTACTGCTGCACTCAATTCGCTACATCCCCCCAATCTTACCGCCACCATCGCTGCCCACCCACCCACTTAACAAATGCGACTAACAACAGCAGCAAACAAAAAATCTGGGATTTCTTTTAAATTTCACCTAAAAAAAGAAAAATATTCTTCCTGAAAATTTTTCTAACTAATTGAATTTATTTGGGTTCAGTATGCGCTGCTAAACCATGAGAATGTTCTTACATCTAAAAAACAGTGTTATTTAGTTGGATAATTTTTAAACAGACGAAATTTTAAAAAATATATAATATTTTATTTGTAAGCACCAATAAATTTTAATTTGATTTACAGTGTTTTTAAAATTTAAATCAGTCGCAATAAATTTGGTCTTCCGTGATTTTTTGCTAAATAAATCAAGATTTTTTTTAGCTAACTTTATTTTATTTTTTCCTGAATGGAAAATAATTCGCCGAAACATTTGTCGACAGATGGCCCCATTTTAAATGGTTCAATGTCCGATGATCGGCCAATTATATGGCTGGCCAACCAACTGTTTAAGGTAGAAAATTTGTTTTTTTTAATTTGAAATTTTAAAATGCATAAATTAATTAATGAAAAACTTAAATAAAACCTTTTTAATTTACTATATTTTTAATTCATAAAATTTTTTTTTTAATTTCTGAAATTGAAATTTTTGTTTTTTTCAAACTCGTTAAAAACTCTCAAATTAACTTTAGGTCGACTGGAATCCATTAGTGGAGAATCGCCGTTTCAAACCAATGGAAGGCCATTTGGAGGTGTGGAAAAGAGAATGCAATTTTAGCAGCTAAAAGAATAATGTTGAATTTGTTTATAGCGTTGAAAAAATATTTGACTATTTAACACAATTAGTTCAAATTTAATAAATAAAATACAAAATATTATTTATTTAAAAACAATATTATTTATTTAAAAAATAATTAAGTTTAATTAAAGTTACAAATTTCTAAGTTATTCAATGAGCACCACAACGAAACTGATGATGCTTGGAAACGTCTTTATTTCCGCACAAAAGACGGCCGTTTTCAATGGTTTGCGGTAGGGCAATATTTATTTAAATAAAGGTCAAAAATTATGCAGAACAAATATTTCATAAAATTTACTCGCTCAAATATATATTTTTTAAATTTCCTTTAATTTTAATTAATCTTCATTTTTAAATAATTATAAAAAAACTTGAAATTTTTATTTGTAGAGCCATTGTGCCGATGAGCATCCCATTTCGGACATTTTGTTAACCGGCACAACAATCAATGCCAACAAAGAAGCATGGACCATGCACATTCGTGGTGGTAAAGAGGATGCCAACATTGTTGTTCGTGTGCCTTCAAATGTGTTTGAGAAATGGCACCAGGCAAAAAAATGGCAGTGCAATTAATCAAACTAATATTAGTTAGCGAGTTCCAACTCTGTTCCCTAATATTAAACAAAAAATAATTAATTTTGTGCATTTTTTGGTCGTTGCCGGCCGCTTTTAAACTAGGAGCCCTGGTTTTCGGTTAAGCCACTTTTGTGAGCCCCGACTTTTTAACACCTCGGTTAACCAAAAACTTAAGTGGTTTTTAGACTTTTCAGCTTCAACATTGGTATTTTTTTTTTTTTTGTAATTTTTATTCTCTTAAATTTTGGTCATTATAGAAAAAAACAAATTTTTTAATTAAAGGATGTCAGGTCAGGCGGATGGCGGCCGTGCAAGAAAATTTAAAAAATTTGCATGCTTTTTTAGTATTTTAGCCCAAAATAGTTAAAGCAACCCGTCCCCGATTTCACAAAAACGGGTAATCAAGTGAAATCTATTAACAAAAATTTTCCAAAATTAAAAAAAAAAATTTTATGGCCTATTGGTAACGGCATAGCCGGGATTCATTATTGATAATAAATTGGCAAGTTAGGAAAATTATCTGTTAACAAATTCCGTCAAAGTTTTCCGGGCACCTTGTGTCGGTCTTCAACTTTTTTTCTGAGTTTTGGAAAAGTAAGAAGTCAAGCGGTGCGGATAATCAGGGAAAATTAATAATAATAATAATAATTTAAATTTTATTTTCAAATGCATTTTTATTTTTTTAAATAAAAAGTTGTACAATTTAAATACTTTTGCAGGCTTTACTCAGCCATGCCAGCTCCTCACTTGTTGACGCCTACATTCAGCCAACTTGGCCACCTGTGCCTCATCGAAAAAATGTATAAATTTACACAATTAATTATTTTACTAATATATCATATTATACTTGGAAATTGCCTTTTCGGGCTGAGAAGAATGTAAAAATTTAAATGGTAAAAAATTAAAAGGTTTGAGTTTCCCCAATGATGGCGATAGGCGTCGCTGGATAATTGAATTGTGGATCCAAATTCATTCAGAAATTTGAATTAAATTTTTTGTTAGTTCGTTTCATTTTTTACAATTTTTTTTTAATGGTTTTACCCCTTTGGCCCATTATTTGTTGTATATTTTTAATCAATACATTTTCAAGCGTGTTGTACTCCTTGAACTTGGACGCCATGTGATCAGTGCCGGCGTACTGACACAGAAGCCGTCGTTGCCTTACAGCTTTTTCCCCACACTTTGCGCAGTCGGCAACAAGCAATCTGCCGACGACAAAACAATGATCACTTGCGGTGCCAACGCATTTTACGACCATCAAACGCATGACTGGCAATTGAAGAGGCCAATTGAGGTAATTAACTTGCAAAAAAATTTTGTTTTCCTATTCTAGGCCCTTCAAGATGATTTTAGGGCGTAGAAAATTTTTTTCAACAAAAAATTCCAGTGCTATTTCCTCGGAATTGCCATGAATTTTGTAATTTTGCTTATTTTTTTTTATTAGGCATTTTAAAATTTTCCTATTAAAATTACTAAAAAAATCCATTTGTCTTTTGTTTAGTTTAGAAATGCTGGTGATTGTAGTGAATTGGTTATTGAATTTGATAACGATGTGCTAAAAGCGGTACTGAACAAGGCGTTGTTGGCGGATGCGGCCACACAAGCACAGGCCATGGACATAAACTTCAGGCCACAAGATTATTTGGTGCGCAAAATTATTCAATTTTTGATATTCCAATGATTTTAAAATAGCCTTTTTATTGTATAAAAATAATTGACAAAAATTTAACATTACTGAATTAAGTCTTTATTTTTCAGTATTTTTTCTAAATCTATTGAAGTAAAAATTAAAATATTTAAAACAGGTTCTTCTAGCTATTCCGCATACACTCCCACTAAGGACAGCCTCTGAATTGGTCAAATTGCTATTGGACACTGCGCAATATGGGTTTAAGGTAATTTATTTAAAAATATTAAATATCTTTAATTGAAATAAAAGCATTAAAAAACGCAAAAAATAATTATATTTTAATTAATATTAATAAAAATTAAAGTCGATGTCAAAAATATTCTAAAATTATAAAAAAAAAAGTAAACAAAATAATAAAAATAAGTATTTAATGGATTCTTTGCATTAAAATTCACCCAAAAACATATGAAACAACATTAATTTAAATAATAGAATTAAAAACTACTTTAAAAATTTTAATTAAATCTTACATTGAAAATGTCAAAATCTATCTCCACAGGGTGTCACCGTCGTACGACAGCCCACCTTGGTACTGTACTCATACGATGTAACAACTGGCGTTGTGGTGGACCTTGGCGAGGACTTGTCCATTGTGCCGGTCATTGATGGTAATTTGCAATAACTAAATTTTACAGAATAAATAATTTTTTTTTTCTTCAAGAATTTGTTGTTGATGATTATGTCAAAACGGTCGAATTTGGTGCACCACAAATTCGGGAACAAATGCTCAAGGCAATTGACCTACAAAAATTGTTGAACATTTTTGGCAAGGATGGTAACGATGATGATGCAACAACAGTACAAGTGTTGTTACGGTACATCATTGAAAAGGTGGTGCCATTGCCTTTTTATTCCATTCACATTTTCCAAATAAGAAAATTGATTATTCTTCAAAATAAAAGCAAAAAACATTAAAAGCTAAATTTTTTAGATAATTATTTCGAAAATATTGGAAAATTTCATTTTATTAAAGACTTTATTCTGTGTTTTTATGAATCATTTCAGTTGATTTTTTAAAACTTTGCTCAAACGCAACCAAACCAAAAAAACTTGCTATCATCCGATAGCGATTGGTTAGCTCTATAAACTACCAAAATTTCAAAAAATTGATTGTTTTTATGACAATAAAAATGAGTTTTTTACAATTTGTGGCTACAGCTTTCTTAAATCGCAATCAAATTTTTTGAAATTTGGTAGGCTAATAGAGCTAGCCAGTAGCTTTCGGACCATGCCAAGAATGTACAATTTGATTGAGTTAAAGCAAAGTTATAAAGAGTATTTGTCGAAAAATCTGTAAAATGGCGGAATTTAGGAAACGCCCATGGTGGCGGTTTTTAGGAAACGACTCAGCACCCTAATTAACTATTAATTAATTAATTAATTGTCAGGCATGTTACATCGCTGCCGATGGAATTGATGAAGAGCGAAAGAAAGGAATTAAGGACGAAATAATTGAATTCCCTGGTCAACACAAATTAAAGGTAGTAGTGAGGGATAATTTTCCATGTTATCATTATTTCTTTTCAGATTTTAGCCATTAAATTTTGTATATTTGGCAATTATTTTTGATTTTGAAAATCGGGAAAATTTACAAAAACAAATGTCATTATTTGACAAAAATTTAATTTCTCTAACGGGACAAGTCCGAGACATGTTAAAATGATATTTAATTTAGCAAAGTCCACGGAATTGCCCCATAAACTATCGTTTAAAGGTGAATGGCCAGCTCAGATTCATGGCACCGGAGGGACTGTTCAGGCCACAGTTGTGGAGTCTCGAATTGCCAGGACTGCATCGGATGGTTCATGAAGTCATACAAAAGTGCCCAATTGACAGCCGACGCATGTTGTACAGGTAAACCATTTACGACTAATAACGATTGTGGCATTTTTTCCTCGGAAAACGGACTGACAGAAAAAATTTCTGAAGTACCGAAATAACGGAAAATACGTCAATTTTCGGTAGGGGACGATTCATTGCCACCAACTTTAGAACCTCATAACTTTTTTCTAACTTGATCAAAAAGTTATAATTTGAAATTTTCAAAAAAGTCAAAAAAATTCAGAATTTTTATGACTTTTAGTTTGTAACCTTTTTATAAACCAGCAATTTTTTTTTTTGATTTTTAAACAACTAATAGAGACTTGTTGGTCTTTCGAATGATACCAAAATTGTAGAATTTGATTAAGTTAGAAAGATGTTATGAGGTTCTATACTTGGTGACAATGAAACGGCTGGCGTTCAATTTAGTCCCGTTCCGTCAATTTTACACCCAAGCCATTTTGAATAAAAAAATAATAATTAGTCAAATTCAACATTTTGCAGGAATATTTATCTGACTGGTGGTACCTCATTGCTCCGTGGGTTGGCTGAACGTTTAGAACATGAATTGGGCAGACTTGCGCCGCCATCGGTGCTTGTCCAGGTCAACAATTAATAATAATAAATTATTGCATTTTCGGCCCTAATGCTAAAGTGACAAAATTGAAAAAAAAATATCAAAGGGGGGGAACCTTTTCATTTTTACCAATTTTTTTTTGTCGTTTTTTTTTTGTACTAAAAGGTGTTTCAAAATGTTTTTGATATTGCTGATCATGAGAGTGACACATTTATTTTGGCCAATTTTAAAAATAAAAAAAATCCAAGAAAAAATCAATAGGGTCCCCCCTATGGTTTTCAAAAAACGTCACCAAATTTTTTGGTTTGTTTTTAAGTCCTTAATATTTCAAAAAAAAAAAATTGAGTTCGCTTATCGTGAATATGATATTTATAATGGCCAATTTTGAATTAGCGCCGCATTTTCTTTTTTAAGTTGGAAGAAGCGGAAAAATTAGGCTGATTATTTTTATAAATTGTTTTTTTTTTTTGCTCAGGCATGGCTGGGAAATTTTTGCAAAATTATCATTTTCTTACGGTTTTTCCTCATGTTGTTCAAACACTAATACAAAATGCCATTGACGAAAACTGGCAAAATCCTCAAAAACAATGCGCCGAGCAAACGTTTTTGTACAAATTAAAATTTAAAAATCTGTATATACTCTTTTTATTGATTTTTTTAATAAAAAATACAGTAGTATAATTATGATCCTTTTTAGGTGCTTAATAGCCCATGGCGTCGACACTCCCCCTTTTTGGGCACCCATGCGATCGCTGCGAGCGAAGAATTCGAAAAATGCTGTGTCAACGGGGTGAATTTAGCGGAATATTTGAATAGGATTGATGGCGAATGATGAACTATTTTTTAATTTGGGTTTTCGAATATTTCTTTTTGCAATTTTTTTTCATAATTATTTTCTAAAACATCAGTATAAACTGTATTTATACCGTAAATAAAATTACAAATTTTATTTATTTATCTAATACAAATTTATTATTCAAAATTAGAAATTCGATTTTTAGTCTGTCAACTTCGATTATGATAGGAAAGCTGTGGAATTTAAAAATTCTTTTGCATATATCCATAAAATAAAGTGAAAAATCAAAAAAATAATTGAGAAAAGATAGATTTATATAATTTACAAAAATGATATGACTAGAGCAACCAAAAAAAGGCACCAAAAATCGCCAAAAAGGCGCCTAAAAAAGGCATAAAAAGTTGCAAAAAAGGCATAAAAGGCACGAAAATCCCGAAAAAGGCACACAAAGGCATTATAAAAGTCAATGTAGAAGCTTCAAACCAAGTGGAAAATGCGTTATTTATGCTTAATATATCGAAACTAGTGTGCAGAAAAAAAAGGCAAATGCCACAAAACGGTTGCTCTAGATATGACATAATAAAAAAAAGTATATGTAAATTCAAATAAAAATTGAATGATTTTTTACATTATTTTTTGAATTATTTAATCTTTAATTAATTGTCTTCTTCGAAATGCGTTTGTATCACAACAGCGCCAAAATCGTCATCACTTTGCCGTTCCATTCGCTCAGCAAACAAAAAACCAACCAATCCAAACAGTAAGCCAATTGCCAAAATGAGCACATGCCATACCAAGGAAATTGTGGTGGCATAGAAATATGCTGCACAACATAAAAGTGACTGAAAATACAAGAAAAAATTATTTATTAAAAAATAAAAAATAAATAGAATTGAAAACTCCAATTTATACGAAAATCAATTATAAGAAAAACTCATTTGTCAGAAATTTTCTTAATATTTTTCACATAATTTAATTTGTCTCGTCTTTGGCCTTAATTCAGGGATGCCCTTGGCAAAACTCAAAAACCCGGCAAACCAGTTGAAAAACCCGGCAAAAATTTTCAAAAATAAGGCAATTTTTTACGCCAATTCTTTAGTGTAAAAAACGTCAAAAAGATTTAAATAACTTATTTATCACCACTTTTCACCTGTTTGAGCAAATTTGTCAATGAAAAAAGTAATTGTGAGCATTGGGGAATGAAATATTTGCATTGAATTTGATTGAAATTAGTGAGTTTAGCAAAGGTGTGCCGATACTGTTTCTCTCGTGTTCTTCAGAACAGAAAAGGCTGATTCACAAGCATCAAAAAACCTCATTTTAGAACATTTTATTCAAAAAGCGAAAAAAAACAAAGGAGGCCGGTGGTGCCGATAGGCGCCACCGGGGAAAATTTTTGAAAAAATGGATATATTTTGATAAGAAACTTACCAAAAAAGTACGATTTTTGTCAGTTTTTTGAGAAAATTTTGAGTAAACATAGGCGAAAAGGGGTCTGGTGGTGCCGATAGGCGCCACCGGGGAAATTTTTCGGGAATTTGCTAACGGATTTAGGCCTAAAAATTTGGCGTAATGTTCATCGAAATTCAATAAAATGTGACTGAAAATAAGAAACTCGGCAAAATAAGGCAAAAACCCAAAAACCGGGCAATTTCAAAAACCGGGAAAAAACCGGGCGCGGACCCCCAAAACCGGGCAAATGCCCGGTTTTCCAGGTAAAAGGACATCCCTGCCTTAATTAATTATAACAATCAAAATTTTAGTATCTTATGATAATTTCTGGGTGCTTTTTTTGCCTAATGACATTTAAACCAAATGAAATGACCTGGAAGAATTTAAAGACAGCAAATGCTTGGGATGTTCTGATGGGATATTTGGCAATAAGTGTAGCAAATATTTGCGTGTTCCAACAGGCATCGCCAAAACTGAGTAAAAAGCCGGCAAACAACGCGAGCGTAATGCTTAAATTAAGTGACTCAATTAATTTTACCGTATTTTCTCAAATAGAAGTACAGGTTGTCTATTTTTCAATCATTCTTAAGGGGGTGCTTCTATTAGAAGGGGTGCTTCAACTAGGAGGGTGCTTCTATCAGAGGAAATTGATGTACCAAATTATATTGAATTTGATGACTTGTCAGAAAAAAAAATTATAAAATCAAGGAGCCTGATCTAGTTGGTATTAGGGCTATAAATTTATTTCCTTTAGGCTAATGAAAAAATGATCCCACCAAGCTTTAGTTCAATTTAACATTTGAAAATATTTGTAAAATTATTTAATATTTGTGCCTTGGCGAGTTTAAAATGCCATGCTCATAAGTCTTTTCCAGCGGTGCATGTGCGGGCAAATTTATGTAGGCCAACAGGAAAGAGCAAAGTTGCAAAACGGCACCAAAGCTGACAATTCGAGAGCGACCAAAGTGCCGTGTCCGGCTGTCCAAAATGCCGAAAATTAAGCCAGCTGAACAAGATAAAAGAATTTATTTTTCCCGGTAGAGGTCACTTTAGTCGGGCCCTTTTAGTCGGAAATTAAAAATTTTTTTTTAAATTTCAAAAAATTTTTCAGGCAGCTTAATTCAAGCAAAATTCCAAGGTCCCAATTAAATAATTGTTGGAGCCACTTTTATTTTTTCCAACACCGAAATTGACGGTAAGGTATGTCCGGACTGCCATTTCCGGACCGCCTGAAAACCTACCCAGTTTTTTTGAAAATCTACCGAGTTTCTTTTGGAAACCCAACCTTAGTTTGGTAAAACGCTATCCCCTACTTTTTTAAAACAGAAACCAAATTTTTTGAAAACATCCAACACCTTTGTTTTTGAAAAACTAATCTTAGTTCTATTTCTTTTTTTTTAATTAATCGGGTTGGGTGTTTTCAAAAAAAATTGGAAAAATTGGGCATGGCTTTCAAAAAACTAGGGGGTATGGTTTTCAAAAATGAGGAGGTTTAGTTTTCAAAAAAATAAATAAAATGGTTCTCGGACTAAAACGGCCCGTCAAACATGACCCTCCGACTAAAACGGCCCGACTAAAATGGCCGACTAAAATGACCCTTTTCGTATTTTTTCTATTTTCAAAAGGGCTGGGACGTTTCGGTACCCGTAATTAGGCTTCTACTTTTCAGCCCAGGCGATTCAGCCCCAGGGTAGTTTTGGCCTCAAGCCAAAAATAGCAAAAACGAAGAAAAAAATGTTCAAACCCAAAAAATGCCTTTTTATAGGCAATAGACGAGCCCCAATTGAGCAGAAAAAAGGGCATTTGCCTCCAAACAGCGGGAGTTTTAAGAAAAACCCCTTTTTTGGAACTTACATTTTCAAATATTTTTCAAAACAGGGATAAAGAAAAACTACAAAAATAGAAAAGATTATTTATTTTTATGTTTTTTTAATTGTTGATTTTTTTGATTTACTATTTCGATTTTAGGCTCCAACGCACCCGGGTCAAAACGCCCTGATCCCTAACAAAACCAAATTGAGCTCAAAAGCCAAGATATGATATGCCAAGTTTGTCAAAATTTCAAAAAAGCAAACTATACGAACGAAACCGGTAATTTTGATGTGACTGATTGGCTGGTTCTTGTCGGTTTTATGCGTCACATGTTGATAATTTATGCGCCCCGTAATGTTATGGACGCATAAAATGTCATGGGACGCAATAATCGACAAGAACCCTTTTTGGCTTTCCGAAGTTCTGGCAATTAAAAATCCTATCCCTACCAATTACCAACATGTTGCTTGGCCAAGGCCTTGCAGAATGGCAGTAAGTGCCAACAACAGTTTGGGATTGACGCCTTGGTTCAGCTGAAACAGCTCCGTGTTGGCCACTGTTGTCGGATAAATGGAACCCCAAAAGCTTTGACTGATGCCCGTGTACATAAATGGCAACGAAAAGAGTGCCATCCGACGGGTGCCCATCAGTTGAAAGGTTGAGCCTGAACAAAAATTCGTTGGTTATGGGAATATTTTAATTGCTGTTCGGACATGAAAATTTTTGTGAATTTTTATGGAAACAATTTTTAAGACTTAATGAATTTGTTAAAATTTGTATTGCTTGTATAGCTAATAGAATGAATGAAGAGTTAGTTACCAGACGATACAAAATTGTTTATTTTTATTGTCGTTGACGAAAACTTATGACGAATCCAATCCCGTTTTTTTTTAATTCCCGCCTTTATATTTTGGTTAGCATTTACAAAGTTTTAAGGTGCAGAATTTCTTTTGGCCTTTAAATTCATTTGAGCTCAGGTTAAATTTCGTTTTTGCAGAGTGAGCCCGTGTGCCAATGACGTGCCAACACTTTTTATGAAATAAATAAAAAATAATAATTTATATGAACAGCTCTCAGTGGCCGGGTTCTGACAACCAGTTAAATTAGCGTGTCCCGACATTTGTGGCCCGACTTTTGCGGCTATGCCCAAAATAGGGTCCAAATTTAGGTTGCATTAGTCCCAATTCATATATTAGCCTCTATTAAAGCTTTTTAAGGACTTTGGGATTAATGCAACATAAATATGAAACCAATTTTGGACATAGCCGAAAAAGTCGGGCCGCAAATGTCAGGGCACCGTTTAAAGTGCACATAACTAAATGGGAAAAAAATCAATCTGCACACCGCGGATTTGAACCGGGAAGTGACAAAAACAAATTCCTAAACCCCACGGACACTTGAAGACCCTGCTTGGTTAGTTGTTTTCCCTACTCAAAATGGCCAAATTGGATGGCTGTTCAGCTGCTGTTTCTTCCAAATTTATTTGTTCCGTGGACACTGGCGATGCGGGACGATCTGCTGACACAGCAGCAGTTTCGCCTTCGTTTGAGTGTTGTGCCACTGTTTGTATTGGCATTCGTAGCAATGCCAAAGTGGCAGTGCCAAGAACAGTGAGAACGGTGAAAGTGCCGTAGAGCAAGCGCACAGTGGCCATGGAGATGGACGTTTCGCTCCCACCCGGTGGACTTGGCATTAACCAGAAAACAGCGAGAAGGAAGACGCCGCCACAGGATTGGCTTAAAATGTGCCGGAAGTTCATTATAATTAAAAACAATTTTTTAATTATTTAGTTTATACCAGGGATGGCGACGATCTCTGACTTGAAAAATCGGAATTCCGATTCCCAAAATTTTTATCGGAAATCGGAATTCCGGTCCAAAAACATCGGAAATCGTCGCCATCCCTGGTTTATACATATGCCACATTGTCTGTTCGGACAACCAATGCGCAAAATTCGCAGAATGAATTCTAGGGCTAGGCCTGATCTAACGTAGAGCTAGGCGTAGGCCTAGTCTTCTGTTAAAGCCAACATTTATTCTTTTTACGAAAAAAGTTGAATTTTTTTTTTTTGTGTAAAAGACATTCATTTTTGGACGAACCTTTTCCCATCCTGGTAATATGCACGAAAAACGTTACTTGGCTGACTTTGATAATTTATATAATACTTATTTTGTCTGCCTTTTGGGATTTTATGCCTTTTTTTGGCAATAATTTTTCTTCATGCCTAAGGCTACCATAATTGTGAAAGTGCCCAGAAGAGGCCACTGTGTCTTCCTGCTGTTTCTTCGGTGCTGTTAATGGCCAAGTATTTGCCTTGAGCTGTCCATATTACTAAATTTTTCTTAGTTAAAAATGATTTTCATATTTCGAAGTTTTCGGCATAAAAAAAATTTATAAAAAATGATGAAAATTTTATTTAACATAAGTTATAAACCCGCAGCTCCGAGTCCGAGCAATGTAGACGAGCTGAAGAGATACCAACGATTGATAAACAAAAAACCTGCCTGAATTTATTGAAGTCTATGTTTCATGGCAAAATTTGGACACAACTATGCACATTATATATAGCTCAAATGCTTATAAGTCAACCAGAATTTAGACCAGCAAAAGATGATGATTTCTAATGGGTGTGGGCCGATAGAGTGTGGCACACTTTAATCCATAATTCTCTCAAAAGCAACAAAATTAGAAATTTAGGGCATCATTCAATAACCCTAGATGTTTTTAATTGTATGCAAAAATTCAAAACATTTCATTCATTTTCCAAAGGTATATGCCTATGAAAGTGTTAAAAACTTGATTTTTAGGAACTTTTTTGCCCCGAACTTTCATAACGCAATGAAATTTTGTAAAATTATAGAATGTTATTTAGAGAATCTATAGCTCTTTTGAATGATACCAAAGTTATTTAATTTCGTTGCTTTTGAAAGAAGTTATAAAGCACTAAAGGTGTTCTCACTCATTGGGTTACACCCGGTAATTTCTGCCCCCAACAATTTTCTATTTTTGGCCCAGACCGCCAGCCGGAATAGGACACTTCCGGACCGCCGTTTCCGGACCAGCCAACTTTTCATACCAAATACTGATCTATAAAAAAGTTATAAACCAAAACTCACAATAATTCTGACTTTTGCAAAGTTCAATTAAATTTTTTAGACAGTTATTAAATGCCTGAACAATGTCTTAATGAAAGCTTCAAAACACGTAAAGCATTCAAGTCTGAAAAAAGTTATGAGGTTCTAAAGGTGGCTGGTCCGGAAACGTACCATACCGACCGCCAGCACCCATTCAATTAGAGTCACAAAACCGAGTCACTCTGACTAAGAAGAGAAAGCCGCCCACCTATGCATATCAATTAGAAATGCCTAAAAGTTGATTCGGCAATTTAGTAGTGCTGTGCGGGATTCCCGGTTCCCGACTCGGGAAATTGCCCGGGTTTTTCTTATTCCCGTCCTGGTTCCCGGGTTTTTCATATCCCGGTCTCCTTCTCCCGGTTCCCGGGTGCATTTCCCGTCCCGGTTCCCGGTAAAAATCATTTCCCGCACAGCCCTACAATTTAGTAGTTGTAGAGTTTTCCCTTTTCGACCAATTAGAGTATTCCCTTTTCGACCAATGTCGACCGCGAAAGAGTACACAACTGCCTAGTTAGGAGTCGGCCTCGTTTCGGCCCCCACGTTTCGGCCCTCACGATTTGGCCCCGGGCACGTTTCGGCCCCAAGCCAAAAAAAGCAAAAACAAAATAAAGTTGTCAAAAAAAATTGTTTTTTTCAAATAGGGGCCCCCTAAGCCTAGGCCTACGCAAGCCGATACTTAGGTTGGTGTTTTTTTCGAGGGATTCTTCAGGTTTGGTGTAATAGACAAGTGATTTACCAGTACTTTAAAGATACCTATGCGTAAAATGCATTTTTTGAAATTTTCAAAATTATGTTAAGGTTAAAAAAAAATCAAAAATCTTTTTTTTGATTCAAAAATTTTTAAAATTTTTTTGAAAATCACTCTATTTTTTAAGTTTGAGGTAGGTTTTCAAATAAGTAGGGTCAAGTTTAAAAAAGGTTTCAAAATACTAAGGAAAAAAATCACTCTGATTTTTTGAAAACTTAACCCTAAATTTTTGAACCCCTAGTTTTTCAAAAAAAAGCTAGGTGATTTGGTTTTGAAAAAAAATTTGGGTTCTATTTTTAGCTTGGGGCCGAAACGAGCCCGGGGCCGAAAAACGGGGGCCGAAACGAGCTTGGCCGCTAGTTAGCCCTTTGTTTAGTCAAATCGTGGTTAACCTGAAAAATTGCATATGTCAGACCAGCGAACACAAGTGCCCATCGGACACCTAGCCAGGCAATAATTGGTGCAGCAACAAAATTGTGTATTGTAAATGATGCATAAATGATGGCCAAACTGTAAAAACGGGGGAAAATTGCCATAGGCCTATGTCTAAATCAACATTTGAGGACCAGTTTGAAATTATTCGTTTATTTCCAAACTTGACATATTTGGCATCACGTTTATTTAGACCTATAGTCTGTTTTTTGAGTTCAGTTACAAACAATGGTACTTGTGGTGCCAAATAGGGTTGGCGGTTTCTGGAAATTCCTTGAAACCGAACTGACCGAACCGGAACCGAGCATTTCGGTTAACCGAATCGAAACCGATAACCGAAACCGAGCATTTCGGGTAACCGAACCGAAACCGATAACCGAAACCGAGCATTTCGCTTAACCGAAACCGAACCGAAAAATTCTCACTATTTTAAATTATTTTTTTAATTAATTTCGCTTAACTGAACCGACCGTTTTGGTTAACCGAAACAAAAACCGAATTTTCTCGGTTTTTCGGTTCGGTTTCAAACCGTCAACCCTAGTGCCAAAATGTTTGTATATAATTCATTTGGGGGTTTATAGAATTTTTACCAATTTTAAATTTCCATGCATTTTTATACCTTGTATATCCATCATGGAATTTAACGCCAATGCCTTTGCGAGCGAATGAGTCAAGCACCGCCTCTTCGATGTAGCCTTGGGAATTTAAAGCAAAAAAGATGAAGAAGAAGCCGATGGCAAGCTGAAGCACATTTTGAGTTGGTGCTGTACAACTGAAACAAGCATTGGAACCTTGGCATTTTTTTTTTGCCAGAATATTTTAAACTCGTCCATTCATTATTAATTTGATCAGCAATCAATTCTTGGGTCAGATGTTTACGTGATTAACTTTGTGATAAATTATTATACCAAGACCAGAACATAAACCCCTAAATTATGCAATCATTTTTCTTGGTGGTCGGTAAGAATACTGAGTCGGGAATATCAGGAGTCGGGTATAAAGCGAAAGTGGCGGGACCGGAGATGGACTCTACTTATTTAAAAACTTTTTATTTGTCTTAGGTAAGACTATTTGTTTTAAGATTATTTAGTTGACAATTAATCAATGTTATTAGTAATAAAAAAAAACAATAAATTTACTTTATTAGGTCAGAACATTTCCTCCGGTTATGTGGTGATTGATTGAGTGGATGACCTTCAACCTCATCACTGTTATCATCGATCATTTAATGAGGTACAATAGGAAAAATGGGCCAATTGGTTGATTATTATTTATTTAAAAATATTTACAAACATTTTGCCAACTATTTAATAAAATAAAAATTTGGTTGAAAGATAGTGTCGAAGTTAACGAATTCGTCAGTGAATTTTGTCCGTGATCAAATTTGATAGTGAACGATTTCGTCAATGAATATTTCCTTACAATTAACATTAGTGCTAGGAACCGGACCGGACTCCGGCCGGATTTTTCCGGATCCGGGTCCGGAATCCGGGTTTTTTGGGCCTCACCGGATTTTTCCGGATTCCGGATTTTTCCGGATTAACCGGAAAAATCCCACCGGCAATTTTTTGAAAATCAAAATCCGGTTCCGGATCCGGCGTTTTCAAAACCGGATTTCCGGTTTTATCCTGATCCGGCTAACGATGGTAATTTGAAGAAAGATACTGAGATAAGAATTTTAGTGGGAAATTGCACCAATATAAATTATTTTTTTGAAGTATTTATGGATTATTCGTGGCTTAGTTCTTTAGTTGGTTGACTCCTGTTCCAAAAAACAAAAAAATTTGATTTGGTTCGATACCACCAGAAAGCAATTCAATTCAAAACTTTAATAATTTTTGTTTGCGAACCAAATCACATACTCTTGGTATTATTCGAAAAATCTTGTCAATAAGCCTTTTTCTATTTTCTAAACAAAATTTAAACAAATGGGTTGATCTGGGAAAAATTATTTACTCGAAATTTTGTATTCCAAATAGCTTAAACCTTGACCAATTTTGGCGAAAATCTGTTAACTAATGGACTTTTAATTTTCAAAAATTTCGCCCGCCGGTGGCGCCTATCGGCACCACCCGCCTCCCATTCGCGTAGATTTTTTATCTTAAAATCCCCTTAAAATTGGTCATTCTAAGTGCAAAGATTTTCACGAAAAAACACTAAGATTTTCGAAATCTTTTCCGGCGACGTCTATCAACATTAAAAATCTCCTAAATTGTCCATCTTTTGGTCAAAATCTGTTACTAAAGCACACCCAGATTTAAAAAAAATTTCCCGGCGGCGCCTATCGGCACCGCCGTAACCCATTTGCTTTATTTATTAGATTTTTCTTAAAATCGATCACAAAAAATTAGGCATTTTTTGCGCAAATTTTCTATCAAATTGGTCATTTTTCTGATTTTTTGCTCTTCAAATAATTTTTTTTTATGAATTAAGTGAAATTTTTTAAAAATCCGGAACCGGATCCGGCTTTTTGAAAACCGGACTCCGGAAAATTTTTCAAAAAAACGTAATCCGGAAAAATCCCACCGGTAAATTTTAAAAAATGAAAATCCGGTTCCGGATCCGGCGAAAAATTTTTGCAGTTTGAAAATCCGGTTCCGGATCCGGGAAATCAAATTTTCCTAGCCCTAATTTAACATCATTTAAATTCGACTAATATATCTTCTTTAATATATTTCGATGGGAAAATACTGTCGAATTCGATTATTGTTTATTCACTGTCGAATTTGATTGCTGACGAAATTCACTGATTTACTGACGAAAACATACAGCGCCCAAAGTGGTGCAATCTATCGAAAAAAATAAAAAAAGTTGATTTTGCTGAAAGGGGATTTAAAATCTCTTATTTGTTATCCCAAAATCTTAATTTTACCAGAGATTTTCTTATTTAGGAAAATTTTCAGTGGTACCTTTGCCTTATAATTTTTTTTTTTGACCAGTTAATTTTTATTACTAAAGAATTTGATATGAGCTTTTTTTAATACGTGGCCAAAGGTAAAAATTTTTTGTTTTCGAAAATAATGACTAGAATTTTTTCTTGAAAAAAGTGCCGGTACCGGTACCGGTCATAAAGGTACCGGTCAGTACCGGTACCGGTGTTTCCCAAAAGTACCGGTACCGCTCAACTCTAGTATAAACTAGGGTTGGACGGGTTCGGGTATTTCAGCTAAAATCGGGTCCGGGTAATCGCCGGGTACACAAATGCCGGGTTCGGGTCCAGGTACAAGTTTTTCAACCTGGTTTGGGTTCAGGTATCGGGTACAACCGGGTATCAAAAAAAGGAAAATTTTAGGGGAAAATTTGAAATTTAAAAAATTTACACCCAAAAACTTCATTATTAAAATGCAATTTCATTCTCACTTACATATATCCATGGCTCCCATTTCTCTTTATTCCAGGGGTGTCAGATGAAATTTTTCAAAGAAGAACATGCAGACCAAAAAAAAGATTTTGGGGGTGAATAAAGGAAATATTTTTTAAAAGAAAAATTTTGAGAAAACTACGCGAAGGGGGTCCGGTGGTGCCGATAGGCTCCACCGAGAAAAACTTTGAAAATTTATGGCCCATTTGTTAACAGATTTTCTCCAAAAATTGTCAATTTTTGTCCTTTTTTTAAATATTTCAACAGGATTGGGTGTCCGGCGGCGTCGACAGGCTTTAAAAAAAATTGAAATTCCTTGCGGGGTGGGGGACTTGAACCAAGCAAAGATAGGACAAAAGGGTTTTTCTACCTCCACGTCGTTAATTATCAGTTTAATTAATTATTTTATATATTTTAATAAATTTTTCCCTTAAATTTTCTTTTTCCATCGAACCCTCATCTTATTGTGCTTAGACCCCATCCTTACCACTGCTTATTTATGTGCCGAATCCCGACCAAAAACATCGGGTCTGGATTCGAGTTTCGGGAAGAAAAAAGACCGGGTTTCGGACCACTCGGAACATCCCTGGTCCGCAGCGCGGGCAAAAGACACGAGGGTTCTTATCCTTTTTGCCACCCCCCTCGAAACTTTCAAATAAAAAGTCGTTTCTAGGGTAATTTGGGGCGCTGATCACGAATATGACCTTAGTTTTCCAAAATTCCGACTCCCGAACCCGAATTCGAACAAAAAACCGACACTCATAATTCGAGTATAAAACATATTTCTAGGGATTGTTGAGGTCGCTGTTCACGATTCCGGCATCCATTGCGACCAATTTCGAATCCCGGACCCTGCACGCGGAGAATAAGTCGAAAAATAAAATTTTTGGTGCTATATGAAAAGTCACCATTTTTGAAACCAAAGGGGGGACCCTTTTGATTTTTTTTGATAATTATTTTTTTGTTTTGTTTTTTTTTTTTGCACAAAAAGTGCTTCCAAATGGTTTTGAGGTTGCTGATCACGAAAGTGACATTAATTTTTGGCTAATTTAAAAAAAATAATAATTGTCAAAAAAATCAAAAGGGTCCCCCCTTTGGTTTCAAAAATGGTAACTTTTCATATAGCGGCAAAATTTTATTTATCGACTTATTCTTCGAGTGCGGGATCCGGGGTTCGAAATTGGTCGAAATGGATGCCGGAATCGTGAGCAGCGACCCCCAAAACCCCTAGAAATATGTTTTGTACGCCAACTGAAAGTTGCTTTTTTGTTCGAATTCGGGTCCGGGAGTCTGAAGTTGGAAAACTAAGGTCATATTCGTGATCAGCGCCCCAAATTACCCTAGAAACGACTTTTTATTTGAAAGTTTCGAGGGGGGTGGCAAAAAGGATAAGAACCGACACGAGTCGCCCTCCCAACATAAAAAATTCTCTAATCTTTTTTGGATAATGCTCATAGGCTTCATTTTTACCAGCACTTAATCTATATTTATGAATCGATAAATTTTCTTATAATATTTTAATAAAACTTTGTCACTCAACAGGGTGAGGTTTCCGTATAAAAATTGAAGATAAAAAAAAAGTTAAAGAAAGAAATTTGCTTAAAGGGCACTCAAAGTTGACCATACAAATGGGCTGAATTTTTACATTTACTGTGCCAATTCTTTCTCCATCGATGTCAATTACAGCTGTTCATCCCCCATTCTTTTGCAATTATCTTATTATTTACTTTTTTCAATCAATTTTCACTTATTGCAATTACCTCAACATCGGTCTTGGCCTACTGCAGCACATTCAAAAATTATAATACCTCTCTATTAGCCCTCAAAAATTGAAAAAATTCACCGCCCTATAAAAAAGTTATGATTAAAAACTTACAAAAATTCCGATTTTTCCCAACTTTTTACGACTTTTTGCGTTCTTCAAGTTGTAACTTTTTTAAGAATTGGTCAATCGCTTAAGAATATCTTACTCATACCTTAAAAACACTTAAAGCTTTCGATTGGTACTAATTTTGTAAAATATGGTTCACAAAGAAAAAAGTTACAAATCTTTCAAAAGTCTGGCGCCGAATCGTGTGGCGCCGAATCGACATAGACCCCTAATGTCATATATAGGATTTTGTCAGCCGAGTATGAGAATCCAGGAAAAACTCCGACAGTCCCCGTGTCCGATTCTCAGTCTCAAGTAATGGTTAAATATCTATGCATTATTTTGCTGGCGGATAAATAAAATGAATCAGCAGTAATTACAATCAAACAGCGGCAACAGACGAGATTTTCTCCGAACGATTTTTACTTTAGAGCGACTTTTTAGCAACTATTTTGAACAATTCTAGGGTTTTACAGACTAAAAACTCTTGGCACCTATTTTGGCATTTTTCAACTATTTCACAACTATTTTGGCCTTTTTCAAGAAATTTCATAGCAAAAATGCAATAAAATTGAAAAATATACCCCTGAAATAGACCTTCAAATTTTGAAAAGTATACCCCTAAGAATGAAAAATTTCTCAAAAAATTGCGCCTTAAATTTCAATTTTTATCTAAATTCTCAGAAAATTTTCTAATTTTGATATTTTTTCGGATTCTGCTTAATTCGACATTGTATTTCTATGTTTGCAATTGTGCGGTCGAAAGTGATAAAAAATTGGTCACTTTTGAAATTTTTGTGCATAAAGACACTGGATTTCATTACAGAATGGGCTTACACATAAAATTGAGGATAAAAGTTATGAAAAAGGGTTTTTTTTAAAGGCCACTCAAAATTTTGCCTTGGAAATGGCGCAGAATTTTTTGCATTTATTTGATGCTATGTTTCTTCCTCCATCGAAGTAAGCTTCTGCAATTTGTCCCCAATTCTTTGGCAATTTTTTCCATTGTTTTCATAGGATTTGCTTTTTTCATTTCATCAAATTTTCTGACTAGTTCCAATTGCCTATCTTCTTTAATAGTTTGTGGGAAAATTTTTAAATATTTCGTTTGCCACCGCATTAGATTCCTGCTGCTTGTCCCAAATTCTTTGGCAATTTTCTCATCTTTTATCTTTGGGTTTAGTTTTTTCATTTTGTTAAACCTTTTCACTAATTCCATTTTCTCATTAACTTTGTAGAATTTTTTTGTTTCTTAAATAAAATGAAATTTGTTTTAGATAATTAAAATTTTACTTGTGCTTATGCCAATTCTTCGTTTCCACATATAAATTGATGTCAATCCAACTCCAATTTTTTTTGCGATTTTCAAATCAATTTCCCAATTTGTTTTTAAATTAAATTCTTTTGAAAATACTTCTTTAATTTTCTCAAATTGCTCAATTTTTTCATGTTTCTGCTCATTTGAATATCGTTTTGCAAGTCCTTAAATAGAAATTTAAATATGAATTATGAATTATTTAATTCCTATTTCGTCAATTATTATATTTGTATGTATTTGTTACCCAATTCTTTTTTCCATGCAGAAATTTTCTTCTGAGTTGTTCCCAATTTATTAGCAATTTTCCTTTCAATTTGTTCTCTTTTTTTCTTGTCATATTTTAAACGGGGCATCACTTCTTTTTTCAATTGATTGAATTTTCTGATCACTTTTCTTTTTGCCTGATCATCATTCTTCTCAGAATGATCTGAGTCATCATTATCAACAGAATGATAAGAAGAAGAAAATGACGAATTGCTGTGATCAGCTGATTTTTTCTTTTCAAAACTGTCCTCAGACCAAGTTTTTGAGCTTTGTTCTTCATATTGTTCTAATGATGGTTCTTTTTTAATAAATTTGTGATAAATCTTTGGCTTTCTTTTTTCTGTTTCTTCCTGTTGATAGTTTTCTGTCTTTATTGATATTTTATTGAAATTTTTTTGGTAATAATTTGTATTGTTTACGTCAATTTCTTCCTTTTTTATATAATTTTGTTGAAATTTTCGCTTTTCGACATTTTGTGAAGTAGAAGTGTTCATATTTTGCCATAAGTTTTCTACAAAGTTTTTATCAACTGCAATAATTCCAAAAATAAATAAATGAATGATCAAAGTGACTATCATTTTAAATTGGAATATGAAATAATAAAATGGAAAATAAAATTTTTAAATAAATAATTGCTTACAGATAGTAATATTTGAATTTTTCCATTATTAACGAAATAATTGATTAATAAAAAAAATTTATTGTCATTAAAAATTGATTTTACAAATCTTGTTAAGATTTTAAAAATAGTATTTTTACACGTTCATTCATTTTTATGTAAAATTTATGTTTTTACGTTTTTTTATTTTTTATTTGTATTTCTTGTGCATTTATGAAATAAAGGTTTAATTACCCAAGTTTGAGATATAACATATTTGGAATTTGGTGTAATTATTACCTACCCGTATTGCCACCACCGACCCGACCCCTGAACTCCAAAAACCGAACTACCGTGTTCGACTTATTTTGTGCCCGCTCGCACAAAATTGGTGACCCCGACGTAACAACTTCACAACACACAACCGCGCACACAACTGATCAACACTGATCAACGGAACGCAGAGCAGCAAGCCCGTTCGCAACAACAACCCAATAGCAAAGCCAAGCAGCAAGGGACCGGTACACAGACCGCGCAACCTACTTGAGCAACTCCGTCAACCGTGACGCAAACATATTCGCGCAAAGTCTGTTCCTCTGGGTCCGTTGATTGAACCGTGGCCAAGCCAAGTGGATCACTCGGGTTGGCCAACGGGACAACCTCCAAAACTTAACTTCATCAAATGCATTAGTGTGCCCGCAGGCATGAACATTCCCTTCCTCTTCAATTTTCTTCCTCTCCTCTTTTTCAATTCGCTTTCGTTCTCCTCAACCATCTCTCCATCAATCATTTCAGCATTATTTTGCCCGCAGGCATAGTCTTGGGCACTCTCGGCCTCACCTCCTTCAATTTTATCATTATTTTGCCCGCAGGCTAATCAAGAGCTTTTCTGGGATAAGTCATTTTGGGATTTGTTGAATGAAAATATCTAAAATTGGGTAACATTGAAATGAAAGAGAGAAAAACTGATGAGGAAAAAAATAAAATAAAATACAAAAACCGTCCTTAGCATTATGCTATGCGATCCTAGCATCTGAATGAAATGTAAGTTGAATGGAGAAGGGAGAAGGAAATGCGAAAGGAAGAGGGGGAAAGACAAGGGAACATTTGTCCATTTGGGTGTAAAGGAAAGTGATGGGACGACGGATGGGAAAGGCTCTTTGTCCGTCGCCAGAAAGGGGAGGAGGAGAAAAAAAGTGTAAGGACAGATATGTAAAGATGGGCGACTAAAAGGCAACACTGCGGCAACGGTTGGAAGATGAATTGCATTGGGCGGTGGGTGGAGCGAAGAGGATGTTCCGCTGTGGCAATGAATCAACCCATTGGCAAAAAAGCGACAACATTGAGGGTCAAATTTGAAATGAAAGGAGAAAAAAAAATGAGGGAAAGAAAGGGAAAGAAAAACGGGATGAAACTAGTGATGCAGAAATTGGAGGGAAAATGATGGCGGAAAAGGGGTAAACACATTGCCTTTTGACATTAGGCAACAAAAAAACAAGTTTTTATGCAACAATAGAAAAGTACACAAAAACAAATTATGAAAAAAGAGTCCAACAAATGTTAGAAAATATGAGACTGAATAGGCCTGATGAGCTCGGTGTGGGTTTTAGGATGTCACAGGCCCAGAGAAATTGGTCAGGCTCATACACAAAATTATTGAAGTACCTAATTTCTGTTTTTATCCACAATTTATATTGTCAAATTCGAAACCGTTCAATTGCGGCGTCCGTTTCATCTGCAAACGGTAATACGGCCAGCCCAAACTGCTTCGATGCCAGCATAGTCTCGACCCGACGCGAGAGACGCTTGCCGACGAGAAGGTACGACAGGGCATCCCCGTCTCGGCAGACCTCGGCCCGACCCATGGGGATGCACAGCTGGCCGATTTCTATCGGCAGAGCCCAGTCTAGCTTAGCCTCTGTCGCAAATGCCTACTTCCGTCGGCTTCCGCTCGGTTGTCACTCTTCCGCCTCCCCAAAATCGGCCCCCGCCCCAGTAGTCCGTCTTGCTCCGGTTATTGGCCGAAGTAGCTCACTCCGTAACTTGATTCCTAGTCCACCCTTTCCCCAAACCTTCTTCCAAATTTCTTCATTGCGCAGATATGCTAGCAAGGCCGAGTAAAAGTTTAAGCTCAGCCAGAACTCAAAAAATTCTAACATGACGACTTAACTAGGTCTGTAAATTTCATTGTTAATATCCGAACAATTACACTAATTTCGGAATTAAAAAGCCTGCGGGCCAAATAATGCCTTTGTTAGTGCAATTGCTGGTCCCTTCAAACCCCCCAATATTTTAATTCTTTAATCATTTTTTTTTACAATGATTTTATTGTAAAAGATAAGAGTAAAACAAAAATGATGAAAAATTGAAAACAAAGATCGCATTTTACGTCCATTTGGGTAATTGTGGCCCTAAAGAGGGCATGTGGGATATATTTTTTTTATATCATCATTTTATTTTGGTGTTCGTCTTCTCTGCCTCTTTCGATCATTCGCCAGGGAAACCCGTACAAAGTGCAGCCCTCGCGCTTCAATGGGTATACAACATCCATGGCAGTGACCGTCTTCCTTTCCGTGTGCTTACACTTTGCAGCCTGACCAAAGGGAAATGTATAAAAAAAAGATTTTCCAAAAATAAAGTAACGGTCTTAATAAAAAGTCAAATTGGCGAAAGCCGCCCTTACCGCGCCACGGATCACATTCTCCAAGAACACCTTCAGCACTGAGCAAGTCTCCTCGTAGATCAGGCCGGGAATGCGCTTGACACCGCCACGACGAGGCAAACAACGAATGACCGGAGGTTGCCCTGCAAAATTTGAAAATGCTTCATTAAAAAAATAAAAATAAATTTTTATTTTTTGAACAGCTCGAAAAGTTTTGAACTGCTTGCACTACTCAGTTGCAATGTCTCTCAGTAGACCTTTTCCCACTCAAAAAAATAGATGTTAAAAAAAAATTTTTCAAAGGCCTCACTCACTACCCTTGACTATCATTTTCTTTAAATAAGTATAGGCTCTATAGCTCCGAAATCAGGTTAATAATTCAAGAAATATTCATTATTTTGGAACCCAAATTGAGCATATTTTTTCTCCTGTCCTAAATCAGTCAAAAGCAATGGCCGAGTGGTCAATGCGTTAGTATCACTTTTTTTTGGGTTCCTCTCTTTTTTCCCCACAGTCACCCTTAGATGACTATGCGCAAACCTCACTTATCGATGATAATCCTGGCCGTCTCCGGACAAAGAGTGAACATTTCGCTCTCCAAAAACATTTTGCCCTCCTTCGCAGCTGGAACCGAACTGCGCCAATAGTGGACGCCCAAAAGGCTTGGCAGTTCCAAATGACCACCATTTCCAAGTCACCGAAGCAGTAGCATTGGTTGAAAGTTGTCTAGGCATAGGGAAGAGAAAATTTGAAGTGGATATGTGAAATTAAATGGGGAAATACTAAAACAAACAAAAAGGCTTTTGCCAACCCAAGACATTCGACTAAAGTTCGCTCACACCAATTCAGAGCTGTCCACTTACGATGTGCACAGTCACTCGGTCTGCCAGCTCGGGAAGAAACAGGACCAAAAGCCTAAAAAGGAAATTTAGAGCATTTGGGGTTTCCGTTACTTCCTGCTCTTTACAGTTTTTCCTTATTTTTTTGTTTTTTCTGGCCCGTGATGGTCTCATTTTGGTTTACATGAGCCTGGTTTCGAAATTTTCTTAACTCACTCGCAACTCTTTCGTAAAATTAAGCGAGTTAAAATGACATGTGCTAGAAACAATTTCAATTTTTATTTTATTTTATGCCCCAGGATAATTTGAAACAAAGAAAACCACGTTGTGCCCTATGCAAACTAACCAAACAAAAACCGCCGCTCGACTGTCGTCCATGACCATTCCCGGCGCCACACAAATTGTCCGTTGTGACCGTGGCGTGCCGGACAATTCTCAACTACACAACCGATGCCTAGATTTACATAAATAACAACAAACAATCCATATAAATACATTAATTTTAATTAATATAAAATAGAATATTTATTAATAATGCATTTTTTTAAATCCGAACGATTGACTAACCGACTGATTAACTGATCGCTGTGGGAAAAGGAAAGGAGAAGAGTATCTGTAATGGAAAGGTGAAAGGGGCGGGGATAAAGAAATGGAAAAATGTGTGATAAATAAGAGTGGAAAGTCCAACTGCTCTTGGGGACTGAAAAGTATATTTGGGGCATGGGCCAATCCCTTACACTACTAAATCATGTTATCAGTAGGGCAAGGATTAATATGGAAATCCAGTTTTTTTTTCTGGACTGTGGGAGGCCTGAGACGCACGAAAAAAATGTTTTTAGTTTGGTTGAAGCTTATAGGATGGACTTCTATATATATTTTTTCGATTTTTCGCGATTTTTGGCCCATATTTTGTCCGTATTTTGTGATTTTATGTCTATATAAATCCCTGTCCTAGCTATCAGAGAGGATTTTAAGTTTACGACAGGCTTTTTAAAAAAAAATTCAACCTGAGGGGCCGGGGTACCGGTAGGCGCCGCCGGGAAAAATTTCTGAAAATTTTGGACTGCTTTGTTAACAGATTTCGGCCAGAAAGTGTGCATTTTCCGAATTTTTAATTTTATTTTAAAAATTCTGAGGTGGTTTCTTTTGTTAAAAAAAACGAGAGAGCACTTCGATCCTCGGTAATATTTAAAAATGAACAATTCTTGCCAAGCTCATAACCCTGTAAAACCCTGCCAAAATTCACAGGGCCGGGCCGGGTTGGACTTTTAAAAAATGACCGGGTTTCGGGCCAGGCCGCTTCCAACCCTGTTAACGCTGCAACCCTGTCAAAATAATCTAAAATTTCCACTTAGCTTCTCTTTGTTTAAAAATTCCAATTTTTGTTTGGCTTCTCAAAAACTCACATTATATTCCTAAAAGATAAAAATTGATTATTATTAACATGTTTGGTGACGATATTACATTTAAAGAAAAAAATTATTCGCATCTCTAAGCTTATGTTTTTCTTCAATTATATCATGCATGGGTTAGCATTTCTTTTTCATAAAATATTATTGTCATTTATATCTTTTAGAAATGTTTCATATTCCCACTTTTTTGACATTGCTTTTAACATTGACATTTTATTGCAATGTTATTAAATCGGATGAAAACTTTTTGACAAAGGAAGGCATTGAAGTTTTCAATTCAATGAAAGGTATTTGAGTAAATAATGATTATGAAAAAATAATAAAAAACATAACAAACATTTTAGGAATAATGAACATTGAAAGTTTTAAGAAAGACCAACAAAGGTAAACAATAATTAGTTTTTTTACTTCTTTTTTTGCCCAATTACTTATTAATTTTTAAACTATTGAACCAACTTACCCCGTGCTTTTTATTTTTAGCGCTTTGGTTGACTGGGCATTGGAAAACGGGTGTAATACAATTCAAAAAGTGCAAGCATGCAAAACTGAAGATTGCACACCGGAAATGAAGAAATTGGGCAAAATTGTTGAACAAATTTGCACAAAAAATAACGGAGAAGGACATTTTGGAAAAAGGAGCATCAACGGAAACGAAATGGCACAGATGGTTCAACAAATCGCCAAACTTGGCAACGAAATTTTGTCAGAATTGAAAAAATTGGAAGAGAAAATCCTTAAAACCCAAATTCCCATGCAAAATGAATCGCCACTTAACAACTATGGTGCTGAGCTAATGACTTTTGTCAAGAGATTGTCTGCCGAAATGCCGCAAAAAAGTGCCATCATCATTGGACAGTTGGACGCCGCAGCAATGGCAAAAAATCATTTACCATTGCCAAGCGAAGTGTTTAAGCTTCTCCTCACCAAATTGAGCATGAGCACCACTGACAGTGCCAAAAACCAAAAAAATGCCAAAAAAATCTTTGCCTTCTTCTGCTGGATTTGGGCCTACGCAGAGTTTTTAAAACACTAAAATGGAAGCAAAATGTAAGGATAAGTCGAGTTCATTACCATGGATTGTCTTTTTTCCAATGGGTTAGCTGAAATTATTTTCTCTCGTAAATGGGATACACGATCCTTTGTTTTTTGTATATTCTTATCTTTCTATTCGTTTTAAAAATTCGCATCTTTTAGCATAAAGTTGGCTTCGTTTCATTTGTTTTCGTAAAATTTTGAAAAAAAACATTTAATATTTCGTGAATAATAAGGTTGCGAAATAAATGCATTATTAAGCCTTTAAAATTGAAAATAAATTTAATTATACACGTTTCCTGTCAAAAATTAATTTATTACATTTTATTCAAATCAACTTATTTTTAACTCATGACGCACGAAAAGCACACATGATACCAAGATTTTTTAATTATTCAGAATTTTGAAAATTTCACCCGAGAAATTAAAAGGGGTATATTTTTTAAATTGCTTTTTTTATATGAACATAATTTCAAATTATGGCAAACAATTTTTTCACTGAAACGCCAAAATAAGGGCGAAAACTTATTTTAAGGGCGAAGATCTAAAATATGGGTTTTTTAAGGGCGAACACCCAAAATACGGATTTCTAAGGTCGAATAAGGAGTTTTTCGAACAAAAAATGTGTTTTTCGTGCATTTCTCGTCGAGTTAAAGCCGCAGAAAAAATAAGTAAAAACTTATAAATCCCATAACAGTCATATTTTTCGTTTGAAGTAATCAAATATATCAATTTCTTGTTTTTTAAAGCAAGACTAGCAGAGAAAAGAAATCCTAACCCTTTTTGGGTCAAAGCCTCATTAAAACATTTTATTACAAATGAAATGGCAGTAATAATGACCAATCATTCTATATATCACTTTCCATTATAATTAAAAAATCCTCTTTGACCCCTTCAAAACCCCAAAATAAGGCTAAACCCTCAGATAATAACATCTCTGCTTTATAGAACATTAATTAATGGATGGAAAGGGAAGCAAATCCAAAGGTTAATACATACTAAGAGTCGAAAAAAGGTAAAAAAAAAATATTATGGTGTTTATGTCGTATTTTCGTTTTTTAAAAATTTTAATAAATACTTTTTGAAAAAGTTAAGAAAGTTTTTTCAAATTTTTTGATTGGCTACAGGTCCGAGTATCGAATAGAAGAAAAAGTTTTCAAAAAGTACTTATGAGTTCAAAAATTTCTTCAATATTGTCGTGTTTGAAGTCTAATTAGAATGGGACTCAAATGGAAATTACCAATTTTCCCATTTAATCCTTGACTGTCATTTCTCTGTTTATTTAAGTGCTGTCCTTTCCCCCATCCATTGTCATTCTTCACTTGTATTCCATTTTGTGTCTTTCCATTTAATTGATTGACTTCTGCATTTAATTGTATCTTATTCATTGCAATAAATTGTTATACAACTGTTGCATCGGACACAACAGTTAATTGGCGCAGTCAGCAAAAGCCAGCACAAATTTTTCAACAAATTGTGTTGTCCCAAGACGGGAGCACTAATTTTTTCAACAAGAAAATCCAATAGCACCCAGGCGGTGTGAGGAGCCGCGAGACGCGGTAAATTTCTTCAGTTGCTGTTAATCCAGGACGGGTAACAGATTTGTTGTGGAAAGATTCAAATTCTTGAAAAATGGCTAATACGCAAACGGCACAAGCCAAAACTTGAAAAGGGCCAGGAGCCTACACAGCAGAAATGGCATGGAAAATCTGGGAAGAGCGTTTTGAGTTTTTCATCAAACTTCGAGCAGTCACTGATGCCGAAATGAAAAAGCTTCTGTTTTTCACAGAAACCGGCCCTATCTACCAGGAATTGCATCAAATGGCACTCCCAGACGATGTTCGGGACATGCCGTTGGATGAAATAAAGGGGTTAATGGAAGACCGATTCGGAGAGACAAAAACAATGGCCGCGAAAAGGCATGAATTGTTCTCTGCTAAGCAAGTGACGGGACAATCAATTCGTGATTTCGCAATTCAATTGCGCACTCTGATTGCCAATGCAGAATGGCACAGAGAATCGGTTGATATGTGTCTCACCGCATTATTCATCAATGGCATCGTAGATGATTTGATTAGAACAGAGCTTATAAAGAAAGGCGACAATGTGCTCAAATTCAAGGACGCAATTGAAACAGCGGTTCTGCTTGAACAATCGACATTGGACGCACAACGCATTGGTGGGCATAGACCAAGAGAATCTTTGCCAAAGTTTCTGCTCCAAAAGGAGAGAAAAAAACTGAAAAAGCGCCGGGAAAATGCCATCGATGTGGAAGGAATGGTCATTTGGCTAATGATTGTCCTAATAAAAATTCGGAATGCCGTAAGTGCGGAAAGATTGGGCACTGGGCAATCGGCAAGGTTTCGGAAATTTCAAAGGGAGATCAGTGCATCAAATTAACACGGAAATGTGTGGATCTTCTTTCGATGTTGCGAGTGTTGTTCGAACAAAGAAAATCAAATCACTTTCAGCTCCAGCCGCATTTGTTCAATTAAAGTTGCAAGAAGGAAATGCAGATTTTGAATTGGACAGTGGTGCTGAGGTTTCCGTGTTTTCTGAAATTGATTGGATTGCCAACGGACACCCGAAATTGTCAAAATGTTCGGAACTTCATTCATATGGAGAAAGACCGATTAAAACCCTTGTTCATTCAAGACCAAAGTAAGGTACTTGGAGAAAGAAGCATTTGTGGAATTATATGTTGTAAAGAACAAATAGAAAAATTTGTGTGGACGAGATTTGATCAAAAAACTGCAAATCAATTTGAATGAGGCGTTTGGAATTGGAACAATCCAGGAGATTTGGCCGAAAAACTCCAAGAAAGAACTCGATGAAGTGCTGAGGGGAAACGCCGAAGTTTTCAGTGATGGGAGTTCAAAAATTTCTTCAATATTGTCGTGTTTGAAGTCTAATTAGAATGGGACTCAAATGGAAATTACCAATTTTCCCATTTAATCCTTGACTGTCATTTCTCTGTTTATTTAAGTGCTGTCCCTTCCCCCATCCATTGTCTTTCTTCACTTGTATTCCATTTTGTGTCTTTCCATTTAATTGATTGACTTCTGCATTTAATTGTATCTTATTCATTGCAATAAATTGTGATACAACTGTTGCATCGGACACAACAAATATTGCGCCTTAAAATCTAATATCAGAATTTTTTTTCCATCTGCATCTATCGGCACCGCTGCCGAGAAAAATTACAAAATTTCCTCTTTTTCTGTCAACAAATGTTTATTCAACAAACACATTTTATGGGAAAAATGCATGCTCAAATAAAGTTTTGGTTCTTATCAACCACCCCATTCTTTCATCATCATCCATCGCATTACGGCGCAGCAATTTGCGCCACTCCGTCAAACTAAATTGTGGACTCATTTTATTATTAATTGATGGGCTGACACAGGGAAGTAAATAAATAGGTGTTGCTACTTTTCCGGCCCAGAAATTTGCGGCCAGAATTTTGCGGTTTAAATTTATGTTGCATTAATCCCCAATTCCTTAAAAGCTACAATAGAGGCTAGCTAATACATGAATTTTGTTCGAGAATTGAGTTCTTGGATATTTTTGAAAAAAAGGTCATAAATTTTAAAAACACCTAAATGAATTACCTAAAGAGCAAAAATGCTGTTTTCTCAATTATTAATCGTTTTAGGGCATTTGGGATTAAGGCAATGCAATTTGAAACCGATTATAGACATAGGCGCAAATGTCTTGGCCGCAAATGTCTGAGCCGCAAATGTCTTGGCCGCAAATGTCGTATAACCAATAAATAGCGGTGAAAAAGGATAAACCCCGAGAAAGGCGAACTTTTGAATCATAAATTAATTGGATGCCAAATGAATGATTTTTGTTAACCAAATTTAGGGCACAAGCTAAAATTTCAAATTAATTTTTTTTTTAAAATAATTGCTCTGTTCATGGTCAAAAGGTAGTTATTAGAAAATTCTGTCGTCACCCTTCCCTGGGAAACTTCATCTCTCACCCCCTTCCATTGGCCCCTTTTTACAACAAAGTCTTACCCTTTATTCCTGCTGCTTTTTGAGAAGCAGCGCGAGAACAGTTAAGTGATGGCTTGCGTTTCTGTGTCTAATATAAATTTTTTTGTTTTAAATATTAAAGGTTTTTGCAGGGTTCGTATGCTAAGGGCATCCATTAAAATGGGCCTCGCCGCTCAGAAAAAAAGAAAAGGTCCTTCTTATTTCTAAGAATATCCTTTGAAATCGGCAAATCCCCATGGAAGCAAATAAATTTTATGCAAAATTTTTTGATATTTAATTATTTTTTTTCTTTATTATTTCTAATTTAAAAAAAAAAATAAATAAACAAAAAAAAAATTACCTAAAATAATTACAAATCCTCTTTATTATTAAAGGCTATTCCTCTAATATCTTTAAAAAAAAAATACCTTAGTGCTTTATAACTTCTCTCAAAAGCAACGAAATTAAAGAAGTTTGATATATCAAAAGCCCTATAGATTCTCTGAATACTATGCAAAATTTTACAAAATTTCATTCAGTTACAAGAAAGAAGTTCGAAAAACTTTTTTGCACTTTCATATGCATATTTTTTTTTTGCGAATGAATAAGCTTTTTTGCATACTATAGCAAACATCTAGAGCTTTTGAATGATACCAAACTTCTTTAATGTAGTCGGTTACCGTTTTTGCCAAGTTTTCTCCATGGTTAGTTTCTTCATTGTCACTTTAATCATGGCCATTTTCTCCTTGGTCACTTTCTTCATCGTTTGCCCCTTTGTGGGCCATCAAGTAACAACGCGCTCACTGCCGCCCCCGCCGCTGCTACCGATGCCAAGGAAGAAGAAGGGCCACCAGCACTAGCAGATGAGGGAGAGGGAACCAGGTGACAACCGCAATTGGTCCAATTGAAGTAACGAGCACTACGCCTATCAAGGATCCAACATTCATATTCAGTTAAAACAAAATTTGCTGGCGCTGCTACGCAGCTTTGCAATTGTGGCGGTGGTGCGCCAATTTCCTGCGCATGTTGTTGGACAGCGGTAGGCGGGATCTAATCAAAAAAAAAAATATTAATCAAGGAATTATTGGTATACACTGAGGTTACATAGCAGTTCGTCACTGTGCGTTTCGTCACTGAGCATTTCGTCACTGACCGTTTCGTCACTGAACTTTTTTTTTGTCTTAAAACATCTTTTAGGGGGCTTTCGGGGTCGCTGATCACGAATCTAACATCCATCGACCAATTCCGAATCCCGGACCCGGATTTGAACAAAAAATCAAAATCGAAAAATTCTAAAATTTCTATTTTTTGATTTATAATGACTTTTCGGCAAAAAATCGGCATTACAATTATGAATAAATATTTTATACCCCTTTTAGCCTAAAAACCGAAATTTTAGAATTTTTCGATTTTTATTTTTGGTTCAAATCCGGGTCCGGGATTCGAAATTGGTCGAAATGGATGTTAGATTCGTGATCAGCAACCCCGAAAGCCCCCTAAAACATGTTTTAAGACAAAAAAAAAAAGTTCAGTGACGAAACGGTCAGTGACGAAATGCTCAGTGACGAAACGCACAGTGACGAACTGGTGCTTGTGCATTTCGTAAAAACCGCCACCCATGCGCGTTTCGTAAATCCGCCAGCGCGTTTCGTAAAACCGCCAAATGGGTATTTTGTTAAAAACCGCCACCCATGCGCGTTTCGTAAAACCGCCAGCGTGTTTCGTAAAACCGCCAGCGCGTTTCGTAAATCCGCCAGCGCGTTTCGTAAAACCGCCACATGATAGAATATAGTTAAATGAGAATCAAATCATATAAAGTTACAAAAAATTATCGGCGCCAATACGTGCCAGCCAAGACAAGCATTTGTTTGCCAACGTAAAAAAGCCTAGACTTGTTTGCCAACATTATATAAAAATGAATAGAAAATAAATTAATAACTATTCTTTGAAATTTTTCTAAATAATCTGCATGCCAAATTATTAATGAAGACAAGATTTTTTTTTAAAATTATTATATTATTTATTTGCTTAAAAGTTAGCGGAATTAGTTTTGAAGAATTTATAGCAAACGATGGTGCTAAAACTTTGGTGGATCAATATCTTAAAAAAGAAATCAAAACTCGAGGAGATTTATTGGAAAAATTAGATGAAATTGGAATTGAAATAAGCTTGAGAACGCTAGAGCGACACATTTCAAAAATTAAAAATAAAAGAAAATCAGAAGGAACCCAAGAGGATATGGAAAAAGCTGAAGTTTCACAATGTTTCTCCAAATTTGACAATAAATTTCTTTTTATCATTGGCCATGACTCGGAATATAGAAAATATCATAAAACAAATGAAAATGCAGGCAGCATTTACATTTATTGTATCAAATGTGAAAAATTTAAGAAATCCAACTCGGATAAGTTTGTTAAAATTTTAATTAGTTAATATATTCATTAAATAAAGTTTTGTCGCAAGCGCAATAATTAGAGAAGGGCAATTGGACAGAACCCACAAAATTATTCACCACCCCCAGTGCAAAGGCGTTCCACTTGAACAACTTACTGCTGAACAAATTGACAGGAGCCAAAGAAGAGAATTGGCTCAATGCTCGACTGATCCAAAATCTATTTGGCGTGAAGTAATAACTAACTTAATATTCAAATTAAATTCGTTCTAGGGGTCTGATCGGGCTAGAGAACACGATATAGCTGAGGATATTGAAATTGCTGATCATACAGGAATTTCTTTCAATTTTCCAAACTGGCAAACTGTTAGAAGCGCTTACAATCGAAGAAGAAGAAACCAGTTAGGTGATTCATCTGACCCGTTTGCCGTTCCAGAACGATTGCAACTCACTAGACGTGGAGCAATTAAATTAATTTTAAGAAAAGAATTGTCTTCAGAAGACATGTAAAATTGGTGGCTAGGGTGTTTTTATAAATAGATAAAAGATAAATTAAAATTATATAAAAGGTGGCTTCAATACCGAGATCGAGAGTTAGGTATAATGTTTTTTATGACGCATACTCAAAAAAAGGCAGCCAGTAATTGCAAAGTGTTAGTTTGTGACGGCACCTTCGAATTGTCACCTTTGAATTTCCAACAAATATGGACAATCCACGGATTGGTTAGTTTTCAAAAGTTATTTTTTATAAACATACATTAAGCTTGAGACAGCTAATGGAGCCGAATGGACGCCTTTAATAATGTGTTTAATGAAAAGACGGTTGTAATAAAAATAAGAAATTCAGTTTAAAATAATATTCAGAACTCAAGCATCGTATGAAGCAATTCTTTCACAATTAAAAGAAAAATGGGGGACTGAACTGTTTGACGGAATTACTAGAATTCATACAGATTATGAGATTAGTGAAATTAATGCACTCAAAAAATCTTTTGGAGAAGATAAAGTCTACGGTTGCATTGTTCATTATATACGTGCAACAGTTCATCATATAAAAACAAATTTACCAAATTTGTTTCGAGAATTTAATGAAAAAAATGAAACATGGAAATGGGTAAGTAATTATACGTAGTTAAATCTAATGAATATACGTAGATTCGACGAATATTTGCACTTCCATTTCTTCGTAAGGAAGAATCTACAAAATTTTGGCCAACATTAGAATTATTTAGTAATAATTTTGAAGGAATTCTCAAAAGTGAAATTAATTTGTTTTTGACTTATATGAATAATCAATGGATTAAAAAAATTGATCAGGGCAATATTTTTTCATTTAACAAATTAACAAGGACAAGATCAACAAATCCAGTTGAGGCGTGGCATAGTGTTATTAAGCGGTATTTAGTAACATTAACACAAAATTTAAATAATAAGTTTTATAGTGATTCAGCAAGTGTCCGTAATGCTTCTTTGCCAAGTGTTTTAAATTATTTTCAAAAAATTTTTGCGGAAAGCGATGAACGAGTTGTAAACATTTTAGCAGGTGCAAAACCCAGACCACGAGATAAAACGTATGAAGATCTTGATAACAAAATCTTAACGACGTTGAAAGAATATGAGGTTTAAAAACATAATAAAATATATATAGTAAATTTTTAGGAAATGATAGACAATGAAGAAATGTTAGAGCACGAATTTACAGAAACAACTCAACATATTTAAATAGATTGTCATATCTATTATTACAAATGGATGATAAAGGAATTTCTACACGCAAAGATCAGAAAATTAGAGAGGTACAAGTTCAATTTTTTTAAAATGCCAAACAAGTAATTTAGAGAAAAAGAAAATTAAAATCATTAGAATTAGCCGAAAAAGCTAAATCGAAAGGACAAGCGTTCGCTTCTATGGTAAAACGGCAAAAAAATAAAAAAACATCAGAAATACAGAGTAATGAAAGTGATAGTCATGAGACAGATGAGGGTATGAATTTTGGGATTATATAACAAATAATAATTCAAATAGATAACACAAAAACGAGAGGACAAATTCTTTCTGATAAATTAAATCTTATCTCTAACAAACCAAAAAACAATTCTGAAGAAACATTGCCAATAAACCAAAGGAATGAGAGAATATTTTCCATCAAAGAAACACAAGAGGGTTTTTTAAACAATTCATAATTAAAAATATTTTATAAAAGTTAAATTATATATCATATAGTTGAGCATATCAAAACAATGGCGCGTAATACAATGAGCTTTTTATTTAATACTCTTAATGAAGATCAACGAAAAGAAATGTGCGAAACTTGGCTTTACATATTTAGTAATTTTTAAAAACTAAAAATCAATAAAAAATCAATAAAAAATTAATTCAAATATTATAGGCACAGAAAATATAATTTATGCAAATGAATTTGAATTTTCATCTCATGAATACGGACCTGGAGAAGTAAAAGAAATAATTGGTGATGGAAACTGTGGGTGGCGTAGCATCTCTCTCGCTTTAACCGGAAGTGAATGGAATCACACTGAAATTCGGAGAGATGCTATTGAGTTTTTGGAAGAAGCTATATATCAGAACACACATTTAAATATTAATGAAAATGAATGGTGGTGTAAGTATTAACGCATTTTAATTTTTTTTATCAAAAGTCAACTTTATTTTAGTGCTTTTTGACAATATAGAAAATATTCGAGAGCATATCGAAAAAGCAATTGCACCTGCTGCTGGTGCTCATGAAATAGAAAAATGGATTAGCAATTTGGATTTGGCATCAGTCAGCAAATTGTTTCGCATAAATGTTATTGTATGCGAACTTGTCAAGAAAGGTATTTATCGTTGGCAGGTGTATTCTCCCGATTTAGAAACCTCGGTTAGATTATTGAAAATCGATTTTTTTAATTAGAAAATTTAAGCTTTCGAACATAACTCAAAAGAAATCATCATCATCAATATTTCTATATTTTCATGACCACCATTACGAACTGATCACACAACCACAAAAGATAAATTAATTTTAACGTGCATAATTATGAGAAAAAAACCTTATATCTAATTTTTTCCCTTTTGTAAATTGCTAAAAAATATTGTGGTACGTATTGTGGAACATCATTTTTTGATTCTTGTTTAATAGCACCTGTAATATGGTTTTGCAATTTTCAACAAGGTAAAAAAATAAAAAAACTTCATTGGCTAATATGATTCAATAAAGTTGACCATTGTTGCTATAACCATGATGTGTGCTACATAAATAAAAGACAAAAACGCTATGATTGTGACAAATACTTTTGTAATTGTCTATATGAAACAAATGATTGTTTTTTAACAAAAGTTTGTCATCATTGGTATTTTTATGACTTTTTATCTTTAGAATTTGTTGTGCTGGACAGTGCATATTTTTGGCGATAATTTTATGAAACAGTGAAAAGATGCCGGATTTTATACATAATAAAATCATAAAAATCAAAAATATAAGATAAATAAAATTTTGCTCGCATTTAACTATATTCTATCATGTGGCGGTTTTACGAAACGCGCTGGCGGATTTACGAAACGCGCTGGCGGTTTTACGAAACGCGCTGGCGGTTTTACGAAACGCGCATGGGTGGTGGTTTTTAAGAAAATACCCATTTGGCGGTTTTACGAAACGCGCTGGCGGATTTACGAAACGCGCATGGGTGGCGGTTTTTACGAAATGCACCAGCACGTGACGAACTGCACTGACACGTACACTGATACACACGGGTCAATGGCTAAGCGATTAAGCATCTTAGAAAAATTTACATTTTAAAGAACATTAAAAATTCACAAAAGCAGACTTTTTCGCAATTTACAAATTATAACTTTTTTCTAAGATGCTTAATCGCTTAGCTTCTGCTAAATCATCGCTTCAAACAATCGAATGATACCAAGTTTTAAGAAATTGGCGGACTAGAAAAAAATTTATGGCCACAGCCATCTGAAATTGTACGAGTTGCCTTTGTACGAGTTGCCTTGACACCACACACACCCCCACTATTTTTATGAGCAAAGATGCGAGAATGAAAAAAAAAGACCTTCCAACTTTCCTTGCCAATAACAGCAGGCGGTGCAATTCAGACAAGCCAAAAAAATTTCGGGGTTTGAAAAATCGAAATTAGATTTTTTTTTTTTTTTTCAATTCTCAACCCCGAAAAATGGGCAGACCAAATTTCAAAGTGTTAGGAAAAAAGACATTGATTTCCATAGATGTATTTATTTCAGAATTAATTTATGATCATTGATATTAATTAAAATGATTTATGTAATCTTTATAAATTATATAAAGCATTTAATGCTTTTTTTGTTTTTACTTTTATTGCCATTGTTTATGCCGAATAATTTTATAAAATTATTCATATCAAATGATTTGATGAACTTTCGATTTATTATTTTTGATCATTGATATTAAAATGATTTATATAAATTTTCTTAATCATACAAGCATTAATACTTTTTCGTTTTTCACTTTTATTGCCATTGATTAGGCCAAATAATTTTATAAAAAAATATTAAAGCCAATTTTTTGATGTATTTATTTTAAAATTAATTTATGAATGTTCTTTTTAATGAACAATTCATCAAACATCAAAGCCAAAATAAATTTGTTAGGCAGTGCAACAAATTAAAGAAAATATTAAAGCAAAAATTGAAAACCCCGAACACCGAACCCGACTGATTTTGCTCACCCCGACCCCGACATTTGTCATCCGACGTCGGGGTTCCAACCCTATTTCTTTGCCACCCTCTTCTTTCCCTCTTTCCGTTGTTTTCAGTTCAGTCGGCAGCCTCCGTCCACATTGAATGTCTGCCCCACAATGTAATCAGATTCTTCCGATGCCAAAAACACTGCTGCGCCCACCAAATCTGTGGTTTCGCCAATTCGTCCGATAGGCAATAACTGGGCTTTGGACGCGTCTTTTGGCCCACTTCAATCTGTTAATTTTGGAACAATAATTATGAATATGCCCTTGCCTGTTGCCCAGAATGTCGATGTTTCTGAACTGCTTCAACACATTATTCACACATCGCTCGATGGATCCGTGATCAGTGACGCCCAATTTCAATAGCAATTGTGGCGGTTGCCCGACATTTGCGGACCGATATTTTCGGACGAATTATAAATTTAAAATATATTTTTATAATTGAATAACAACAAAGTTTTCATTTTCCTAAAAGTCAAAATTATTAGCGGCAAAACGCTACTTTATTGCTCGATACCCCCTAATTCTATCCTGCATAATTATTTCGTCATCTTTTAGGGTAATAATAAATATGAAATTCAAATATGATGACTGAAAATGAGCATTTTCAATTTTTGAAATTTAATTTTTAAAAAATCGCATAAAATTACCAGCTTATTTTAAAGAAAAAATCCGCATGCGGTTCTTACCCGTAATCTGTTTAAAAATTCGAAACCCGTAGGGTAAACCCTGCGGGCACCCGCAAAAACGGGTATTTTAAGCAGTGGTAAAGATTGGATTTTGGATGAAATTTATGCTTTGTGCATTTGGTTTTTTTGGCGTAATGTTTTAGTTTTTCATATTTATGTGGGAGATATTTTGATTGTGAAGGCAAACATGGACAAAATTGCGATGGGACCGTCAATTGATGAAGATGAAAACGAATTTTTTGAGAATAATGATGAGTCTGATTAAATTAAACGTTATAAAGCGGGTACCCGGGTACCCGCCCGCACATCCTCGAAACCCGCATGCGGGTACGGGTTTACCTGTCCGCCTTAAATTAAAAACCCGCTACCCGCATGCGGGTTTTGAACCCTAGTTGGAATAAACAAATAAAAGCACAAAGTTAGTGCAAGAAAAATACAAATATTATCACTAATTAATAAGAGACAACATGAAATTAATGAGCGAAACCGGATCAGGAACTTGTAGGTCGTATAATTCTTGTTCCTTAGTCAAAAAATGTCCAATTTAAATAGCTCAAGTACGTTTTAATGCAGCCAAATCAAATAAAGGTCGGGATTTGCTTGCCCATTCTGGTTATGAATTCTTTTGATGTAATTTTTTCATTAGAATATTCACTAACGAAATCAACTAGCGCTGAAAAATCAATGTTAAAATTACTGTATTAATTCAAATTTTTATTCATGCATTAAGTTTGGCTAATTTTTTCTCTTAACTTATTATCTATGCATAAAAAGATGGTGAGACAAGATTTCTCCGGAATAACTCCGAATTCTTGGGTTTCTCTTCTTAAAACAGGAATTTTATAAGGAAACACAATAAATTACTAATTTATATGCAGGGCTGTCAATTTTATGCAAAAGCATTTTTTTTTCCTGGATTCTACTCGGTCTAATTAGTTTTTCGGCATACTTAGCCATTTTTAGGTAAATATTCAGTTTTTTTTTTGTTGAAAAATTTGCAAAAATTTTAAGTATGACTAAAATTTTACATCCATATTTCTTAATTTTTTCATATTTTTTATTCGGGTGAACCCTATTTTTTCTTGAGTATTTTTTGGTCTTGCAAACGGAAAAAACAACCGATTAAAATTATGAGGAATAAAATTTTTTTAAACTAAATTTGACCCCTATTTGCGCCCCAATGCCCAGAGAAAATCACAGAGCCAACTAAACTTAAGATTTTTATTATCATTCGAATGCCCTTAATGTGTTTAATTAGTATACCAAAAATAAAAAAAATTACTAAAGTTAAAAAAAAATTATGACCTGAAAAATACGAAAATCTGCAAAATCGAGATTTAAAACCAATTTTTTTGATTTTTGGTATACCAAAAGAGTACATCGAGAACTATTTAAAGATATTGAAAAATCTAAGTTTAGTTGGTTCTTAGACTTATGCATTGTCTCGGGGTGCAAATGTCGCTACACCTGTTTATACGACGCATATTTTGGCCATTTTTTGAGCATATTTTTGGCAGCCATGTTTATATGTATAATAGAAATAATGTAATAAAAATATGAGATGGGGCTAACGAAATTTAGTATTTTCATGGATTAAAATTTGTTGCAAAATTCTCATGGCTTTACAAATTATAAAAAATTAAAAGAATCTTTTTTGCTCTTCGTTCATACCTTTCTTTATCTTCCTCCTCCGTTTTCTCTCGTTTTTTCTTCCTCTTTCTTTTTTCTCACTTTATTTTGTTTCCATGCAGCTGCAGATGATGATAATCTTGGTAATTCACACATTCATTTCTTTGCATATTTTTCTCATTTTGAACATTCCCTTCCGTTTTCTTTACTAAAGTGCACGTGAAGTAATGAAGAGGATACATTTCCACCTCTGAAAATGAGTTAAAACCCAAAAAATTCATTTACTTTTTAAAAATTATATTTTATATAAAGAAAATCCTATTATAAATCAAGCGTTGGCTTTTAATGGGGCTGGCGCGTTTCTTAAAACTGCCAATTTTACTGAATTTTAGATTAATCTGGTCATAACTTTTCTCTTAAGCAACCAAATTAAACAATCTTGGTATCGTATGATAACGCTTCATTGATCTATCAGATATACAAATTTTACTTATGTTTTTCAAGAGATATGTCAATTTTTCAATGTTTTTAAATATATGAAATTTTCGCCTCGGGACGTCTATTTTTTGATCCCCTTCTGGCGAGGCGGGGGCGTAAAATGGAAGAAGGAGGTGGGCGTCCGTGCTGGGTCGTTTCATAAAAACCGCCACTTTGGGCGTTTTATAAATCAGGGCATTTCATAAAAACGGCCATAATGGGCGTTTTATAAAACCGCCAGTTTACAGATTTTTTGACAAAATTCTTCATAACTTTGCTAAAACGTAACTAAAATGTATAATTTTTGTAAGGCCAAATAGCTCTTGGTTGACTCATTTAGTCTATCAAAATTCAAATAATTTGATTCTTTTTATGACAATAAAAATGAGTTTTTGGCAATTTGTATGGCTACAACTATCTTAGATCTCAATCAATTTTTTAAAATTTTGTAAGCTAATATAGCTAACTAATAGCTATCGGGCCACACCAAGATTGTTTCATTTGGTTGCGTTTGAGCAAAGTTATGATGAGTTCGAATGGAAGGGTGGCATCTACTAGAGGAAACAAGGTATGCCTAAATTTAGCCGAAAATTCAGTAAAATTGGGTTTTGAACAAGAAAATACACCCTTATAAAAATCGGTTTTTGAGTTTAGTCCCCTCCGAAACCAAAGGTCTGGTGGCTATGCTCTTAGGCACCATTATTATGTATCGGAAAAAAATATTGACGAAAATTCTAGCCATTTAATAAATCTTTGAAAAAAACGTTTATTATATCTATTGCAATTTTTTTTTTCAATAATTAGTTTTTACCCTTCTTCACATATCCGAGTTTCTTGCAATTGTAATAATGTTTTTCGGCTTCTCTTAGTGTAATTTCACACTTTGAATATGCTTTTATGGTGACTATATCGATGTTCTGCTGCTTGCTCTTCTTCTTCTTCTCATTCTTCTTTAAATTTATTTGTTTGGACAAAAAATCTCGCAAAAGAAATGTATTTTTTCTCATAAGCACTATTTTGTTGTTTTTTTCTGAATTGTGTGTAAAATGAAGATAATACTTTACTTGTCCCCCTATTTTTTGAAAAAAAAATTATGGCTTTTTAAGCCGTGAAAAACAATCTTCCAGGGGGTTTCGGGCACGATTCCGGCATTCTTTTCGCCAATTCGAAACCCTGACCCGAATTGAAACAAAAAGTTGATAATTTAAGTTTTTTTTTCAACTTAAAAATGACTTAATACATGGAACTGAGCCAAAAAAAAAGTAATGCCAATTAAGTATTGCTATTTTGAATATTTTTTTGGCTTAAAAATATAAGCTTAAAACTTTTGAGTTTTCGACTTTTTGTTCAAATTCGGTTCCAAGTTCAAAATGATCGAAATGGATGCTGGAATCGTGATCAGCGACCCTGAAACCCTATGGGAGAGTGTTTTCTCGACTTAAAAAACTTCTTTTTTTTTAATAGGGACGGGACAACGCAAAGCATTACCAAAATAAATTTTCTTTTTATATATAGGTAGATGAAAGAAGTATGCTTGAGGGGTCGGAACAAAACTTGTCAGGCATTAGAAGTAAAGACAGGCCCAGTTCCGGTGCCCTAGTCAACTAACTAAGCCTGGTACTTGTCACTTTTTGACCTTTTTCGTGTATTTCTTAAGCCTCCTATTTATTGGGGCTTCGTTCCTAAAGGCCTGCTGGGCTAATCCCGCATCTTTTTCCTCACTTTTATCATTGTCATGTTTGTTGTTATTGTTGTTGTTGTTGTTGTTATTCTTTTTTTTTGCCTCCTCCTCCATTTGCTGATAATGATAATCTTGGTAATTTTCGCATTTTATTTTTTTCCCATTTTCACCATAAATTTCATCCTCTTTTTTTTCCTCCTTTGCACGTTTCTTCTCAAAAATCCATGTGTAATAGGCATCTTTTTTAATTAAAGTATCTGTGAATTGTTAAAAAATAAAAAACATATCATTTAGAGGGGTTTTTAACCAAGGACAAAATGGTTGTTTTTTTTTACAAAAGAAGGGAGAGAAAAATTTTTTTTAATTGATTCTGAATAAATGAATTATTTTAACAATTTTATTTTTCAGGCCAAAATCATAACACACTTAATTTTAGAAAATCAGAACAAAATAATGACTGAATGTGTGGTTTCTGTTTGATTTTGTTATTTGGGGTTGGTAAAAGAAATGAAATTATATGGGAAAATTTCCGCAAATGTCGGGGTGTAAATCTGTGGCAGAATGTCTTTTAATGGCATTCAGTTTTGGCGCAAAACTCCGAGGCGCAAATTTACGGTAAGCAAATGTATGGGCACGTTAGGGAAGATGTAGAAAATGAATTTCTAATTAGTGTTAAGAAAGTAAGATGTTCGGTATTCGGTACCGGTACATACCACGGTATATGCCGAAATACCGCGATATTTTTTTTTTATACCAATACCGCGGCATATACCGATTTTTATACCGATACTGCGGTATATACCGAAATTTCGGTATTAAAAATACCGAATGCCGATACTGTGCCTACACTATTTCTAGTAGCCCTATTCACTTCATCAATTTACTCGTTTTACCTGTGACAACATATCCGAGCTTCTTGCAATTATCAAAATGTATTTCCAAGTCTTGTTTAGTAATTGCACATTTTGTGTACGCTTTTATCGTGACTTTTCCTTGGCTTGTTTCATCATTTGCGGAAAAAAAGGCAATTGAAATGAACATAATCAGTGAAACGATGAAGAGCAAATTCCACGATAAATTAATAACCATTTTCCGGGAAAAGAACAATATTTTGTTTTTACGAATATTTTATTTCGATAATTTAACTTTTTGTATACTTTTTCTTCCCTGATAGCAAATGGTGAAATAGATTATTAAAATAAATTAAATTCTCCCAATTGCCTTTGATACGCCAACCCAAAATTCATTGGCCCAGAATGTAAAAGAGATTTGTTATTTGCCAATTGGTATGCAATTTATGACTAAATCAATACATTTCTTCTAAGTGCCTAATTCTCTTACCCAATTCATTGGCCCACTAATATTAAAGTGTATTGTAATTTTTCCAATTTGAAGAATTTGACCCAATTCTATGGTTAAATCAGAGGTGTCATTTTGTCTTTTTTTTGTAAAAAATGTACTGATTGGAGGGGCCAAGTCTTACAAATCGTTAAATATCTTATATTATAAGAAATGTATTGATTTGAGCTCTTTGGTGTTATTTTTGTTCTTATTTTCTGAGGATAAAAAGAGAAAATATTACTATTTTTTACAATTTTTTGAAGCGATTTTTTAAATTTTTTTACGGCGAAACCTATCAGCACTGCCGGACATTCAAATCAGGACCCAAACAACTTTGGGAAAATTTTTTATTAAACTCATTGAAATTTAAAAAATTTTTCCCTGTGGAAACTATCGGCACCAGAGCTGCACGAAACGTTTCGTTTCGTTTCGAATTTCGCGAATTTCGTGCTTTTTTGGGCGTTTCGTTTCGTTTCGTAAATTTATTCAGTTTCGTTTCGTTTGGAAAAATTTTGCCAGTTTCGTTTCATGTTTCGAGTATATTTAGGTGCTGAGTCGTTTCCTTAAAACCGCCACCATGAGCGTTTCCTAAATTCCGCCATTTTGCGGGTCCGGGTCAGTTCGGCGTGGGACGTTTCGGCGTGGCCCACTTTGATAAGGCATAACTTTTTTCTAAGTTTGCAAATTTAAATACAATTGACAACTTTAGAAAGCTCTATATGTGCTGCATTAATCTTGCCAAAAAATCAAAAAATCCAACCATGTATAAAAAAGTTATGACCTGTTGCGCCGAATTAGTCAGAAAAATTCCATTTTTTGATGTTTTATGGCCATAACTTTTTTATATATTTTCAAAATTTTTGAAATTTAGCATATTGATAGATCTCGTCAAGCGCTTTTGAATAATACCTAGTTTATTTAATTAGGACAAAAATGAAAAAAAGTTATGGCCAGTCGCGCCGAAAGGGTCCACACCGAACTGGGCGGTTCCCCATTTTGCAGATTTTTCGACAAAAACTCTTCATAACTTTGCTTTAACTCAATCAAATTCTACATTCTTGGTATGGCCCGACAGTTATTTGTTAACTCTATTATCTTACATAATTTCAAAAAATTTGATTGAGATCTAAGAAAGTTGTAGCCACAAAAGTGCAAAAAACTCATTTTTATGTCATAAAAAGAATCAAATTTTTTGAAATAAATTTATCTCAAGAACCCACAAAAACTGGCCCTTTTCGTATAAAATTTTTGAGCCCAAATGGAGTTTTAGAAAATTTTCACGTGCATTCCTTAATGCGTGGCAATAGTTTTTTTAAATATATATATATTTTTAAAATTTTTTGTTGAAAAAGTGCCTTTTAGTACCGGTGCCGGTACGGCGTTGAAAAATTGACTTTAATTAATAAAATGTATTTTATTTTATTAGAAAAAACGCGTTTTTCCAAATCGCGTTGTTTTGTTTCGTCAAAAAAAAAAATTATTCGATTTCGTGTTGTGTTTTGTTTCATTGCTCAAAATTTTTGTTTGTTTCGTTTCGTAAATTTTTTTTCTTATTTTGTGCAGCTCTGATCGGCACCGTTCACGTTCCTCAAGGTTTATCGCAAAAATTTTCAGAATTTGTCATTTTTGTCGTGATATCGTAACCAAAATACACTGAAATTTCAAAAAAAATGTACCCCGGTGGCGCCTATTGCACCGCCGACTCTTCCTTTTCGAGAAAAATTTAATTTCTCATTTCAAAGCTGAAATTGCTCAAAAAATCATTGGCGGTGAGAAATATATTGCATATGTTTGATTTAGTTCGATATAATTAATTTATTTAAACCGTAACAGCATTTTTTAAATCAATACATTCATATTTCTTGTGAGTGCCTGATTTTCCTATTTTCAACGAAAAACGTTTTCTTATCCGTATAAATTCATGATTAATCACAACATGAGTTATATAGATAATTGCCATTTTTATCCTTTTATAAATATTTACAATATTCGTGCAATTTTGTTTCTTTATCGTCAATAAAGAAAAGTCTACACAAGGGAAAAACCCGCTTACTTTGTGGACATGCACATGAATATTTATCCGCCGGTAACGGAGAATACAAAGAAAAAAGATGGTCATAAATATAATAATATGAGCTCAACACATTATACAAAACTTCTCATGAATTTAAAATCTCCAATTATGAAGAAAAAGAAAAATTTGATGCATTATGCTTCTTTTGACTTAGGTTCGAAAGCATAAATTTAGGGCGCACCCATGAAATGTCGACTCCACGAAATGTCGACTCCATAAAATATCGAGTCAGACAAAAACAGAATATTTTCGAATAATTTAATCGCCGCGAGATTCGATGTTCGAAATAGATGTCTAATTGGGTTCGAAAAAAACCGGAATGACTTTTTGAACACAAATTTTCGCTGAGTCGACAAAAGTCGAGTCGACATTTCATGGATTTTTAGCTGAGTCGACATTTCGTGGAATCGACATTTCATGGAGTCTACATTTAGTGGGGAGGCGAAATTTAGAAGTATCAAAATTGAACGAATCTCAGTTTTTTTTTTTTTTTTGCAAAATTAAAAAATTATAAACAGAATGTCGCGTAAAAATAGAAGAACTCAAATTTGGCTATGGAAATGGCGCTGAATTTTTGCATTCATTCAATGCCAAATTTCTTCCTCCATCGCCATATACTTCCGTTACTAGTACCCAATTCTTTCGCAATCCTATTATTATTGATCAGTGGATTTGCTTTTTTCATTTCATCAAATTTTTTCACTAATTCCAATTGCATGTCTTCGATATTATTTTCTTGGAAAGATGATAAATATTTCTTCTTCCATCGATATAAACTTGTCCAGGTCGTCCCCAATTCTTGGGAAATTCTTTTATTTGTTTTCATTGGATTTGCTTTTTTCATTTTGTCAAATTTTTTTATTAATTTTATTTGCTCATCAATTCCGTAAATTTTCCTCTTTCCTTAAAAAAGATTAATCAATTTGAACTATTAAATAATAAAAACATTACCAGTGCTTAAGCCTAAGTTCTGCTTCCACATACTAATTGTGCTCACACTAACCCCAATTTTCTTCGCAATTTTAATTTTCATTTCCCAATTTGCTTTTAACTTGAACTCTTTTGAAAATTCTTTTACAATTGTTTCAAATTGTTTAATTATTTCGTATTTTTGTTGGTTCGTATGTTTCTTTGTAAGCCCTAAAAATGGAAGTTATTACAAATTCGCGATATTTAATATATTATAAATAGTTATGATCCAATTTGTAAAATCCCAGTTCGGTTCTTTTTTTAGCTATTTAAAATTGGTCACTTTTATCCTATATATAGTCCAGGAGGTATAAACCTAATTCATTTTTCCATTTATAAATATATTTTCGGCTGGTCTTCAAAGAATGCGCAATTTCATATTCAATTTGTGTTCTTATTGAATTGTCATATTTAAAGCCATAAATTTTTTCTTTTTTAATTTTGTCAAATTTTCGGATAAGATTTTCATGTTTTTGTTCCTTTGAAAATCTTTTCGAAATCCCTACACAATAAAAAAAAAACATTAGTTTAATTTTTAAGATACTTTGGGTCATTCTCGGGCACACACAATTCAGTGTACACGAATCAGTATGCAATTCAGTGTCAGCCCGATTCATTACAAATTTTCGGAAAAATTAAAGAAAATATTTCCAGTTTTAATATACAATAAAATCTTTAATTTATTTGAAAATATAACTGGTGATCAGAACGAGTTTTTACCCAATTTGTTTTTCCGTTGATAATGGGGTGTTTGGATTCTTCTCTGATATGAGTTATTATCAGATGACAAATTGTTTTGATCAGCTGATTTCTGATCAGTTCTTTTCCTATGTGCTTTAACTCTCAATTGATCGGCTTCTATTTTTGGAATATTTACTTTGAAATTTCGATTGTCATCACCATCATCTTGGCCGGCAAATAGTTCTTTTTTTATTTCAATCTTTGGCTTTATGTCATCCATTTCTTCGTCATTGCAATTTTCAGATTTGATTAACATTTTATTGTCATTTTGTTCACTTTTGCTATAATTTTCTTCCTTTTTTATATAATTTTGTTGGAATTTTGTCTTTTCGTTATTTTGTGAAGACGACGTGCTTATATTTCGCCATAAATTTTCCAAAAAGTCTTTATCAGTAGCACGAATTCCAAAAACCATTAAATTGACCATAAACATGACAAACATTTTTAAACAATATTTGGATTTACGTTATGAAATGAAATTTGATTAATAAAATAAATGAACAAAAATTTGCTTAAATAAATTTATGACCCACTGTTACACATGCATAAATAGAAATTATTCTTCACTATAAATATCGTAAAAATAATATTAAGTTTAATATATGCATAAGATTGTTAAATAAACAAATTTAGGCATCATGCGGGAAGGAATCATTCTATTATTTTTCGTTGTTTTTCTATTTTCCAATAAATAAGCATTATTTTTGTCACAACCTTCCTGTATAGCAGCTAGTAAACAAAAAAAAGAAAGAAAGAATAACCACTTTATTATCTGACAAAAAAATAGTTTTGATAAAATAATTTTAAAAAGCATTATAAATTGCACATAAATTACAATAATTTGTCATATTATCGCTTGAATTAATCAAATGTATAAATTTTTCTTCTCATTCCCAAAAGGGTGGTCTTTTTACCACCAACATTTGTCACCTTTTTTAGAATTGCCACCATTTGCCACTAGTTTTGGAAAATTATCTAAGTTTTTTTTAACAAAATGCCAAATTTAGGATTTATTCTTCGTTTTTTTCAATTTTTTAACTAAAAAATGTCAAAAAATGAACATTTTTTTTATACAACGCAGTGAAAAATATAACAGTTGAAATTTTATATGCATTTTTGAATGATTTTGACGCTAAAAATTATGTGCCACCTTTTTGCCATCATTTTTAAAATTTTTGTCACCTTTTTTCCACCATTTTTAATCCCGGCGACACCATTTTAGCTTTCGAGATCGGCACCTTGATTTCAAAAAACATTGTAGAAAAACTCTTTCAAATCTTATTTGGGATCAAAAATCATCATTTTGAAAAAAAAAAAAAAAGTGTAAAAATGCAGTAAAAATCACCAATTATTCCATTTTCCACTCTCTACGGTATTTTTTTTAAGCTTTATTATTGTTTTAACTTTATTACGAGTGGGTTCATTTTTCGAGCGGTACGATGCTTTTGGGCTGCCTCCAAATCAAAAGTGTCACAATTATTTGGTGGCATTTTTTTCAGCGTTATATCACATTTATCCGGCACTGTAAATTTTAATTTTGTTGGATTTTGGCCCAATTTTGGCACAATGTCCGCAGCGAAGAACAGCCAAAGTCCGGCATAGTCAGCCAAAAAAGGAGCAAACGGTGACTGCGCAAAAAATCCTTACCGAAATTCAATGTTTTTAATTGAACTAAATTACGATTACCTTTATTTAGACTGATAATTTTGCCAGAAATTTGATTTAATTTGAATCAAACTGTAACATAAGGTAAGTGTTGTTGAAATGTTCACAACTAAGAAGGGAAACAAATTATAAATAATTAGATATTTTAATAAAAAAAAAAATTTTACTGACTCAAATCAAAATTTTCATTTCCGACAGTCACTATTTTGTCAAAACGAAATCTTTTAGTCAATTTCCATGAAACATTTTTGTCGTACAATGTGCTTTTATAGCACATCGTAAAGCTGAATCAAAAAATGGTGCACATCAGGGCTGTCGCGAATCGTAATCGTGATTAATCGTGTTTTGGGCGGTAATCGTATAATCGTAGTCGTATTTTGCGAAGATTACACGATTAATACACCCCTAAATTATTTCTTAATCACCTGGTGGCGCCTATCGGCAGCACCGGACACCCATTGTGTAGGGTTATTCTAAGTTTATCTCAAAAATTCGTCAAATTATTCATTTCTTGTGCTTAAGTTTGTTACCAAAAACCACTCAAATTTTCAAAAATTTCCGGCGGTGTCTATCGGTACCGCCGACCCTTCCTTTTTCAAAATTTTAAATATGTCTCATTTCAAAGCAAAAAAGCTAAAAGACTCCAAAATTGTCCTAAATGGTAACGAAAAATATAGTGCCGCCGGGAAAATTTTATAAAATTTTTTTTTACCTTTATAAACAAAAATGGTTATTTTTGAAGGATTCTTGAGCCTATTTTTAAGAATATTTACTAATTTTTATGATAAATTTTGAAAAAATCAAAAGTAAACTGTCCGGCGGTGCCAATAAGCGCCGCCGGAGAAACTTTTGAGTAATTAAGTAACGTTTTTGAATTAGTTTTTTATTGGCACGAATTCCTCTTTATGAGAGAAAAGCAAAACAAATTATACAACAGGCAAAAAGAAGAATAGAAAAGAAAACAAAAAGAAACGAGGAGGCTTTCCTCATATAAAGGCAGAGCATACAAAAAAAAGAAAAACTAAGTGAAAATAGATGAGACGTTTTTTATTTCTTCATAAAACAATTAAACCTGCTTATCCTTTTATAAAAGCGAGAGAAAAAAAGAGAGGGCAAAGGTTGGAGAATAATAAGTTAAGAGAGGGAGAGAACGCGTAAGTGAGAAATAGAGGGAGAGAGAAAGAGAAAGGCACAGAAAAAGGTAGAGTGAGAGAGAGACAGTAAGAGAGAAAAGAGGAAGACAGAAAGGGAGGAAAGATATTCGTGGAGTCGACATTTAAATTCTAACACTTAAACCAAATCAGAACAGTAAACTTTGTTTCTTTTGAAATTAAATTTTGGTTTTACGTTTTAGACCTATTAGGGATTTTATTTCAAACAGCACCCACAATTATAATCTGCGCAGAGTTATGTTGCAATTGAACTCGGTAATTTTTTTATTTTATTTTTTATTAAGTCGTAAAGTCATAATTTTAATGTATTATGCACGAACGGAGACTGCACCCACAATTATAATCTGACGTTGAGGAGGACGGATGAACAATTCGTGAAAATGGGCGGAGCGGAATTTGGCGCGGTTTTGGGGTGGGCTATGGGGAGGGTCCATGCACCCACAATTATAAATCATTTCAAAGTAATTCCAAATCAAATTGAGGCTCAAGTGCATTTTAGGCGTCCTATCGACTTTTAGGCGTCTAATCAACTAACATCCCCCGTTCCTTGGGCTATAACTTTCTTCTTGATCGGACAATCCCTGCATTTTTAGAATCATTAGAAAGCTAAAAACCTGTAGACTGTATTAATGCCAGAAAGTTATAAAAAATGCGTCAAAAAAGTTTTAAGCTTTCGAATGATGTCAAAAATGCAAAGATTGTCAAATCAAGAAGAAAGTTGTAGCTCAGGTAACGGAGGATTTTAATTGATAGGATGCCTAAAATGTTTTTGGGTTTTTTCGGAGTAGGGGAAGAAAAGCCCAAAAGGCATTGGCACTCACAATTATAAATCAATAAAATCCAAATTGATTTTTGGGTTTTTTCGGAGTAGGGGACGAAAAGCCCAAAAGGCATTGGCACTCACTATTATAAACCAGTACAATCCAAATTGATTTTTTTGAGGAGGAGGGGACGAAAAGCACAAAAGGCATTGGCACTCACAATATAAAACAGTAAAATCCAAATTGATTATTGGGTTTTTTGAAGAGGAGGGGACGAAAACCCAAAAACCATTGGTTACTCACAATTAAAATCGGTAAACCCCAAATTTATTTTTGGGTTTTTTGAGAAGGAGGGGACGAAAAGCACAAAAAATTCTACTCACAATTAAGATGCAATAAACCTATAAAAAATGTAGTTTTCTACAATTTGTGCTTTTTCCTATAGTCAAATATAGGTACCTATAAAAATTCTATGCCAGAAAAGCGCATAAACATTCAAAAATGATAGGCAATTACCCGCTATTTCTTTTGTTTCATTTCTTTCACTTTTTCTGCCATTTTCTCCCTGCACTCTCTCTCTCATTTTGACTAATCTGTTCCTTGGTACTTATGCCATACGGTCCCTCCCTTTTCCTTGCTGCTTGTGCATACGCACGCGTCCGAATTCTCCAGCATAACCGCACGCGTCAGCGAGTGGACGCGTGCGGTTGTGCTCGAGATTTCGGACACTTGAGAGTTTAAGTGTTTCGAAGGTATGAATAAGCTATTTCTAAGCGATTGACCAATTCTTAAAAAAGTTACAACTTTAAGAAGACAAAAAAATCAGAATTTTTGTTGATTCATAACTTTCTTATAGGTGGGTAAAATTTTTTAATGTTTAGAGCACTGATAGAGTCCATAAGCAGCCTTCGAAAGACATTAAGTTTAAAAAATTTGGTTGCCTTGGAAAAAAGTTATGGCGCCCGAAAGTTGGCTGGCGCCGAATCGTGAGCACCGAGTTGTAGTGTACCGAGGAAAGGTGCGTATGGCTTAAGTGCCAATGAACAGAGAAGTCAAAATGAGAGAGAGAGTGCAGGGAGAAAGTGGCAGAAAAAGTGAAAAATGTGAAACATAAGAAATAGTGGGTAAATTGAAGAGTTTGTAGGTACTTATAATTTTGTAGGTACCTACAATTTGATTCTAGGTACTATACCTATAATTTACCTACATTTACCTATTTATTTCATTTCTCTGCCGGTTGTAGGAAACTACACTTTTTATAGATTTGTTGCACCTTAATCAATATATATAAATCAGTAAAATCCAATTGATTTTTGGCTTTCGAGTAGGGGACAAAAGCAATTGGCACTCACAATTATAAATCAGTACAATCAAAAATGGTTTTGGGTTTTTTGAGGAGGGGACGAAAAGCCCAAAAACCATAGGTACTCACAATTAAAATCAGTTATTCACCATATTAATTTGATGTGTAAGCATATATGTATGTCACACATAATTTGAAAATTGAAAATTTTGTCGACACGAAAACTTTCAATTAAATAAGGAAAAATAAATAAATTATTCTTGCAAATAAACAAAGGCAATAATAAATATGAAACTAGACCTGCACTTGGTTTATTTTTTTATTCCTTTCTTGATTTATTTTTTTATTCCTTTCTTGATTTATTTTTTTCAATTTTGATTTGGAATTTCTAAGAAAACAAAAATGAGATAAGGAAAGGAGAAATGTAATGTAAGAGAAAGACAAAAAATGAAGAAAAAAGAGAAAATGAGAGGGGCGAAACAAACTCAATTAGAGAGGCAAAGAAAGAGAATGATAGCGAGACAAAGAGAGAGAGAGTGGGGGGGACGGAAGAAGAGTAGAGACTAAAGACAACAGAGAATGGGGGGGGGGAGCTGGGGGAAGAATAGAAGCGAGAGAGAAATAAAAGGGAAGCAGATGGAGGAGATAAAAGAGAGAAAGCGAGAGAGAGGAGCGAAAGAGATTTAGATAATAAAATGATTGGGAGAGACAGACAGAAAGAGAGAGAGAAACTGAAAGAGAAAGAGAGAGCATTCGAGGGAAAGAGAGTAAGAGGCAGAAAAACCCAGAGAAATAGGGAGCAGAATAAGATAGAATAGAAAAGAGAGATAGAAGAAAGAGAGGAAGAAAAACCGAGAGAAGAAAGATATGGCAAAGGTTGGATGAGAGAGAGACAGTTGAGAGAAAACAAGAACACAGAAAGGGAGAAGAAAGAGAAGGAGGAAGTGAAAGAGACAGAGAAGAGAAAACCGAAAAAAAGAGAGGGACATTGAGTGGGTGGAGGAAGGAAGAATAAAAGGGCGGGAGAGGGAGGGAGAGACAAAGGTAGAGTTAGAGAGAGAGGACTCTACAGCAAAGGGAAAAGGGAAAAAGAGACAGAGAAAGAACCAATGAGATGGGAAAGAGAGAGCAAGCGCAAGAGATAAGGGAGGGAGAAAATAAAGAAGGTGAGAAAGAGAGTGAGAGAGAAAAAGTAACAGAGAGAAGAACGTGAAAAGGACAGAATGAAGGGGGGAGAGTCAAAGAAGATGAGAGGAAGAGAGATGAAAGGTTAAATGAGAGTGAGGGAGAGAGTGAGGAAAACAAAAAAGGAGAGACAAAAATAGAGAGGGAAAGTGATAGAGTGAGGTAGAGAGAAAGAGTGAGAGAGAAGAAGATAGAGGGTGAGAGGGAGGTAGGGGCGGGGCGAAGACAAAGAGAGAGAAAAACCATTAAAAAGAAAAGCTAGAGCGGTTGGGAACCGCGAAGCGGTTCGCAAGCGCTCGTTTTATATTATTTTTTCATTCAAATGAAAGTCGGTACCTTTCCATATAACAGCAAAAATTTAGAATAAAATTGAGCAAATAAGTTGGGAAAAGATAAAGTTATGCCAAAAATGATAAAATAAGTAAAAATAAATAATGCAATTAGGCATTCCTGAGATGGAGAAACAAAATTTAAAGTGAAAAATAATAAAAAGAAATGTCAACCAAATATTGTTATTGCCTATCTATGTATGTATAGGCTGTTTCATCTCAAAAAAAATTTAGTATCCACAAAATTCTGTCAGTGACCAAAATGTAAAACGAGCCCAATCAATTTAAATTAAAAAATAACTGCCAATTAAATTGGAACCGAGTTTAAACACTTTCTTTTTAATTTTACTTTTACAAAATTAATTAAAATTAGTGATCCAAAACCATTTAATTAAAATTAATTATTGACCAAATTGAGTTTTTTTAAAGACTAAAAAGCTGGATAATTAAGGTCTTAGGTCTTATTATTTTAGGTTTTACACCTCTGAATATGTGCTAAGTTGGCAAGGTAAACGGAGTTATGATGAAATCGAATTGTTGAAAGATGAATTTTTGAGTGACCATTCATTTGAGTTATAGAAAATTTTATGAATTAAAGAGATTTTGTCGATCAAAAAACACAAGCACACTCTCTATTTGAAGCACACTCTAGAGAGTGATTGAAAATAGAAGCACTGTGCTTTTATAGAAGAAAAAATACGGTAGCTTTACATTGGTCAAGAATTCAATTGTTCTTTTCACCGTCTTGGAAGCTGGATGAAGAGGAACAATAAAAGTTAGAGTCGGATTAAAGTAATTTGAATTAAAAAGAAAATTTTTATCGTTTTCATAAAAAATTTTTGCTTCATATAGTGCTGGTTCAGTCCCGGTCAACATCGAGGGCACCGATCCCGGTCCCGTGTCTTTTTGGCGCGAAAGTCCCGGTCCCGGTTTTTGCCAAAATACCCAGTCCACACCAACCCTACTTAAATGAGTGATGAGTTGCCTTTATACATTCCTTCCAATAAAATTATCTTTATCCAGAACATCTATAAATTGATATCATTCGAAAGGTATTCAAGAGTTCTATCACCACAAAGCATTCAACTATTAACATTTTCAGCTTGAGTTTTCAAATGTATTCAATTTTCTTTATAAATATAAGTTTTTTAAATTTCGAACATAAAAATGTGCAAGTTTATTATTCTTTTTAAACATTTTAAGTGAAAAATCGAATTTATTAGTGGTAATTATTATTAAATATTAAATTTGTATTTTAGTATTCTGCTGAATACTCACTATTTGATTTATGCGTTACAACAATGATAAATTTGAAAATTATTCATTCCTTATGCCATTTTTTTAGTGTTGTCAAATAATCAATTATTAAGCAATGATGAAAAATTCAAATATTTATTCTGTTATGTTAAAAAAAATTATTTAATTTTTATTTTTGATTTTTATTAATTTTTATTCCACTATTATTTTAAAATGATTGACATTTTGATTGTCAATTTATTTATTTTTGGAATTTTTGCAACTGATGAGGACTTTTTAGAAAACTTATGGCAAAATAAGAACACCTCGACTTCACAAAATGTCGAAAAGCCTAAAGAGCAACAAAATTATATTAAAAAGGAAGAAAATGAGGTGAAGAACGGAAATGATTACCAAAAGAATTTCAATAAAAATTTAATAAAAACAGAAAACTATCATGGTGAAGAAATGGAAGAAGACACAAAGCCAAAGATTTTTCACCAATTTAAAAAGGAACCATTTGTAGAACAAAATGACGAAATGCCAAAACGAAAAGCCGAACAATTGAGAAATGAAAGCCTTGAGAATAGTTTTGATAAGAAACAATCAGATGATCAGCAGGGCAATTCATCATTTTCTTCTTATTCTGCCGATGATCATGATAATAATGACTTAGGTCACTATGAGATGGATGGTTATCAAGCAAAAAGAAAAGTGATCAGAAAATTCGATCAATTGAGAAAAGAATTCATAAAAAGTTTAAAATATGACAAGAGAAAAAGAGGACAAATTCAAAGAGAAATTGCCAATAAATTGGGAACAACTTATAATAAAATTTCTGCATGGAAAAAAGAATTGGGTAACAAATAAAATATTATGTTAAATAATAATTAATAAGCATTAATTTCTAATTTATATTTAAATTTTTCTATTTAAGGACTTGCAATACGATATTCGAATGAGCAAAAACATGAAAAAATTGAGCAATTTGAAAAAATTAAAGAACATTTTTCAAAAGAATTTAATTTAAAAACAAATTTTGAAATTAATTCAAAAATCGCAAAAAAAATTGGAGTTGGATTGACATCAATTTATATGTGGAAACGAAGAATTGGGATAATCGCAAGTGAAATTTTAATCTTTATAAAAAATTTTTATTTTCCTTTAAGGAAAGAGGAAAAATTACAAAACTGCTGAACAAATAAAATTAGTGAAAAAATATGAAATAATTAAAAAAGCAAATCCAATAATAAATAAAAAAAGAATTGCCAAAGAATTGGGGACGAGCAGCAGAAGCTTAATTCGCTGGAGGAAGAAATATTTCTCATCTTTCGCACAAAAAAATATCGATGATGAGAAAAGTAAATTTATTGAAAAAATTTAATAAAATAAAAAAAGCAAATCCAATGATAAATAATAAGAAAATTGCCAAAGAATTGGGTACGAGCAGCGGAAGTATATGGCGATGGAGGAAGAAATTTGGCATTGAATGAATGATAAAAATTTAACACCTTATCTATGGTCAAATTTCGACTTCTCTTCAAGCAATCCGTTCAATTATTTATCTTTTCCACAAAATCTGTAAATTGGTATTCGAAAGATGTTCAAAAGCTCTATTATAGCTCGAGAATGAAAAAAATTAAATTAAAACTCATAAAATTTCTGACTTTTAAATAAAAGTTTTCGCGTCCTAAGCTTGGCTTAGACAGAGTTGACACTTTTTTAATAATTTTTCCAATTGGTAATTGGTGTGGTAGGAGTACTGTTTCTTCTATCTTTTTGCTTGAGTTGAAATCCCGCGCATCGAAAAAAATTCCAATTTATTTTTTATATTGTATTTTCCAAAATCAGTTCGGAAAATTCAAAAATTATCAAAGAGTGATTCCAAATGACTAATTTTATAAAACAAACACATTTTCTGACAATTTTTCTATAGAAAATCAGTTATACCGGTACCGGTTTTTGCCAAAAGTTCCGGTACCGCTTTACCGACTCAGTTAAAAGTGCTGAATTTATGTTATTTGTTTTCGGATTTTTTATTTTTATATTATTCAAGGACCTCTAAAAGTTCATAAGATATTTTAACCTTTTATGAACTAGAGCATTCCATGGAAAGGAAGGGTCGCGGGTTCGAGTCCCACCGGGCGCGTAACCTTTTACGTTCTACAAAAATTCCGCAGAGGAAGCCAAAAGTTTGATTTTCCAGAGTAAAATAGCTTTCAAAAAAGCTGTACCAAAGGGCTCTGGGATCATTTCAAAGTAAAACAAGTCAGTGAATAGATAAAATAAAGCATCGGTAAGAATGGATTTAAAAAATTTTTTTATTCCCCGAACGGAGTCCCCGATTCTTGTCCCCGAATTGTCGGAACTTAACTCTAGTTTTGAACTCATTTTGTTGAAAAATACAAATCGTTTGAAAAATTTTGATGCGTTCATTGAAACCGAAAATTCTCCTCTTATGTCCTTTGAAATCACCAAATCGGACCTTTTAACACAAGCTTGACTGATGAGAACCTTGGTTTATAATTTTCACCATAAAAATCTTTCTTTTTAATTTAAAATTAAATTGGTAATTAATGAATGATAAATAACAATTTAAGAAAGTAATGCGCAAAAAAATTTAGAATGGAAAGGAAAAATGATTTTATGCTGCTTTTTGACAGAAACAAAAACCGACAAACCGGTTCCCTGGTTTTCGGTTGGTACGGGTTTTGGACCACGGTTTTGGGGTTCAGGATTTTGACCAGAAAACACCGGTTTTCAGTTTCGGTTAGGTTAACCTACTACGCTCTACCCTATTTAAAACCGTTGTTATCGAGAAAAAAAACATTTAAAAAAAAACATTTTCAAGCTGAGCCTGTCGGTCCGCATTGGGAAATAATTCGTTGGAAGTCTAAATTTTTGAGTAACAATTAAGAACTAATTTTTTTTCTTTAAATTTAGTATAAAAACTCAAAAAGATTATCAAAAGAATTCTTTATTATAATATTCTTTTTTTATATTTCTGCTAGCTAAAATAAAAATTGTGAGAAAGGCATTGCTCATTTATTGGAAATAGAATTTTTAAAACAAAGGAAAATAAATGGAATGATTCCTGCATGACGCTTATTCAAGCATTGAATTTGGTAGAATCAATTTTTAACACTATTTTTACGAAATTTATAGTGAAGACCATCTATGCATATGCAACGGTGGGGAATCGACATTTGTCAAAATAAACCCTGAAATTATTTAAATTGTTATTTTCAAGAAATTACATTAACAAAAAATAAGAATTCGAAATTTTCGTGGGTGCATCCGGATAAATTTTTGATAATTTTTATGTTTAATGAAATGAAACTTCGCACTCTTTTTAAGTCTCGGAAATTAAAATAAAAATAAAATAAAAAATGAAATTTATTTTTAATTGACAAACTCCTTGTAAAAAGCATATTAATAATTTTTTGTAAACAAAATTAAACTTATTTAAGCAAAATTTCGCCATTTATTTTTATTACTTCATAATCCAATATTGTTTCAAAATGATTGTCATTTTCATCGTTAATTTATTTGTTTTTGGAATTTGTGCAACTGATGAGGATTTCTTAGAAAAATTATGGCAAAATATAAACACATCGTCTTCACAAAAGAACGAAAAGACAAAATTCCAACAAAATTATATAAAAAAGGAAAAATATTATAGCAAAAGTGAACAAAATGCCAATGAAATGGCCATCAAATATGAAAATTGCAATAACGAAGAAATGGATGACATAAAGCCAAAAATTGAAATAAAAAAAGAACCATTTGCCGGTCAAGATGGCGGTAATGATAATCAAAATGACAAATTAAAAATGCCAAAAACCGAGACAAACCAATTGCAAAATGAAGCGCATGGGCGAAGAATTGATCAGAAATCAGCTGATCAAAACAATTTGTCATCTGATAATAACTCATATCAGAGAAGAATCAAAACACCCCATTATCAACGGAAAAACAAATTAGGTAATCATTTCTTTTGAACCAGTAAATGTTTCTTAAAAAATAAACGATTGACTTTTTGTATATGGTAAAAAAAATAATCATTTTTTAGGGATTTTGGAAAGATTTTCAGATCAACAAAAATTTGAAAAGCTAATAAGGAAGTTTGACAAAATTAAAAAAGAAAAAATTTATGGCTTTAAATATGACACTGCAAAGAGATCAAAAATTGAAGAAGAAATTGCTCAATCTTTGAACATTAGCCGAAAATCTATTATAAATGGAAAAATGAATTGGGTAATGAAATAAATTTCATTATTTCGAAAAATATAAAAAATAAGAAAATATTTTTTTTTGAAAAACACAATTTTGAATAAAAAAATTTTAAACAAATTTTCTGAAATTTACCATTCTAAGGGGGTGTATTATTACAAAATTTGAAAGCTCATTTATTAGGGTCTTTTTTTATTTTTTTACCGTTTTTCTTATGAAATTTCTCAAAATAATGAAAAAAGGCACCCGAAATTACGCCAAAATCCATTTGCAGGTCAGACCCAAATTGTCAAAATTTTCCCCCGGCGGCGCCTATCGGCACCACCGGACCCCATTTACCTTAGATTTTCTCAAATTTTACTCCAATTCAACTATTTTTTGTGCAAAATCTGTTACTAAAACAACCCAAATTTTTAAATATTTCCCCGGCGGCGCCTATCGGAACCGCCTCCCCCCCCCCCCGCTTGGTGAAAAAAATGCAGTAAAATTAACGATTTTTTATTGCAAATTAAAATTTTTGGAGTGTACTTTGAATTTACAAATTTTCTCCGTTATGTACTTTGAAATAGAGCTCATGGCAACCCTGGCTTAATATATCGAAAATAGTGCGCAAAAAAAAGAGGCATTACAGAATTTACAAATTTAAAACAAATCTATTTATATCATATGAAAGAAAATAATGAATTCTATTTTAGGGCTTGCAAAAAAGCATACAGAACAACAAAAATATGAAATAATTGCGCAGTTTGAAAAAATTATAGAAGAATTTTCAACCCAATTTAATTTATTACCGAATTGTGAAATTAAAAGCAAAATTGCGAAGAAAATTGGGGTTAGTGCGTGCACAATTCATATATGGAAGCATAAGTTAGGATTAAGCACAAGTAATTTATTTTTTTATTTAATAGTTCAAATTGATTAATGTTTTTTTAAGGAAAGAGGATAAGTTACGAAATTGCTGAGCAAATAAAATTAGTGAAAAAATTTGACAAAATGAAAAAAGCAAATCCAATGAAAACAAATAAAAGAATTGCCCAAGAATTGGGGACGGACTGCAGGAGTTTATTTCGATGGAAGGAGAAATATTTCTCATCTTTCTCAGAACAGTATATCCGAAGATGGGCAATTGGAATTAGTGAAAAATTTAAAAAGATAAAAAAAAAACAAAAACTAATTCCTATAGAGGCAGATGAGTATTCAGTGTGCCATAGGCGCCGCTCGGAAAATTTTTTCATTCATTGGGTGGGATATGTTAATAGATTTGACCCCAAAAAGGTGAATTAAAATGTGAATTTTTAGGATAGTTTTTCATTTCTTTTTAATTTTGATTTTTTTTAATTTTTGTTAAGATGAATATTTTGAATTTTTTGTTTTACTAAAAAATTCATGTTTTTGCCAAAATTAGAATAATTAATGATAGAATGTCATAAAATTAATTTATAAAATTGTAATCTCTGGTGCAAAAAGCCAAATTAAAAATACGTACTTTAGGAATAAGAATGAATTGATACGACCCATGTTTTTTATCATTGAATATGTTAAGAAACCATGCCCAATTATTATGAAAAATTAATAAAATGTATCTATCTATAAATAGCATTTTGAAAATGGGTAAAAACTGGATTTTTTCATTCACATAAATTTTTTTTAAGACCCGGAAATAAAAAGTATTAGAAAAAATCAATAAATTAAAAAAAAGAAAATAAACCAAATTTGAAAACCTAAAGATTTATGAATCGATGAAAAAAATCCCTAAAAAATTCTTGCTAATTTTTTGCATCTTTTTTTAGAAAAAAGAAAAGTTACACAATTGCTGAGCAAATGAAATTAGTGAAAGAATTTGATGAAATGAAAAAAGCAAATCCAATGTTATCAATTGAAAAAATTGCCAACGAATTAGGCACGAACCGCAAAAGCTTATTTCGATGGAGGAAGAAATATTCCTCATCTTTCCAAGAAAATAATATCGAAGACATGCAAATGGAAAATTTTAATGAAATCAAAACAGCAAACTCCAATGATAAAAAATAAGAGAATTGCCAAAGAATTGGGGACGAACTGCATAAGTTTACGCGCATGGAGGAAAAAATTTGGCATTGAATGAATGTAAAAAATTCAGCGCAATTTTTATGGCCAAATTTCGGGTGGCCTTTAAGCAAAGCCTTTGTCCCATAACATATATTCTTCAATTTTTATCTGGAAATACATCCTGTCTGTATTTCTTAATTTTTGTAAAAAACAAAGAAAAATGAAAGTTTTGGATTTCCTGTGTATTTCCTGCTTTATATGAATTGTTTTTTGTGGTGCAGCGACATTTGCGCCCCGGGACAAAGCATAAGTCTCAGAACCAACTAACTTAGATTTTTTAGTATCTTTCAATAGTTCTCGATGTATTCTATTGGAATACCTAAAATCAAAAAAATTGGTTTTATTTTGAAAAATTCATGATAAAAAGATTACAAAAATCTCGATTTTGCAGATTTTCGTGTTTTTCAGGTCATAATTTTTTTATAAATTAACTAATTTTTTTTTATTTTTGGTATACTAATTAAACACATTAAGGGCATTCGAATGATACTAAAAATCTTAAGTTTAGTTGGTTCTTTGATTTCCTCTGGGCATTTGGGCGCAAATGTCCGTTAACCGTTTTTTGTAACTCCATTTCTTTAAAAATGTTCGAAATTATATGCTTTTCCGAAGTCATATTTGACTGAATTTTCGCTAAATTTAGTCATAACTTTTCTTAGAACCAACGAAATTAAACATTCTTGAGATGGGAAAAAAAATATTCACTCGGAAATGGAAAAAAGGAAGGCAATTGTCCTTTTTAATGCGAAAAGTCAAATATGGATTGACCAATTTCCCTTTCCCTTTTATTCAGGGTTGCCAAGTGTCCTTATTTCTAAGATTTGCCTTATTTGGAGGGGTCTCATCTTAGAAACACAAAATGTCCTTATTTCTAAGATTGTTCTTATTTCTTGGGTGTTCTACTAAAAAGTGTTTTTTTTCTTTTTTTGGGAATTTTGATGATTTTTGTTTGAGACTAGGGTTGGTCGCGGTCGGTTAACTGAACCGAAACCGAGAACCGGCCTTCTTGGGCCAAAAACCGAAACCGAAAACCGGGGATCGCAAAACCGGCCTAACCAAAACAGGGGGGGACCGGGTTTAAACCGACTTTAACCAACCCTATTAGAGACCGGTAAAAAATAATTTACGGGAGCGGGATCGGGAGTCGGAAGTTGAAAAAAACGGGACCGGACTCTCGTTCGGGATTCCCGGCTTTAGCCCGCGGGAGTCCCGATCCCGCCAAACTCTAATTTTTGTAAAAAGAAATATTTATTAAAGCGAATGCATTGAGGCTGTGATTTTCAAAACTGCTGGTTTCTTATTGGGAATTTTGTGGTTTTTTTTTTTGAAAAAAATCTTCAAAAACGGCCATTTTTAGACCCAATCCTTTAACAAATGAGACCCAAATTTTCAAAAATTCCCCCGGTGGCGCTTATCGGTACCACCGGCCCATTTTTACTGGTTTTTTGCTATTGGAATATAAATTTTTGAGATTTTACGTGTTTTTACAATTCTTACATTCATTTTGCGAAAAATCTTATTTTTGGGGTCTAAATCTTAGATTTAAGCCCATTTGTCCTTATTTTGAAAAAAAAAACTTGGCTATTATGCGTATTTTAAATAGGTTCGGCAAAACTGATTTATTTTTTATTTAAAAACTATTCAAAAAGCACATCTAATTTTCAAAATTTTCTCCGTCGGCGCCTATCGGCACCGCCTTTTTTACTTTCGATTTTCTTGCTATTTACCCCAAGTTTCCAAAATTAACATTTTGTAGTCAAAATCTGTTAACAAATCACACCCAAATTCATAAAAATTTTCCCGCTGGCGCCTATCGGCACCGCCCACCGCCGCACAGCGTCCTCTCACAACATTTTAATTTTTAGGCTTTTGACAATCTCCACACTAATTGACTCACGTTAAAAAAAATAAAAAATAAATTAATTATTTACTGAACGCGAATAAAAGTTATTCATCTTTTTGAAATATTTTTCTGAGAGCAAGAAAAATCAGTAAAAAGCATATTTTTTAGTTCTAAGGGGCGTGAGCCGGTGCTGCCTGCCGATTGACGCAAGCGGGGAATATTTTTTAAGCGAAAAGAGGCCCGCTGGTGCCGATAGGCGCCACCGGGTAAATTTTGAAAATTTTGGTCTGATTTGGTAATGGATTGTAACCTAAAAAGGGCCATTTTTGAAGATTTTTTTCCAAAAAATCCTGTTTATTATCAAATCATAATTCAAAAAATAAAAATCATCATTGCTCCAAGCAAACAATCGATGAAAAATTTTATGTATATGATTTTATTATTTAATGAAATTTTTAAGTTCATAAGAAAACATTTTTGTAAAAAGTCTCGGTCTCGAGTCTCGACTTGGGAAAAGTCTCGGGTTTTTTCTGGTTTTGGTGTCGAGTCTCGGGGTAGTCCTCGGTCTCAGGGTCAAGTCTCGAGTCTTGAGTCTCGGGAAATTTTTGGTCTCGAGCATCACTATTAAGCATGGCTCATCACTATTAAGCCTAAACTGGGGTCAAACTGATAAGTGCGAATGGGGTATTTATCAATCTAAAATATTCTTGGAACATTCAAACCCCTAAATATTGTTTGTTGTTTTGTTGCCCAGCGCTTTTGTGAACATTGTGTCTACAAGGTTGGCCGAGACACACATCACTAATTGGCTACGTGTTTTAAAATTTTCGAATTGTCGGTTTTATGCGTCCCATCACATTTTATGTGTCCCATGATATTTTAGCATAGGACTATGCCCTGAAATGGTGCAAACATATTTGCACAGTACGCATTTCGTCGTTATCATTCACACACAAAAAATATTATGGAGAAAACGCGTCCGTCGTAAGTTAACTTTAAAAACGTATTTGTTTTAAAGACAAAAGGCACCCAAAAAAGGGGGTTGTCCTTAAGCAACTGAAATTGTATGAAAAAGTAAGCTCAAAAACTTTAATCCAAGCTAAAATTAACTAAGTCAATGCAAAGGTTACAGAAAAAAAAAAGTTAGCCTCAAAACCTTCTGTAAGCTAATTCTATTTGGTTTGCTTTGTAAATACAAAAATATGACTATAGCAACGATCATTTGTCGCCCTCATTTGAACAGCCGGAACAGAGCATTAGGGTTCAGCACCAGCAGCAGGCAACTGGTACATCCCATTAGCATTGTTTAGACCATGATGATTGATACAATTGACCATGAAAAGTGATGTAACCAGGATAAACATGGCAAAACAGAAGACAACAAAATGCCAATTCTCCGCCAATCTTATTTGCTGCTGATGGGTAGACAGCCAAAGGAAGACATAAAGCAGCAAGACCGAGGTCAGGAGAATGTAAAACCTTAGTAAATAACAAATTTGTCGTCGTAATCCATTGTCGGCATTTATTGTTCCATTATTGCGATTCCGAAATTGAACAAGTGGGAATGAAGGTATTCTTCGTAATGATTCATTACGCTTTTGTCGCCGTTTGCCAATTGCTATTAAATAAAAGACAACAATGTAAGTAATTATTGTAATAAATCATAAACTAATTTACACCAAAACTCATTAATCACTTTATATGTCGTTTATTTAAAACAAAATCCATTAAAAAATTTTTTCGAAATTATTAATTTTCATCAAACTTTACCATCAAAAGTGCGAAAAAAATTCTCAAGTCTTAAATAAAAGAGTTTTGTTAAAAGGAGTAAATTCTCGGTCGTGAATTTATTGTTGATTTTATTGTTTTTCCATTCGCCCAAGTCAAATTCAGCCAAAAGTTTTTCATTTTCTTTAGTTTTGTTCTTCAAGGCCTCGTCAATGCTTTTCCTCACAAATTCATCATTTTTTAATTTGTACACTAATTTTATGGCCATTTTTTGATTGTTTTCCACCACTTTTTCAATTCTTTTTGGCCCATTACGCAATTCTCGACAAAAATTTATTTGGAAATTTTTTGCATTTTCATAAAAATTTGGGTTTATATGAGAATTGAGTTTAAAATCCTTATTAAATTGGGTACAGCACCAAACATTGACAAAATAATTTTGAAACCATTTTGTATATAATTGATAATGCGATGCCAAAAATGCCTTTGGTGCCGTCTTGAACAATCCGTCAATCATAAATGTCATGTCTGAAATAACAGTTGTTCGACCTTTAAATTTTATAAAAACCTTTTTGGCATTCCATCCCGAGAATTTTTTCTTCATTTAGAAGAACAAGAAATGAAAAAGAGATTGTGAAAAAATGTATATTCATTTGCAGAAAACTGTATAATGTAAAAATAAGAAAGAAGAAATTTGAATTTTTTCTTGTAAATTTCCTTACAGGAAAATAATTAGCCAAAAATCAATTTAAATAAACAAGCTTTTATATTACATTATTTCATGTGATCATTCATGATAAAATACTTCCTTCCGTTAAACTTCATTACAAAGATTTTTCTAATACAAGAATATTATAATTTTTTTGACTAATTATTCACGGTCGGTTAACCGAACCGAACCCGAAAACCGGCTTTTTCGGTCAGAACCCGAAACCGAAAACCGGGAGTCTGAAACCTGCCTAACCGAAACCGGGGGACCGGTTTTAGTGGGAAATTGCAATATATTTTATATTTTGTGTCGATGTTGTGGTTAGTCGTGGTTCAATTGGTTGTGCTTTCTGTTCCAAAAGAGAACTTGCATGTGTTCAATACCGCCACATATTGAAATTAAAACTATTTTGTGCTAAAAATTCTTTACAAAACTCGCTTATGCGGCAGTACGTAATTAGTTTGAGTGAGAAAGTTTTTTCAAAAGATTAGAGGTGCATTTATAGTTTTTAAATACTCTCGGAAAAAGACAATCTCAGATATCTATTGCATATTTCTTTTTATGGGTTTATAATCAATAAGCATATGATAATATTCATTTTATTTATAGCATATAATAATATATAATATATATATATAAATAACTTTTTAATAATTACATATTTTAAATATTTGAAGGTTTAAAATATCAAATTCAATGACAAAATTATTAAAATTGATGGTCATTTTTGTTTTTTAATTAAGGCAATTATACAAAAAGAAATGCTCTTATTTTATTTTTTATTAACCTGTTTAACGGGTGCAATTAATTCGAAAAAATTGAAAATTCGAGTTGTTCATGAGGCTATGACATCAGAACGTCAAATAAATGTCGAACTACAGTATTTTTACAAACCAAATCTTAAACAAAATAATGGGCCAAAAAATATTGAAAATGGCCAATGCATTGAACTCGAAATTCAGCAGCCCAATGAACAAGAACAAATTGACAAAATAGATTTTCAATTTCATATTTTTATAAAACCATTTGGCGATGAAATTGGACCACAATTGGAAGACAGTCGATGGCTGTTACAATCTTTGAATATGGCAATTGTTAAGCCAAACTTTTCGAAACGATATTTGATTAATTTGGGCCGAATTGATCCGCCCAGACTTCACTGGAACAGGAAAATGATTGTTAACCAGGCAAATGATCATGGTAATTACCATGCTTTTTTGTATGCTAACATTGTCAAAGTTGGACAAAGCGGGGGTTCTAATATCGTCAAAAAATTATTAGGATATGTTCAAATGGAAAAAATAAATGAACAGCAAAATGTGCATATACAAACAGATGCTGACGAAAATCAACAGGTAAATTTTTTGAATTTTGGGTTAAAAGATGTTTTAATTTGCTAATTGTAAAGAAATTGTTAATATTAAATAATGGAATATTCTACTATAAAAGATAGAAATATTAACTATTTTTCCAATTATTATTTTTATTTTTAGTTCCATATAAATAAATATCCAAAAAATCTGTATTAATTAAATAAATTTAAATTTTCAGTTTTCGGAGTACCAAATATCATTTCCAATCAATTTTAATCTGATCATTACAAATTCAATAGAAGAGCCTGAATACATCGCAAATACTGAATTGAACATTTACCAATATGAGGTTTAAGCGAAAAACATTAAATTATTGAAATAAAAATTCACAAATTCTAATAATGATAATTTGGTATAAATGATTTTTTTAATGTAAAATTATTATTCAGAATTTTTCGACAAAGAATATCAGTGAGAATGAACAATGTAGCATTGACGAAATTTGCTGCATTTGTATAGATCCAATGAAAAAAGAAACTGAACAGCTAACCCAACTTCACAATGGAGCAACGGCCAATAAATCAACGGTTATTTATTTAAATTATTCTTTTTGTTTATTTAATTAATTATTTCTTTTTTCATTTAGCATACTTTCCATTATGACTGTATCAAAAAATGGTTTTATTTTTATGAAATTTAAAATATGTTTTTTTGAATTTATAGGTTTCAACAGGACAAGATATCCTGTCCTCTTTGTAAGCTGGAAGCAAAACTTATACTGGTAGGAAATTGCATGAAATTTTGATTGCTATCATTTTTTTTAGGATTTTTTAAATTTTTTTCTATTATTCCTATTAAGAAATTAGATATTTTATTATTTTAAAAAATTAAGTGGATTTAATTTTTTTTTTAATATAAACATAGATTCAAAAACCTGAACCCGGTCTTGAAGAATCTTAAACCGATCAAAAACTTAACCCACTGATTGTAATATTTTATTAATTATAATTAAGACCGGAGTTTTTAACCCGATATTTAATGGACCGTCCGAATTTGGTCCAACTTTGTACATGGACCCAATTGTTGAATTGGCACGAATTGTCCAAAATGAAAATTCCGAATTTAAACAAAGATATGCGAATTATGTGATTGATTTATACTTAATAGAATTGCGTGATGCTCTTGAATATTTGCAAAATTGTTTGGATGAACTCAACATAGACATTGATGCAAGATATATTTTGATTGGGTATAATCTAAGCAGGGAAGGATTTCATGAAAATGAGACAGTTGAACAAATCCGACAACACCTCCTTGATCAACGCCCAATTATCGATCATAGTGATGACGAAGAAAATAGTGATGACATACAAGAGAGTGTCAGAGAAATAGAAACTATTTTGATGGATATCCAATCAATAAGCACTGATCAGTTATTTGTCAAAGCCTTGGAAGCTATTGATGACATGGGAGCGATAACTGAAGAAGATATTAATGTTGTTAGCTAAATCAGTGAAAAAAAGTTTTGATGTTTCGCTTCGGTTACACGATTTTTTCGAATCTTCGATTTTTGATTAAATCATGAAGTTACAATGTTAAAAAATTGTGGGACCAAGATTTTTTTAAAGATTATGTAATTCTTTGTTTTTGCTCATAAAATTATTTTTTGAATTTATGTTCCGTCCGCAAATATCCGTCCGCAAATGTCGCACTTTGTGGACCAACATTTGCGGACGGAGTCTAAGAAATTGTTACAAATAAAAAATGAAGAGTGGGGGGCATCATCAGTACGGTCTCTTTCGTTTTATAAAGGTTCTAATGGTTTTACAGAAACCTTAAATCCTATAAAAAGAATTATTGAACATATATAATAAAATAAAATTCAATTCTTTTTTCTTTTTTTTTTGCTAGCTAAAACAAGAGATTAATTATATAAAATAGAATTTTAAATAAAGAAAAATAATATAAGATTCCTAGAAGAAGCCTAAGTTATTGTTATTTCATTACTTCTTATTGCTATTAATTTTAAAGTTCTTATGAGAAAAAAAAAATTTGGTTTTTTGTCGAGTAGGCTAATACCAGTAGGCCAATTGTCCTTTTTCTGTTTAGTAGGACCTAATGTCCGCAGGCCAATTTGTTAATTCAGACACTTTGATTAATGGGATTTCGTAATTAAGGCTTAATCGAGCATATTAGATTTTATATATATTGTTTTTTTATTTTGAGGATTTATTCCAAAAGAATGAAATTTCATTTTGATTAAAATATAGAAATACATTAAAAAACGAAATTAGTTTAAAATAATAACGAATTTAAGACAAATATTTAAATCCAGTGATTTTCTCTATCCAATGGCCATCCAATCGAGCGAAAACGTTGAAATTGCCTTTGGAAAATTATAATTGTATTATTTTATGTGGTTGCTCAAGTGCGTTCACTTTTTATGTTGACACATGTAACTTATCTTGATAGGTATGAAGAAAACCCAATTTATGATATTTTAATTCATATATTTGCTCTCTACACATTTGCTCTAAAAATTTTGATCAGCTTCCCAAATTGAAGAGAAAACTTTTTTGAACCTGTTTAGTCAAAATGGCAAAATCCTGTTTTTCGATTTTTAAACCGGTTTATGCCCAAGAAAATTATTTTTTTTTTTTATAAACTCCTCCGCGTACCGCACATTTGTTTTATTACAAAAACGGCACCCTGAATCCATCAACACCTTGGTTTTATGATTTTTTCAAAACCCGCACTCAAAATCAATTTTGAGGGGTTTCAGTGTAAATTTGCTGCTTTTTCCAACATGCGTTACACTTGCAATATAAAAAACCGCTCGGACTTATGCAACAACCCAATATTATTACTAAACTTTTTTTTAATTATCTAAAAAACTGAAAAAATAATAATTAAGAATTTTATTTGTAAATTTATTTACAAATTACTTCCGTTTGTTGTTCCATTGCACCGTGAGAAACTGGTTACGCCAACTTGGACAAAATTTGTACCGTTGTTGGCCAACAATGGGCCTCCACTATCACCCTATGAATTGTGTTAAAAAATTAAGAAACAAAAATAAAATAAATATATGTTAAAATTTTACTTTTACGTACAACAAAATTTTTGCCCAAAAAAGGGTCACTTATGAATGAATTTAAAGATAATTTTGCAAAACAATCAAATTTATCATAAGCAGAATGACAAACTCATGTCAAAAATGTATTTCAATACGGTAAAAAAATTTCATTATTTAGTTTTAATACTAATTTCCAAATAATTTTACCAAAAGATTGAATAAAAATAAATAAATAAATCTTATTTCGGAAAAAAAAGTGCCAAAAACTTCCTACGCTTTGAATTGATGCTCCTTCAGTGCAAATGCCGAATTTCTTCCTCGCATTTTCGCATTCAATTAGTTCAATTTTCCTGCCCATCAAAAGTTTTGGTGTTTTTCCTTTCCTTTTACTTAAGCAATCATCATCTAACAAGAAATAAAGTATTATTTTTATTATTTTAAGTATTTATGAAATTTTCAATGTAAAAAAGTATGTTTTGACTGGAAAATGCGCCACTTTGTTTGGACAGGCACCGAATATTCTTGGCTCTATATTGCATTCAAAGGAACGGAGTCTTGTTCTTTAAAGTCGAAACCCGAGAATTCGGAGAATCCCTGTTTCGGTCTAAAGACCGGCGGGCGGTCTTTTCCTACATTCGTATTAATCCAACTCTTACCATACAATCGACCCCATCCTGCAATGTGTGCAGTTCCACTTTGAAGATTTTCAACAGATCCACAATGAATGCACACTTTATGCATTTTTGAAGTAGCTTTAATTATGTTGTCAGGAAGCTTAAAATTATAAAAAAATTATTAAAAATTAAAATTTTAACAAAATATTTCTAATAAATTTTAATTTTTTAACTTTACCTTAATCAGTGCCAAATCATAGGCTTTCCAAGGATACTTTTCTGCCCCATAATTTGGATGAATGAATACATTCGAATTGTTTTTTCGCTTTAATTTGGCATTAAACCCGTCATATCTCTGGGTTTCATTGTAAATATCAATTGAGCTTGAATTGAACCCTAAAAGAAACAATTTATATTTCAAAAAATAAGTTTAGAATTCCCATAATTCTCACGCGGGGAAATTTAGATTGGCCAGAAAGTCTGGATGACTTTTATTGGCTAGAACAAGCCGAAAGTAAAAAAAAAACGAACTGTTTAAAAATTATTTAAAAAAATTAGCTTAATTCATTACCCATTATCATTCGTGTAACATTTTCATCAAAGCAATGTGCAGCCAACAAAACGTACTCCGAAGTAATCAATGAACCAGTACACAGTGAATATGTATAAGTGTTGTCAGTCTTATTTTCTGATTTCACACCCTGAAAATACACGGTCCACGGCATATGAATGATGTCAATCTCATGACCGCCCGATATCTGGTGAATTTGGTAAAAAAAACCATTAATGAGTGCGTCCCCAAGGCCAAATGCCAACAATCCCGCCCTCCCCCCCCCCCCGATTTAAAGCCTAAATTCTCTTACGAGTGGGTTCATTTTTCGAGCGTTATGATCGTTTTGGGCTGCCTCAAAATCAAAAGTGTCACACTTATTTTCCATCGTTGTGTAATTATGTGGTGGCCTTTTACTGGGCGTTGTGTCATCATGTGGTGGCCTTTTACTGGGCGTTGTGTCATCATGTGGTGGTCTTGTTCTCAGCGTTGTGTCGTTATGTGGCGGCCATTTTTTTGACGTTATGTCGCATTTATCCGGCACCGTAAATGATAATTCTGTTGGGTTTTGGCCTAATTTTGGCACAATGTCCGCAGCGAAGAACAGCCAAAGTCCGGCATAGTCAGCCAAAAAAGGGCCAAACGGAGAATGCGTAATAAATTCCTTACCGAAATTCAATGTTTTTAATTGAACTAAAATTTTTTAAATTAGTCAGTCCTTTATAAAAGCGATCACTTTTATTTATGCGGAAAAATTTGCCATAAATTTGATTTAATTTGAATTCAAACTGTAACTTCAGATAAGTGTTGTTACAATGCTCACAGCTAATAAAGGTATAAATATTTTTAATAAATTTTAAAGAAAATATTAACTCAAATTCGAAATTTTCTTTTCCGACGTTCACTGTTCCATTGGCAATGGAAAACTGAATTTCCCTGGCATTTGGTCCACATTGGTCATTGGTCTTTGACCCTTTCAAAATTTTGTCAAAACGAAATCTTTTCGTCAATTTCCATGGAGCATTTTTGTCGTACAAAGTGCTTTTATAGCACATCGTAAAGCTTAAAATGGTATATGTGTAATGATGTGCTGCTCGTTTTTCTCGGTCCCGAGTCTCAACTCGAGAAAAGTCTCGGGCTTTTTGTCTCGGTCTCGTAATTCTGTCATTTTATAGTTTTTTCGACAAAAATTCTTTATAACTTTGCTTAAATTCAACCAAATTTTTGGTATGGTCCGATAGCTATTGGTCAGCTCTATTAGCATACCAACTTTCAAAAAGTTTGATAGAGATTTAAGAATTGTAGCCATAAAGTGAAAAAAAAAATCATTTTTATTGAAATTTATTGGTTGGCTATTAGAGCTAACCAATAGCTATCGGACAACACACTAAGATTGTTTTGCATTTGAGCAAAGTTAATGAAGAATTTTCTAGAAAAGTCTCTAAAATGGCTGTTTTGGACAACGACCTAGCACCCAAAAATTTATGAAAAAATCGGGTTGATGCGCGAAAAGACTCGGGTTTTGCTATCTCGAAGTGAAGTTTCGCTCTTGAGTCATCACGTGTAATTTTCGGTCTCGAGCAGCACGAGTAATTAATTTAACTCTTCAACCTTGAGCAATTGCCACGAAGTTTAAATTTAATTTTCATTGGACCCATTTCTGTCACTTCTACCGAATGTGTTCTTAATTTCAAAAAGAAAATCAATTTTTTATTGGGGAATCTTTTTATATTTTATAATAATTAAGTATAAAATTGATTTTGGATCTATTTTAAGATTTTAATAATTCAATTTTTTGGTAATTTTACTTACTTTTTTCGATTCGTTCCGTTGGGTTGCACTAAATTGATCATAAGCATAAGAAAAATAAAATTAAGCAAAAACATTGTTCAATTGATATAAAATTACAAGACGACTTGGTGCTAGGTCGTTTCGTAAATCCGCCATATTTTGCAGATTTTCTGAACATAATTCGTCATAACTTTGCTCAAAAGCAACCAAATTAAATAATCCGGGTATCATCCGATAGCTATTGGATAGCTCTATTTATCTACTAAATTTCAAAAAATTTGAGTAAGTTTTAAGAAAAATATAGCTAAAAATATTTTTATTTTTCATTCTCACAGGCCGAATTTTCGTAAGAATTTGAAAGGTTAATAGAGCTAAATAATAGCTATCGGACAACATACCAAAATTATTTAATTTTGTTGTTGCATTTTAGCAAATTTATGATCGATTATGTTCAGAAAACAAGTGAAAAGTGGCGGAATTTACGAAACGACCCAGCACGGACGAACTTTACTATTTTGAAAGCACAAAATAAAATTTAATGGTTTTATTTGCTAGTGGAAAAAATGGGAAGTTATAGGAATTTGGTGTATAATCATTGAATTAATATTATTTTTACCCGGAAAATGGTTAATGATGCTGATTCACTGGGAAACTGCAGAAATTATAAATTATTTAGAATTATATAAAAATTGAAAATAATAATAGAAATACATGTTAAAGAAATTCGTCTTTGTAATGATCTCCTATTTTGGTGTAAAAATGGTGGTGGTTTGCAATGAAAATAGATAGAGTGCCTTTCCGAAAAAATTTTCAAGACGAAAGAATGGACGAAGGAGTGCCGAAATGCAAAGATAAAAAATGGTCTGAGCGACACCAAGACCAACTTAAATGCCAAAAAAAAAAACTTATTATGGTAAGCAATAATGAAGTTCAGTAACTTTACATTGGGCCAATTTCATTGTTCTTGTCACCGTCCAGGAAGCCGGATGAAGAGACACAATAAATGTTAAAGACGGATGTTTTAAAAGTGGGTTTGTATCAGTGTTGCCGCCCGAAACCCGGTACCCGAAACCGAGGTTTTTCGCGACCCGAAATCAGAACCCTAAAATTATCGAGTGCCCGACCCGAAACCCGAATTTTTCCCGACTCGCGGCAACACTGGTTTGTATTGAAAATAAATCTTTTCATCGGTTTTCAAAAAAAATTTTGCTTCATAAAATTGCCGGTTTAGTTGCGGTCCTGGTTCAAAACCGAGGGCATCGTCCCGAGTTTTCGTGGCCCAAAAATCTTGGCCCGTTTTTTGCCAAAAGACCCGGATTGTTAAGTCCGCCCGTGTTTTCAATTAATTTTAATTATAAAGAGTGTTTGAGTTATCACAATTCAAAAAAATAACACATAGTTAGTTAAATTAAAAAAGATGGAATATTTTAATTTAAATTAATAAAAAAAATTGTTTTTTAATCGCTTAATCATCAAATTTCGGGTCCTCAAAAATTGGGTCCTCAAAAATTGGTTCTCAAACGTTGGGTCCAGAATTTTTCAAATGTTATGGAATTTTTTCAAGTTTTTTAACTCCAATTTTTTTTTAACTTAATGAAATTTTTTGAAATTTACCAGGCTAATAGAGCAATTAAGGGTTATTTTACAATACCAAGATTGTTTAATTTTGTTGCTTCTGAGAAAAGTTATGAATTGATTTAGTCGAAAATTCAGTAAAAATGGCGGATTTAAGAAACGCCCATAGTGGCGGTTTTTAAGAAACCTCCCAGCACGGCTCCAAAATAGCGTTTTCAAAAAAGGTCTTATTTTGGACAACAAATCTTATTTTCGGAAAATAATTTTTCATTTAAAGGAACTGATTTTTAGTAAAACAAATTCAAAAATTATTGACTTCTGAGAACAAAGTTGATGAAAGAAAGCTGGGCAATTGGGAAAAAAATTGTTTGTTTTTTTTGTTTGAATAACATTTTGCCAACAAATACCAATTTTCCCAAATTAAGTAATTATTATAATATTTATTTGAAAAATTAAGATATATTTTCACTTTAACAAGTGTCGATTTTGCTAATCAGCACAACAATCATTTTTGCTGGTCGGCGCAAATGGTTCGGCGCAAAAGTCGCATCATGGGTGAAACAATCGGACGAAGGGCTGAACAGCAAAGCAAAATATGTCTCAACAGCCAAATTGAATTGACATAACAGTCAACTATGACAATAGTAAAAATTTTAGTCCGTTGACTTTAAAAATTCCTATGCTTGAAGAAATGGCAAAATGTTTCGGGATTGATCAGGCGGATGCAGGTCCGGTTCCGGGTCCAACCGGGTATTAAGAAAAGGCAAAAATTTGAAGGATTTTTTAGGAGCTAGAAAATCTTAAGGAAAGACCAAGGTTGTCAAATAAAAATTTTCAAAAGCCTCAATCTGGCTGAGAAAAAGCCTATTTTCGGGTCAAAAAACCTCATATTGAAAATTAAATATTTAAGGAGGCATGGGCCGGTGGTGCGGATAGACGCCGCCGGGAAGAATTTGAAAATTTGAGTGTATTTTAGCAATAGATTATACACGAAAAATGTCCAATTTTTGTGTCAGAAAATCGGAAATCGACGGCACCCCTGGCTTCCGTTTTGAGCCAGTCCCGTCTGGGCCAGTTTCGTCTGGGCCAGTCTCGTCTGGGCCAATTTCATCTCGCCAGTTCCGTCTTCAGTCGCGTTAAAAAATAAGTTTATGCAATTGCTAAATCGGCAGGGCTATTCTATCTGTCCAAGCACTTGACTATATGAACGAGCTGTGGGTGCTTGTTGGAACAACTTGAGGCGGGCCAGCTTTGAACTGGCAACTCTTTCCAGAAACATTTTTTACCATCTGCTGGACTATCGGCCAAGCCCTCTCCACTTTTCCCAATCATAAAAAAAAAAAACTCTTCAATGTTCTATCGGAAATTGGCCCTGAACCAATCATGACATTTTCGAATAAATAGAAATGGGAGTGCCAGCAATGGCAGAATGTATTAATGGCTGCCATAATTGGGCCGTTTGCCCAATTATGGCTACATCTATCCCATTAGAACCGATTGGATAGTTCGTCGTCAGACACAGTGTTTGTGTAAGTCACGAAAAAATCGCCGATTAGCTCGTTGTCAGATAACGCTGCTCGCTAGCAATAAATAAAGCAACAATTTGTATTTAAAACTTCTAATGTTCTCGATAGAAACCGCCGGGTTAAACGATGAAATTTTTCTATTTCGAACTAGTAAAAAAGTGATTAAATTTGCCCAAATTATTATAATATTTGTTTTATTAGAAACATCTTCTGTAATGGAGTAACGGAAGGAAGTAAATATCATGAGATCATGCATGACACATAAAATAATGTACATATAAAAGCTTATTTATTTAAATTGATTTTTGGCTAATTATTTTCCTGTAAGGAAATTTACAAGAAAAAATTCAAATTCTTCTTTCTTATTTTTACATTATACAATTTTCTGCAAATGAATATACATCTTTTCACAATCTATTTTTTATTTCTTGTTCTTCTAAATGAAGAAAAAATCCTCGGGATGGAATGCCCAAAAGGTTTTTATATAAAATTTTAAATTAAACAATTCTTATTTTAGACATGACAATTATGGTTGATGAATTATTTAAGACGGCACCAAAGGCATTTTTGGCATCGGATTATCAAACATATACAAAATGGTTTCAAAATTATTTTGTCAATGTTTGGTGCTGTACCAAATTGAAAAAGGGGTTTAAACAAAGTTCAAAAATAAAACCAAATTTGTATGAAAAGGCAATAAGTTTTCAAACCAGTTTTTGTCAACAATTGAGTGGACAAAAAAGTATTGAAAAGGTGGTGGAAAACAATCAAAAAATGGCCATAAAATTAGTGAATAAATTGAAAAATGACGAATATGTGAGGAAAAACATTGAAAAGGCCTTGAAGAATAAAACTAAAGAAAATGAAAATTTCTTGGATGGATTTGAGTTGAATGTATGGAACAACAGTGAAATTAGAAATAAATTCACAACCGAACATTTTAACATTTTATCAAAACTTTTTTATTTGAGACTAGACAATTTTTTTGGAGTGTTCGATGGTATAATTTAACGAAATTTCATAGTAAAAAAATATATATATATATTTCATTTTAAATACTTATATAATTATTTTGTAGTTGGATGTAAACTTGTTTAAAAAAATGAATATATAAAAATTAATTTTTATTTTTATTTAATAGCAAATGGTAAACGGCGACGAAAGCGAGCATATTCATTTCGAAGACAGACTCCACCATCAGCAGATCATGATCAATTTCTGAACCGTAATGATGAAAACGGGAACAATGGCAATGGGTTGCGGAGCCAATTTTGCGAAATGCTTCTATTTTATATTTTCCTGACAGTGTTTATGCTGTTCTATTTGATAGTTTGGCTGTATCTACTTAAGCATCACAATAACTTGACTGGCATTTGGCATTTTGTCACATTCAATTTCGCAATATTTATGCTAAGTACAGCAGTTTTCCTATCCACTTGTCGAAATCATCATCGTCTAAACAATGAGAATATGATGCGACAATTGCATGGCGCTGCTGAACCTTAACATTCTGTTGCTGACAATTCAAATAACGAATGAGGAGGACATGACCGTAGCTATTTCAAATTAATTTAAGCCTATAAGATTATGTTAGCAATTATCTGAATTGTCTGTCTGTTTATTTGTTTCTTCACCTTCCCCTTTTCTTCATCTTCTTTTTTTCAACACCGACACTTTTATTTTGGTACAAATTCTTTTAACTTTTTTTATTATTATTATTATTAAATAAATCTCTTTCATGAGAACAATTCAACCCAAAAACTGAATGTTTCTTGATAAACCTGGTTTTAAGATAGGAATTTTACTTTTTTCCGGGATAAGAAGTCATAGTTAGCAACAATTTCATACATCAATTCCTGTACACTGCGGGAGTTACCCCATATTTGGGCCTTGTACATTTACGCCCGAGACATTGTGCCTATGCCTTAAATTCAGTTTAGAGGTTGACTTTTAACAATCCAAAAAAACTCTGATAATTTGAAAAGAATGATACGAATTGCAATGGCCAAAAATTTCGTCTTCTAGCGTTTTTAAAATAAGCGCAAATGTCCGAGGCGTAATGCCTGCTTGGCACGCATTGTGGGCACTGGTAGCGGAATAAGATCCGATAGTCATTGATTCCTAGCAACGCAATTTATTTTCTCTTTCTTCCTTGATTTCTTACATGATTTGCTTTGCATTGGAATCGTGCTGGGACATTTCATAAAAACCTCCACCATGGCCTTTTATAAATCTACCATTTTATAAATTTTTCGAGAAAAAATTCGTCATAACTTTTCTCATAAGCAATTAAATTACAGACAAAAAATTCTAAAACTTCATTTTAAAAATATTATTTCTTTGGTTGCTTCAAATTCTATCATTTGTTAACAAAAAAAATTTATTAACCTATTTATATTTTTATCGCCTTTGATTGACGCTTTAAAAGGCATGTTGTAAATTAATATCTCCCATATTAAAATTTAATTTTATGCATTCGCATTTTCATGTGACTGTGAGCCGGGACTGCTGTGTGATAACTAGAACTAGGGCTGGCAATTATATGGACATAAAATCGCAAAATATGGCCATAAAATATAAACCAAAAATCGCGAAACATGGACATAAAATGCAAAAATATGGGCATAAATTTTTACAAATATATGTAATTGGTATTTTAAAGCAAAGATAAATTTTTTTTTATTATTTTATATATATTTTTCTGCTTTTTTTAATTTTCAAAAATTTTTGCCAATATCTTGTTAAAAAATTCAAATTTTGCATTTTATGGGTATTTTTTAAAATTTTACAAAAAGTTGATTCTTAGGGGGGTATTTTTCGGGTTTCTTGCGTTTTTCTTCATAAATCTGAAAAAATTGCAAAATATGGATATAATGCCAAAATATGGACAAATATGGACATAAATCGCGGAATATGGAAAATATGGATATAGAAGTCCATCCTAGAAGCTTCAAACCAAGCTAAACATGTTTTTCGTGTGTTTCAGGCCGTCAACTGAAATATGGATTTCCATAGAAATGCCAGCCCTAGTGATAACAAAACGAAAAAGGGGTGCCGAAACAGAAAAAAAGGTGTTATAGAACAGTGTAGCAGCAAGAACAGAAAAAAATTATTTTTAAATTTAATAAAAAATACTAGAAATAATGCGTCATATCCATAAAAAATTTAAAAAGTTATATAGCGCCATATCATAATGAATAATAAAAAAATTTTGCAATGTTTTTTAATGAAATGGAATAGAATTTTGTAAACGTAATTACCTACCAACTTCAGAAATTGGCCCAATTAATTATTATGGCAGAAGAATAAAATTTTAATAATATTTCCGTTAGAAATTTAATTACGTCAGCGCATATGCATAGATTGGCTACCAAACCAGGCAATATATTGATTATAACAAAAAAATGCACAAACATAAGAATTTTATTTAATAGAGAAATTTAATTTTTCTAATCACAAATTTACCTAAGATTTTCGTCAAAAAATATTTTAGATTTTTAATAATGAAATTTCTGTTTGCTTTATTATTAACTTTTTTTCATTATTCTGCTAATGGAGCAAGGGCGGAACTTGTAACTTTGACAAGTCAAGCCTCCGCACCTTTATACAAAAATATTTTCCCTAACAACAAAAAACACCATAACAACGAGAATGTTCACCACCGCATAAACGCGCATAATGCACATACGGAAAATGCTTTTTCGCATGCCTTTGAAATGGAGAACAAAAACCGAAACAAAAACACCAATTATCTAAACTCAACAGACAAAATACAGAAATCAGAAAATAATGTAAAAACACACCCTTTGCAACTGATGAAGAAGACACACGTAAGGAAACCTTTAATGGAAAACTCAGCCAAACATCCAAGTCCAATCGCTGAAAATGCTGTACGAACACAACATTTACAACAAAAACCCAAACGTAATGTTGTCAAAACTGAATCTTTGCATCCCGCGGCAAAGGAGACTGGCAAAAACTCATTAAGCATAAACAAAAAACACCAAAGCAAAATAATTTACCACAACAAAATGCAAACGCATCATTCCAACAAAACAAACAATACAATTGGCGGGACTGTTGAGAAAAAGCACTTAAAAATACATTCGTCAAATGCGAATTTGAACAAACAATTGAACAATCGTTATTCAAAATTGGATAACAAATATTTGCAAACATTAAATGGAAAAAATCGGTCGCAAATGCATCATGACAAACTTTCTGATCAACTTCTGGTCAACGACAAACATAACATTAAGCATTACAATGTTGGACAAAACAACCAAAAAAATTATTTGTCGACATTAGAGAACGGGGTATTCAAGAAAATAAATATTTAATAAAGGCTCATTAATTAATTAATTAATTAAGTTGGCACTTACCATATTTGATAATTAAACTAAGGCTTGAATAAACGAGTTATTTCATTGAATCAATAATTTAAAGGATGACGTGCCATTAACACAAACAAATCCGTCACAATCATTTAAAACTCCAAGGACAATGCAAATGCACTCACACAAAAATAACCTTGCCGCTGATATTGTTGACAGACCTGCTGAGCATTTAGTCCACCAAACGTTAGCATTTTAGCATCAAAATAAAAAAATCATAAAACCTTTAAATAATTAAGCAAATTTCTGAATCCTTTCAAAGTGAACCAATTAAAATCCCAAAAAGCTGAATTGTTTCTCGATTTTGAAGAAATCCCAAAGCAACATCATGGGCAATTAAGTCGTCATAATCACAAATGTAAACACTTTGAGTTGAGTGAGATGAAGCTGGTGAAAATTGAAAATGAACATGGACACATCAATACATTCTATGTATTCCCAAAACCAATCAGTGGCGGTGCTACCTCAAAGGTAAAATTAAAATTTCTTATCAATTAATATTTTAAATAATAAAAAACTACTAAAAATGTTTAAAAAATCAGGTCTTCCATGCAAGCCCAATTGATGCGGTAGATATGGATGGGAAAGCACTTACCAATTGTGTGGCAATTAAATCTGTGATACTCGAATTTGACAATGCATCGCCAGATGTAATAGAGGGGTTTCAAAGGGAAGAGCAATTCTTGATGATGTTCCGAAACAATCCAAACATTAAACACATTGTGCACCTTCATTACATGTAGCTTTATGAATAATTCAATGGTTCTATTAAAATCGAATTTTTCATAAAGTCTTTGATAATTTTATATTTTGGCATTTAGGAAAAAAGATTATGCAAAAAATCGCCTTATTATCATATTGGAATTGGGCAAACATGACCTGACAAAGCGCATGCAATTGATGCGAACCAAATGGAAACTGTACTGGGGATCAACAGCAGTGAGTGTTGATCACCAAATTGAGAAGTTGCTGCGCCAAGTGCTTGAGGCTGTTAATGAAATGCATGGGAGTGAGTTTTCTAAAAAATCTACAATTTAAGGATTTTTCGAAGGTTTAAAATGTTCAAAAGGGGGTTGTTTAAACTTTGATCAAGTTCTTTTCTTATACTTTCTTGTGTTTTTTACATAAATTTGTCGATTTACATAGACTCTATTTTACAGAATTTCAATAATAAGGTCCCAATGAAATAAATAATTTTTTAAAGTTGCTGTTTTTTAGAAACCATTCATTTGGATTTAAAATCGGACAATTTGCTGTTTGTTGAAGACTATGATGATTCTGGACACAAAATTGGCGAAATTTTGAAAGTCATTGATTTTGGTGGCAGTGAATTCATCGACCCGTTATCTAAAAACTCGAATGAAGCGACCGAAGTGGCAAATGTGTGCCGCGTGCGCAAGGGAATGTGGAGCGATGACAGATACAGTAGTCCTGAGCAAAACATCAGTTACGGAAAGACGAGCCAAGAGGACACTTTGCAATATGCGGTCAGACTAAAAAAATTTTATATAATATAATAAATTAAATTATTTTTGAAGTTTGTTGAAAAAAAGTCAAGCACATTGGGTAATCCCTTTTTTTGGTTTAAAATTAATGTTTTTTTTATGAGGGGGTTATCTTTTTGGTTTAAATACTAATTCGTTTTATTCTAAAAATAAAATAATTAATTTTTTAGGTTTCCACAAAATCCGATGTTTGGTCCTTTGGAATAATGCTGATCGAATTTTTGCTGTTGACGCCGAATTTTCCCGATATTGACCCCGTCGCTGACAGAGGAAGCAGTGACGCAAACAACATTTATAATGTGGTACTTCGGATCAATCATTGGCATTATGCAGTGGCACCTGAATTCAAAGAAGACAAATATGTCATGCATTATATCACCAAAATTCATGAGCATTTCCCGAAGTTCTTCTCAATAATAAAGGTAAAAAAAAATCAGATTTTTTTGGTAAAACGAAATAAATTTATATCTCTAAAAGAATTAAATATTTCAATTCTTCGCTTTTCTAAACAGGATAAATTTGCCTGATCATATAGAAAATGAATAATCTAAGGCTGACTATAAAAAAATTTAAATTATTTTTTTTTTAGAAAGAAATTAAAAAAGATGGATTTTGAGGTTCTTCCATAATAATGATTTTTTTATTCGTTTTATTCTAACTTCTTTTGATGTAGTGAATTGATTCTATAAACTATATTCCTAGAATACAATTTTGAAAATCTGTCTAAATTAAGTACTAATAATAATCTATTATCTAGGCCTGCCTGCGGATTGACCCAAAACAGCGATCAACAGCGAAAGGAATTCTTGATTTTTTAAATGGGAATTGTCAATTTAAATATTTTGGCGAAGAAAAAGCAGCTGCCCATTTGCGATCAAAAAAAACACGAGAGTTTGGAAGAAGAAAACTACGTTCGGTTCATTCAATTTATGAGGGAAAACATCATGAAATGTTTTCGCGTGAAATTTATGGGGAACAAGCAGATGGAGTGGAATATTGTGACCTTGGAAAGATCAATGAAATGATAATATAATAAATTATAATTTTAATATTTGTTATTATTTTACCTTAACAAACAAACACACTCCCACACACAAATAAATATATTCATTTATTGGTTCAACCACTTTTGAATACCAAACTCTGAAATTCTTATCGGATTTGGAAATTGAGACGGATTTCGACCCAAATCCATTAAATCCACTCTCTTTTCCATCATACTTTGGGTAAAAAATCCAAATTTACTGGGTTTATTTCTGCAGCTGAATCATTAAATGCGATCGCTTTGGTCCAGCAGTATTCAATTCCGAAGTCAAACTTTCCAATATTTTAGCAGGGGCAGGAATAATTTTTTGATCAAATTTCAGTAGAATAGGCAATTACTTCTTAGGCATTTTACCGGGTTGGCACAAACCCCCTCTTTCTTAGGCATTTTAGAGCGCTGGCACACAAACTCCTTCCCAAAAAAGGAAGAAAATATCACAGAAGTGAATTGAATAAACTGTTAGTTTTATTGTAAGATGTTCATTTGCAGGCTTTATAATAATTTTGAATACAATTTTTTGAAGATTTTGCATAAATTAACACTTATGGTAAATTGGCATTTTGCAAAATTCCATGCAATTCAAAAAGGCTATACCGAGTTATAAAAATTCACTTTAATTCATAAGTAGAGACCGGAAAAAAGCACCAAAAATAAAGGCGCCTAAAAAAGGCACTAAAAAAAACCAATTTGCACCACGCAGATTTGAACCTGGAACTGACAAAAATAATATTCAAGAGCAGAACCTGTGGGCCATCAGCCAACGTAGTATTATTTTTATTGATCTACCCTCCCACCAAGTTTTGTTCCGAAATCCCACGTACACCTGAGAACCTTCCTTTGTAAGCTCTAATGGCTATTTTAATTACGTGATGCAACTGTCGATGGCATTCAACGCACCGATTCTTTACGCACTTAGGCAAAATTATTTATAATCACTAATAAAAAAGAAAACATTTATTTAACAAAAGATGAATACCAATGAAAATTTGTCCTAAATTGGTTACTAAAATATAAATTCATTAATTTTTTTTATTATTAATATTTTAGTTCCGAGAATATCAATTGGCTTTTCATGCCTTATTCATATTGGCAATTCATCTCATCCTAAACATTGCTGACGTTCTGCCCATGGAAAAGAGCTGCGCAAAAACAATTTACTGAACTGAAAAATACACTTTATTAATTTAGTTTATGGCATGGCATCTTGTTATTTTTTGAAATATAATTTATTTTCCCGATCATACAAAAAGATGATTCACTGTTTACCTTACACTCATAAATTTGATCAGCAAAAATATATATTAATTACCATTTTTTTGGTAAAAGTGTGGAAATTATTCGCAAAGCAAATCTGAATTTGGACAAAATTATTGCTACTAAATAATTAAAAAAAATGAAAATTTTAATCGATTAATGTTGAGAAATGTAATTATTTTCATTTATTAGGTATTTTATACATAGAAAAGAAATTTCATAACTATTCATATATATAATTCGGCATTTTTAAAAAAATGAAATTTTTTATTTTCTATTTAATAATAATTATAAATTATTCTTCCGAATCTGATGAACCTTTTAAAAGCAAAAAACTGGCTAAACCATTTACTCAAATATTCGGAGAAGGATGGGAAAATGAGAACGAAACAGAAAAAGGAAAGCTAAAGGAATTTCCAATTGAAAATGAAAATAACATTAAAAATAGAAATATTTGTGAAAATGATGACCAAAGACGAGAAATTATTCAGAAATATTATGCTGTTAAAGAGAAAATAAAGGAAAAAGGCAAAAAATATCTCAAAAAAGAAAGGAGCAAAATTGATCATTTTATTGCGAGAAAATTGGGAACAAATTTAAAGAAAATTTATGAATGGAAGAAAGAATTTGGGATGAGCCGTAAGATAATTACCATTAAAGATGAGAATGAAAAATTGAAGATTGTGAAAGAATTTAATCAAATAGCAAAAGGATTTAAGCAAAAAAGAAAGCATTCGAGAAAAGAATGGATTAAAATTTATGAAAAAATAGCAAAGGCACTTGGGGTTAATTATGATAAAATAAAAATATGGAAGAACAAATTTGGCATAAGTAAAAAAGTATACACAGAGTTAGAAAAACAAGAAAAGATGAAGCAATACTGGACGATAAAGAAACAAAACCCAAAAAAAAGTGATACAAAAATTGGCAAGTTATTGAAAATCAACAAAACAACCGTTGCCAAATGGAAAAAACGCTTTTGATGGAATTAGCATAATACAGAATGTTATTGGTTCCTATTAATTAAATAAATTTTTCTGATTATTGTAGCGTCAATTTAAATACCAAAGGGCATGCAGAGATTGATAAGGTTTTTCAGTGACACCGAAAGTGGTGCAACTTTTGCGCCAAAAATTAATGTTTTCTTTTGCCAGTGTTAATTCCGTTTTATTTGGAAAATATTAAAGGAAAATCAAAAAATAACTCTGTTTCCAGACGCAACCGCGAGGAGGTAGCAGATTTTGAGAACTTATCAAACACAAAATAATTTTCAAAAACTATTCACATATAACTAACTATTTTTTTATTTTATATAATTACATGAAGCACAATAAAATTTTTTCTTTTATTTTTTTTTTTTACATTTTTTGGCTTTTGGTTTTTTTAACTCTGGCTAAAGTAGACATTAATTTTGGCGCAAATGTTGGAGGCGCAAAATGTGCAGGCGCAAATGTTCGAGGCGCAAATGTGCAGGCGCAAGGAGGGGGCTCTAAAGCAAAAGGCTATAACATTTGCATGGGATTACGCCTGAAATGACACTTGTACCACTACGCATTTCGTAGTCAAAAAAATATTTTATAAAATTTTAGAGGAAAGGCGCCGTAACTAAACTGATTAAGAAAGGCATTTTTTACTTAATTTGTTTTTTCTATAAAAAAAAATCGATGGGAAGCATAAAACTATGTGACTCTAAAACTGACAAGAACCAAAAAAAGAATTAAAGCAGGAGACAGGGTGACCGTTTTGCCACTATTTTGAGGGTCTTCCGCTAATTTTAAAAGTGCCACTAAGTAGTATAAGGCCACGAATCTCGTTGTAAAATTCGTGCCGATCGGGTGTCACAAATTAAACATCGCTCGCCCCTCTCCCTTCCTTCCCTTTTCTCCCTTCGCCACTGTTTTCCGTCTTCCTTGCCCATCTCTTCTGCGCCATCAAAACACTCCCCTCCCTTTCCCCTTCCCTTCCTTTCTTACCCTTCCTTCTCTTCCTTTTTCCCTTAACTTCTTCCCCTCCTCTAAACCCCCCACCCGTGTCCTCCAATTCAAAATGCGTTTCGCAGTGTGTAGATGAAACAGTTGATATGCAAGGAGAACAGGGCAGACAATTAAATGTGTTCTTCGATTTTGTCAACAACATTCCTCAAAAATGAATTTTTGAAAGTTATTTCGATTTTCCTCTTCATTTTTTAAATATTTACATATTTTCCCTTTTAGAGGTAAAAACATTGATGTTCGGTTAGAAAGCAAAAGCAAATCTTATTATAATTAAAATAATTTTTAATTTGATTTTTCTTAAAAATTTATTGGAAAAAAAATAAATGACTAAACCTGTAAATTAATTTTGAAAATTATTATTTTTAAAGACTTGGGATTTACCTGCAAAAATAAACGAGCATTTTTTCAAAAAATTTTTTATTTTTAATTACTATAAATCAAAAACATTTTTTTTTGTCCGCTAAACTTTTCTCATTTGTCGGCAATTCTTTTTTTCCATCTGCGCCATCAATATGAAATTTTCCGTCGTTGTTATAATAAAATTTGTTTTTTCATTAAATTTATTTGTTTGTGCAGCTCATCAGTCGTTTTTTTTCACATATTCCAACACTTTCCTCAGATTTTTAAAGATTTGAACATAAGATAACGAAAATAGTTGAAGGACAATTGGAGACGCCAATACAAATTTTCTTCGCATTTAGTAAATTTTTATTTGTTTTAAAGGTCTTTTATTTTCGCATTCTTTATTTTTTTACGACTTCATTAACTAAGTATTCCTTCTATTTTTGTTCCAATGCTTTTCGCTTGTTTATTTTCGCTTTTTTTTGGTTTTTTTTTCCAACATCTTAAAATTTTTTTACAATTACGAATGGAACTCTCGAATTAGATCATTTTTTTCAAATATTTTTCTTATTTTTCCTTTCGAATTTGAAATTTCATTTGTCTTAAAGCAAGTATTTTGCAGTCTTTTTTTAACTTTTCCGTTTATGAATTCTTTTTTACTTTTTATTCCTAAATTATACTCGTTTCCAGATAATTAGATTTTTTTTCATTGTCACGATTTTTATCTATTATTTTTATTATTTTTTCTAATTTTGTTTAATTATGAATAGGATTCCGCAAATTATCCTCTCGTTCAGATAATTTTTAATTTTGAATTTTTTACAATCGGATTAACGGGCCTTTCTTTTCCGTAGTCTTTTCCCCCCTCTTTTAATTATGAGTTATTTTCTTTATTTTTTTTTGTCAAAGGGGGGTTCTTCCCCAAATTGCGTTTTGCCAGAGTTTTCATATTACCTTTGATCGGTTTTCACCTTTATCACCGGTGATATTTCACCTAAAAGTACATAGGGGGACGCGTTTTGAATAGGGGTGAAGAATGTCTAAATTAATTTCTATACGCTGCGCAAAAGGTAAATTTTGCGATGGATTTCGTTACTATCAACACAAAAAGACCAGAAACAAAATATGGTGGAGATGTGAGCGATACAAATATGGGAGTAAGGGGTGGGGTTTTGAGAGTTTTGGCGACTTTGTGATTACAAGAAAACACAATCACCCCCAGGATCTTATTTTGCTTCAAATTGAGGAGGAACAATGGTAAACCGAGATTTAAAAAATGAACCCAATGAAAGAAGGGTAATTTTATTATTTTTCTGACGAACAATAGAGCTTAAAGGTCCAGTACCTTTGTTTCAGTATAATGTATTTTTTTTGCATATTACCACAGTTCATTTTAACGATGCTGTGATAATATAGATGAGAATAAACCCCTTTGCCCCCTGCTCCCAACTGCCCCTTGCCCCATGGGCACTTGCCCCCCAGCGAAAGAGAAGGGGGAGACGACGGACCCTTGCCCCCACCAGCCCCCTGCCCCATGGGCACTTGCCCCCCAGCGAAAAAGAAGGGGGAGACGACGGACTCTTGCCCCCACCAGCCCCCTGCCCCATGGGCACGTGCCCCCAGCGAAAGAGAAGGGGGAGACGACGGACCCCTACCCCCACCAGCCCCCTGCCCGAGTGGCATCAAATGCAATTACGAAATTAATTACGATTGCGAAATCATTTTTAGTGACAGCCAAAAAAATATTTTATAACGAAAAAATGCGCCGGTTTCCCTTTGTTCCCCTTTGGCATCTGTCAATCAAATTCGTCATTGCTTGCAACTGCATTTAAATTCCTTCTTTTTCTCCCTTCCAAAATTGCACCTGGCAATCAAATCATTTCTCCGCGTGCCGTTTCGTTCTAAATCTTTTTCCGTGCCAGCCAAAATTTCTATTTTTAGCGGCTTTTTTTTGATCCTATCCGCACCTGTCAATCAAACCTCAATACCTTTTGCCTCTGCCATAATTTGATACCTGTCAATCAAAATTTCCCTTCCGCGTAACTTTTCCTTCTCAACACAAAAGTGTCACGCCCCTCCGCGTCTTGTGCCCGAATTGGCGTCGCTTCTTTCACTCTTCTCAAACTTACAAAACTCTCCGCAACGCCTAAAATCCATCCCGTTCACTTACATTCAAATACTTATTTTCATTCTATACTTATTCCTCCTATTTTCTTTTTAACTTTTTTCATTTCTCTTCGTTTTCTACTTTCTGCTTAAATCGTCTCAATGGCTCGCTTATGCTCTCTGGTTGAAACCAAGGAATTGGGGCGCCTTAACACCCCGAAGGGGAAATTTAGTGGGGGCAAAAAAAAACCCTGAATGGATTGATTTTATCTTTTTAATTTTAGGCCTTTTTTATGCCCTCGAAGTCGCTCGGAATTACCGAATGATTGGAAAAGGGATAACCGAAAATAAATTTCGTTATCTGTTGAAAACGGAGAATAAGCAACGGGAATTGGCTTTTGAATTGATAGAAAAGGCTGGGATAGCTGGGGAAGAAAAATCGTACGGGCTCTATCACCTTGGGATGGTTCAAAACTTTTGGGACAGGGAATATCCCGAAATGTTCCGTATTGTGGCATTTGACATGGTAAATAAAAATTGTAAGATTTCTAGAAATATTTTTTTTCAGAAAACCGGCATTAAGCCCTTTTTCAAAGGGGAAGGGGCCCGAAAAAACGAAGTTTGCGTGATAAGGGATGGAGAGCATTGGGATGGAATGAAATCGGTGACACAATTCTTTTGTGTCAAAAATTTTTGTGTGGCTTGCGAAGCGACATTCGACCGGCCAGAGCGACACAGGATGGAATGCAAGGAGAGGTGCAAAAAGTGCTGTCAGATGGGGTTCGGGTTCCCCTGTGAGGATGCGTGTGGGGAGATTCATTGCGAGGAATGTAACCGAAGCTTCTATAACACCAAATGCTTCGACGCGCATAAGAAGACGGCCTGCAAAGAGTACAAAAATTGTGGAAACTGCGGGGAGAGCTACCAAACACGTTCGAACCACATTTGCGGGGAAAAGTTTTGTAGGCTTTGCAAAGTCTACCATCCGAAGCGGGGCTGTTTCATCCGAGCATTGAAAGTTTGCCCAAAAAAAACCTATCGGATTGTGGCATATGACCTGGAGACGACCGTGCAGGAAGGAGAGCATTTGCCGAATCTTGTCAGCGCGGCGCAAACGTGCAGTGTGTGTTTAGGGGAAGAAAGAGAATGCAACATTTGCGGGGCGGAGAGGATGCTTACCTGGTCAATGGCAGATGGATTAAACCCGATGGGGAATTTATTGATTGGATTATGGGCGTACAACGATGTGAGACGGTGGCGTATGCACATTATGCGGGAAGATTTGACTCCCATTTTGTGCTAAAGGAGTTGTCGGAAAGAAGAATCGGGACCGACATACTGATGGCGGATCTAAAAATTTATCAGGTCAAGGCGGGCAGGGTGTGTTTCCGGGATTTTTGGATGCTTAGCCAAAATAAATTGGCTGATTTGCCGAAAACCTTGGAATTGGAAATCCCGGCAAAGTTGTATTTTCCGCACAAATACAACAAAAATGAGAACTTTGGAAAGAGACTACAACACCTGCCCTCTTTTGATGATTATGGTCCAGGAAACATGAAGGATGGGGAGTATGAAAAATTTGAGAAATGGTACAACGAAAATTACGAGACAGAATTCGAATTAGGTAAATAAAAATAAATATTTTTTAATTTTTTTGCTTATTTTTAGGGGAACAGCTGAAGGTTTATTGCGAAAACGATGTGCAAATTCTGATGGCGGCCGTTTTGAAATTCCGGAAATTATTTGTGGACATAACGGGGGATATGGATGTGTTGAAGGACAGCGTGACAATAGCTGGGATAGGCCGAATGGGGTATGCATGGAGGAAAATTTAAGACGAACGGAGATGCGCATGGAGATTTTGAGAGAAAGGTGTAAAAACTTTTCAATAAACGAAGTTTGGGTAAGAATTGACGCCTTTCTCTCTAACCTTAAAATTTATTAGGAATGCGATGTAAAAGAGGAATTAAAGAAAAATAGAGAGATGAAGAAGTTCTTTGAGAATGTGCCGGATAAGGGCCCTATAAACCCTAGGGATGCGTATGCAGGGGGAAGGACAATGCCATTTTGCCTGTTTGCGGAGGTGACGGAAAGAGCGGAAATATCCATGTTTGACATCATCAGCCTTTACCCCTTCGTAAATTATGGTAAAAAATTATACATATAAGTAGGAAAATTTATTTTTTTAAGATACCCCATACCCCGTTGGTGTTCCGAAAATTGTTGTTAGCAGGAATTTCAATGTGTGTTGGAAAGTACCGGATGATGTTCCCTATGAGGGGCTGCTGAAGGTGAAGGTCATCCCCCCGAAGGATTTGATGTATCCCCTCCTCCCGGTGCATATTGATGGAATGCTTCTTTTCCCGAATTGCGGCGTTTGTGCGAGAAGGGCCAAGAATGAATTTGTGATGGAGAAGGATGTGAAGAAATGTAATCACCGACCAGAACAGAGGGCAATTTTGGGGATGTTTACTTCGATTGAATTGAAAAAGGCTTTGGAGCTGGGATATAGGGTCACGGGTTTCTATCGAGCGTATCATTATGAACATTTTGACACACAACTGTTCAAAGGATATGTGAGGATGTTTTTGAAAATAAAGGTGGAGGCGTCGGGATGGCCCGGGGAGGTGAAGACCGAGGAGGAAAAGAGAGAATTCATTGCAATGTACAGGGCGAAGTATGACATTGGGTTGGAGTATGCTAAGATGGCGTTTAACCCAGGGCTGCGAATGATAGCAAAATTGGTAAAATACGCAAAAATTAATTTATATAAAGTTGTAAAATTTAAGGGGTTGAACAGTTTGTGGGGGAAATTTTCGATGCGGAACACTCTTTCTACAACGAAAATTGTTAGCAATATGGAGGAGTGCCTGGGGATTGTACGAGACGATACCATCGAATTGTCAACAACAATTTTGATGGATGATGGGGCAGTGCGGATGGTTTACCATAAAAAATCCGAATTTATCAAAGAGCATAAGGTGTCAAATATAGTTTTATCATTATGGACCACAAGTGCAGCGCGAATAAAGCTATACGAATACATGGAAAGGGTAAACAAGCAGGAGGGCTGCAAATTGCTGTATTGTGACACAGGTAATTAAAAAATATATTTATTTTTTTTAATTTTCAATTTAGACTCTTTGATATTTTCGCACCCGCATGGCGTCTGCCCGTTGAATGAGGGGAAATTTTTGGGGTAGAAAAAATAAAATTATGATGCAAATTATTTTCCATATTTAAGGGAGATGACTAGAGAATATTCCAATGATGAGATCTTGGAATATGTTTCTGGGGGGCCAAAGCAGTACGCTCTGAAGCTGAGGAGGAAGGAAGATGGGAAGATCTGGCACAAGACGAAAATCCGGGGATTTACATTGGATAAGAAAAACGAGATGGATTATGGGGAATTCAAGGAAATGGTCTTAGGATATCGAGAAGGTTTTAAGAGAGCATTTCGTTATCCGGAGAAGATCGGGCCAGCTAGGGACAGTAGAATGCTATCGAGGGATGTGACGAAAGAATATTCGCCGGTGCAGAAGAAGGGGATAATTGATGATGAGTTTAATGTTTTGCCTTTTGGATACTATTAAAAAAAATTTTATTGAACCGTTTTGTTATATGAACCCGTTTATATTCGTTATTCTATATATGATTTGAAGAATATATATGCTTTAATCAATTTTAGGATGCCGAAAAAAAATTTCCAGGAAACCCCTAAAGAAGAGCGCCGCTCGAAAAACACACGTAACTTCTTCCGGAAAAGCCCTAACCTAGAAAAGTATTACGAAGAAGTTGAAAGCCACGTGAAAGAAAACAAAAATCTTGGAATAAAACAACACATGTCAATGTTTTATTTCAAGAACCTACCTAACGAAAATGCCAGTAAAAATTTTAGAAAAATCCTGGAAAAATTATTAAGAGATGCCAACAAAAAAGAAGAACCAGGATGGAAAATCGAGAAAGTGTCATTAAATTTGTACTGTAGCGCCATTTCGGACCCTGTTATAATTCCTGCTAGGCCACCAAATCAAGTTACTCCTGATGGTTTCCTTAATGAGTTTTTACGGTTACAACAGTCATACGGGGATGCCAACTTACTAGAAGAACGGATTTCAGTGATCGTGACCACTTTTTCATCACCCACCACAAATATATTTTAAAATTTTAATAAATTTTTATCTTTAATTTTCTTTTTAATTTGATTAAATTGTGCTAAGTAAGGGTAGAGCATATATAAAATAAAAATCCAACAAAAAACAAAACAAAGATGGTTGAAGAAAAATATTTCGAAAATGATTCGGTTCATAGGGCCGATCATAAATTTGATATTTATAAAACAACACGGTTTTATTTAAAAAAATCCAGAAAATAAGGAAGAAAAGATAAAAGAAAAGATAATACAATTACTAAAAAGGAGATATAAAGAAACAATCTTAAATCTTTGTTGCGGCCCAAATTTTGTATCGCTACCTTTGAGATCATCTGAAGAAAATACTTCAGATGTTTTATTGGAACATATAAAAAAAACTTTTTCCCCACGAATGAAATAATAATTTTCACAGTCATAATCTCTGCTAATAAAACGCCAATATAGAGTATGTAGCATAGAATTAAAAAAGTCAATCTTAAGAAATATTTCATGGTAAATAATTATTATCTAATTGTCGTCTTTACCAATTCATCATTATAGAAAATACCTTTGATAATGTCTCCATTCAAGTCTACTATTCGGTAAGACGGTGGATCTGATGAAAGCACATTAGAAATCGCAAAAAGTTCTTCTGTAAAATTTGGGTAATACCCCTTTCCAAATTTTCCCTTTTCCTTGGTGATTCTTACAATATTTCCAATTTTAAATTTGGGTTTTAAGGGTTTTACTTGTTGCTGCCCGTATACCAGTTTCCAAATTTCATTAGCATTTGTAAAATTGACGGATACTGGTTTTACTCCTAAAGTCCTATTTACATTATTATTTATATTTGTTATTATTTCGTCAATAACATCGACCCATCTAAGAGTATCTTCCTGAGTAAAATATCTGTAAAGCCTTTCCTTAATAGTACGATTTGCCCTTTCTACTACCCCTGCATGAAGATCCGGACTATACATTACGTGCTTTATAATTTGGTTGCCTTCAAAAAATTTTTTCATTTTTCCTGCCTGGAATTCTAGGCCGCTGTCACTATAAAGCTTCATAGGCATAATTTTTGCTTTTCTAAATACGTTTTCAAATGCTTCAATCATATCCTCGCTTTTCTTTGACCTAACAGGAGAAGAAAACATCATTCTACTTAGAACATCAATACAAACTAATAAATATTTGTAACCATCATTGTGGGTTTTCAATTGATCAAAAATACACAAGTCGCATTGCCAATCAGAATGAAGACCGCTGGGTACTGTCTTTAGTCTAGGAAATCTTTTCTTGATTGGTTTATGAATTGTATAAGTCCTTTGTTTTTCTAGGAATTTCTTAACATCTTCTAAATTTATTTTAGGGTCGGTTTTCCGAGCTTCTTCTAAAACCTTTAAAATTCCCGCGTAACTCGCTGGAGATTTTAGATTAAAATAGACTTGTGACAATATTTGGTCCATCATACAGGTTATAATTTCTAAAACAGTTTTCGAAAATTATGGGTACGTCTCCTAAGTTGTAGGTTCTCTTTTATTGTTTTATTTTGAGCATTTTAACACAATAATTTTTAATTAATAAATTCCCTGTCTTAATTTAAAAATTACATTATAACTAAAAGTCGAACAATAGTCGGCATCACTATTTTTATCTCATGGTACCTTGGGAAATTTCAAAAGATTAAAAAAGAAACTAAATATTTCTTTTGTTCATAATCATTGGCAAAAAAACCAGAATATTAATTAAAGTGTAGCAAGCTGCAGATTCTTGGGAGAATTGCCTACGGGTGCTAACGCTTGAAACTGTTTCGACAATTGAGGTGCATATGACATCAGCCCTTCGGGCTCCCGCCCTATGAGGGGGCAAGGGTCCGTCGTCTCCCCCTTCTCTTTCGCTGGGGGGCAAGTGCCCATGGGGCAAGGGGCAGTTGGGGGTAGGGGGCAAAGGGGTTTATTCTCATCTATATTATCACAGCATCGTTAAAATGAACTGTGGTAATATGCAAAAAAAAATACATTATACTGAAACAAAGGTACTGGACCTTTAAGCTCTATTGTTCGTCAGAAAAATAATAAAATTACCCTTCTTTCATTGGGTTCATTTTTTAAATCTCGGTTTACCATTGTTCCTCCTCAATTTGAAGCAAAATAAGATCCTGGGGGTGATTGTGTTTTCTTGTAATCACAAAGTCGCCAAAACTCTCAAAACCCCACCCCTTACTCCCATATTTGTATCGCTCACATCTCCACCATATTTTGTTTCTGGTCTTTTTGTGTTGATAGTAACGAAATCCATCGCAAAATTTACCTTTTGCGCAGCGTATAGAAATTAATTTAGACATTCTTCACCCCTATTCAAAACGCGTCCCCCTATGTACTTTTAGGTGAAATATCACCGGTGATAAAGGTGAAAACCGATCAAAACAGGTGAAAAACTAGTGAGTTTTAAAGTAATGCAATGACATAATGAAACAGATAGAAGATCCTTTGTAATTATCAATCAGAAGCCTTATTTATTGGGATCAAAAAAAATCAGAAATCCGAACCCTGGGAACAAAAAAATAAAAACCCAAGCCATTGTGATTAGAAATCAGAACCCCCGCCCCTTGTGATCAGAAATCAGAACCCCAATCCTTTGGAACCGGCAATCCGAAGTCTTAAAGCCAATTAAAGTGATCAGATATGAGAAAATCGATTCTTTTGGAACAGAAATCAGAAATCTGTTGGCAGAAATCAGAAACCCGATCCTCTCGGTTCAGCAACCAAAAATCTGAAAGCTGATTCCTTGGGACCGGAATCTGATACCCTCCTTTGGAATCGGCAATCCGAACTCCAATCAATTGAGATCTGAATCTAATACCCGTTCCTTTGGAATCGGCAATCCGCAACCCAAAAGCCGATTCTTTTGGATCAGCAATCAGAAGTCCGAAAGCCGATCCGTTGGGATCGGCAAGCAAAAGTCCGAAAGCCGATACGTTGTGATCAGCAAACCCCGAATCTGAAGACAGTTTTAAAATTCGCCACCAAAAGCAACAAGAAATTCAGTAACGAAGGCAGCTAACGAAAGGCAGCTCGGGATTCGCCACCGAAGGCAGCTAGGGAAAAGGCAGCTCGGGATTCGACACCGAAGGCAGCTAGGGAAAGGCAACTTGGAATTTTCCGCCGAAGGCAGATTAGGGACTTGGCAGTTAAACGGAACGAAATTTGCAATGCAAAAGAATTTGTCGTAGAAACAATTATTTTTTTAATTTGTATTTTTTTCGAATTCCTTACAAAATGTAGGAAGAGAATGGGTGAGGAAGGTATGTGAAATAATTAACATTGAGTGTTACTCAATAATAGCAATGTAAAAACATATTCTAATAAGGAAATTGAAAACGTCAAAAAAATGGACCGGATTAGGTAATTTGCCATACCCGTAACCCCGCTGTCTGCGGCCAACCCCTTTATGAAGCGGAAAACCCCCGGCTGTTCGGTGGCAAACCCCGGCTTCATCAACGTAAACCTCGCCTGTTAGGCGGGCAACCCGTTTTGTGAGACACGCTAAGAAGCGGGTAAAATTTTTTTTTTTGTTTGAAAAATATTTAGTTGGGAAATAGTGAAAAGGCTTAAGGTAATATGAAAACTCTGGCAAAACGCAATTTGGGGAAGAACCCCCCTTTGACAAAAAAAAATAAAGAAAATAACTCATAATTAAAAGAGGGGGGAAAAGACTACGGAAAAGAAAGGCCCGTTAATCCGATTGTAAAAAATTCAAAATTAAAAATTATCTGAACGAGAGGATAATTTGCGGAATCCTATTCATAATTAAACAAAATTAGAAAAAATAAATAAAAATAATAGATAAAAATCGTGACAATGAAAAAAAATCTAATTATCTGGAAACGAGTATAATTTAGGAATAAAAAGTAAAAAAGAATTCATAAACGGAAAATCTAAAAAAAGACTGCAAAATACTTGCTTTAAGACAAATGAAATTTCAAATTCGAAAGGAAAAATAAGAAAAATATTTGAAAAAAATGATCTAATTCGAGGGTTCCATTCGTAATTGTAAAAAAATTTTAAGATGTTGGAAAAAAAAACCAAAAAAAAACGAAAATAAACAAGCGAAAAGCATTGGAACAAAAATAGAAGGAATACTTAGTTAATGAAGTCGTAAAAAAATAAAGAATGCGAAAATAAAAGACCTTTAAAACAAATAAAAATTTACTAAATGCGAAGAAAATTTGTATTGGCGTCTCCAATTGTCCTTCAACTATTTTCGTTATCTTATGTTCAAATCTTTAAAAATCTGAGGAAAGTGTTGGAATATGTGAAAAAAAACGACTGATGAGCTGCACAAACAAATAAATTTAATGAAAAAACAAATTTTATTATAACAACGACGGAAAATTTCATATTGATGGCGCAGATGGAAAAAAAGAATTGCCGACAAATGAGAAAAGTTTAGCGGACAAAAAAAAATGTTTTTGATTTATAGTAATTAAAAATAAAAAATTTTTTGAAAAAATGCTCGTTTATTTTTGCAGGTAAATCCCAAGTCTTTAAAAATAATAATTTTCAAAATTAATTTACAGGTTTAGTCATTTATTTTTTTTCCAATAAATTTTTAAGAAAAATCAAATTAAAAATTATTTTAATTATAATAAGATTTGCTTTTGCTTTCTAACCGAACATCAATGTTTTTACCTCTAAAAGGGAAAATATGTAAATATTTAAAAAATGAAGAGGAAAATCGAAATAACTTTCAAAAATTCATTTTTTGAGGAATGTTGTTGACAAAATCGAAGAACACATTTAATTGTCTGCCCTGTTCTCCTTGCATATCAACTGTTTCATCTACACACTGCGAAACGCATTTTGAATTGGAGGACACGGGTGGGGGGTTTAGAGGAGGGGAAGAAGTTAAGGGAAAAAGGAAGAGAAGGAAGGGTAAGAAAGGAAGGGAAGGGGAAAGGGAGGGGAGTGTTTTGATGGCGCAGAAGAGATGGGCAAGGAAGACGGAAAACAGTGGCGAAGGGAGAAAAGGGAAGGAAGGGAGAGGGGCGAGCGATGTTTAATTTGTGACACCCGATCGGCACGAATTTTACAACGAGATTCGTGGCCTTATACTACTCCACTATTTTGTGATTTTTTAATTTTATTTCAATTTTCTATACAAAATGACAAATTTTTCTTATTTTCTACTAAAAAATGCAAAAAAATCGGCCTTTTTATATACAGTTTGGGTCGGGGTCATTTTGGCGTGGGCCATTTTGGCGCGGTTCGATATAACTTTTCTCAGAAGCAACCAAACTAAACCTTTTTAGTATTATTCAATAGGTCTAGTCAAGTTCTATAAGCTTGCAAAATTTCAAAAAAAATTGGTCAATTATGTTTGAAAAAGTTCGGAAGTTTAGGTAAAGTCGATTTTTCCGAGTTTTTTTTGAACATAACTTTTTATTAACTTGATCAATTTTTTTGTAAATTTTGCAAGCTTATAGAACTTGGCTAGACCTATTTAATAATACTAAGAATGATTAGTTTGGTTGCTTCTGAGAAAGTTATATCGAACCGCGCCAAAATGGCCCACGCCAGAATGGCCCGTTCCGGTTTTTCGAAATAAATTTTGATAAATTCTCAAAAATTTCACGGCGTCGCCTATCGGCACCGGCGGCCCGCTTTAGCATAAATTGAGCTAAAATTTAAGATCACGGCAAAAAAGGGTCTAAAATGCAATTCCGATTTTGATTGTTCTCGTGCCTATGAAATACCTTTGAGGATTTTGTGCCTTTTTTGGAAATTTGATGATGTTTGTTTTTCGTGATTTTTTGAAAAAAAATCTATAAATTTTTATTTGTAGGCAAACCTCATTAGCAAATCAGACCCATACTTTCAAAAATTTTTCCGGTGGCGCCTACCGGCACCGCCGGCCCCCCATTTGCTTATGTTTTCTAAAAATTTTTCTCAAAAAACTCACAAAAACCGGGCTTTTTGGTTGCAACATCTGTTACCAAAATACACCCAATTTTTCATAATTTTCCACGCTGGTGCCTGCCGGCACCACCGGCCCCCTTTTAATGTTTTTTTCGCTTTTTAAATAAAATTTTACAAAATGAGATTTTTGACCAAAAATTAGGGTTTTTTGCCTGCCAAAAGTGTTTGAAAAACAGGGGTTTTAAGTTCTTTTGGTCATACCTTTTGAATTAAAAGAAATAAACCACTTAGAGCAATCATTTTGAGAAACGACCCAGCCCCAATCTGTCCATGGAAAAGAGCTGCGCAAAAACAATTTACTTAACTGAAAAATACACTTTATTAATTTAGTTTATGGCGTAGCATCTTGTTATTTTTTGAAATATAATTTCTTTTCCCGATCATACAAAAAGATGATTAAATTTGGTAAAAGTGTGGAAATTATTCGCAAAGCAAATCTGAATTTGGACAAAGTTATTGCTACTAAATAATTAAAAAAAAATGAAAATTTTAATCGATTAATGTTGAGAAATGTAATTATTTTCATTTATTTGGTATTTTATACATAGAAAAGAAATTTCATAACTATTCATATATATAATTCGGCATTTTTAAAAAAATGAAATTTTTTATTTTCTATTTAATAATAATTATAAATTATTCTTCCGAATCTGATGAACCTTTTAAAAGCAAAAAACTGGCTAAACCATTTACTCAAATATTCGGAGAAGGATGGGAAAATGAGAACGAAACAGAAAAAGGAAAGCTAAAGGAATTTCCAATTGAAAATGAAAATAACATTAAAAATAGAAATATTTGTGAAAATGATGACAAAAAAATAAAAATTATCCAAAAATTCTATGCCATAAAAGAAAAAATAAAGCAAAAAGGAAGAAAATATCCACAAACAGAAAGGGATAAAATTGACTGTGCTATAGCGAGAAAATTGGGAACAAATCGAACCGAAATTTATAAATGGAAGAAAGAATTTGGGTTGGGCAGAAGAAGAATAAAGAACAAGGATGAGAATGAAAAATTGAAGATTGTGAAAGAATTAGAGGAAATAGTAAAAAAAATTAAGCAAAAAAGGAAGCATTCGAGAAAAGAATGGATTAAAATTTATGAAAAAATAGCAAAGAAGTTTGGAGTTACTTTTAGAAGCATTTTAACATGGAAGAAAAAACTTGGCAAGAGCCGAAAACACTATATATATCAAGAAAAAGAGGAAAAGATGGAGCAATTTTGGACGATAAAGAAAGCAAATCCAGAAATGAGTGATGTAAAAACTGCTAAAATATTGAAAATTAACAAAAATACTATTGCAAGATGGAAAGGGCAATTTTGAAGGAATTAGTACGTGCTGATTATAAATCGGTGCTAGGTCGTTTCTTAAAAACCGCCATTTTTACTGAATTTCAACTAAATCAAGTCATAACTTTTCTCAGACCCAACCAAATTAAGCAATCTTGTTGTGGTCCGATAGCTCTTGGCAAGCTCTTTTAACCTACCAAAACTCAAAAAAATTGATTGAGATTTAAGAAAATTGTAGCCAGAAAAAATGCCAAAAACTCTTTTTTATTGTCATAAAAAAACATATTTTTTGAAAATTGATAGGCTAATATAGCTAACTAACAGCTACCGTACCTGATCAAGATTGTTTCATTTGATTGCGCTTAAGCAAAGTTATTAAGCGTTTTTGTCGATAAATCTGTAAATTGGCGGTTTTTATGAAACGCCCATTATGATGGTTTTTATGAAACGACCCAGCACGTTATAAATCCGCCAATTTTCCCGATTTTCTAAGACTGGTCATAGATTTCCAAACCAATCAAAAGAAATGGAATCATTTGCGCCTCACTTTTAGGGATTGCTTCTATTCACCAAATTTTGTAAATCTTCTATTCTACCTTAACACGAACACCACAAAACTAATTATTTTTTCTTCAAAATTTTACTATAATCTTTCCATTAATTATATGATTTATATTTTTATTCTTTTTCCTGTACGCCCCTTGGTCAAAAATGTAGAAAAATTTGTTTTTAGATTTAATTTTTTAAAAAAAACAAACATCTGTCCGGAAGTATGGAAATGTCTTCATTAAATTTAATTAATAATATATGTTAAATGGTTGTGTTCAGTTAAATTGCATGGGATTTTCCCAAATTCTCTGGCAGTACCTATCGCCACAAAGGGATTATTTTCTTTTTACTATACTAAGGTAATCGATAAGTAATTAAAATACAACACTTAATAAATAACTTAGCAAAGGACTCCAATTTCAATTTTTATTTTTAAGTTAAGAAAAATTGATATCCAATAGGTAGCACTAATTTTTATAAAGATGAAAGCGCATTTCAATAGCTTTAAAATGATATATAAAAGTAATGACTTATTCATATTTATTGATTAGTTTTAACAAATGAAAACTATAAACAAAGTGTTAAGTTACTTATTGATCAATCACTAAAGTAACCCGATTCGTGAATTCATTTACAGATTGCCAATTGGCCCAATTGAGTGCTGGTACCTCAAAAGTCGGGACCTGTACTTGATTTTTTTGTAAACCGATACCGGTAGCAGTTCCGTGTTCCCTATGGGGTACATGTTGTTTTGACGCCCAACATGTTTCGGCGCCAGATCCGTTTAGGACTTTGTATCTTTTTTTCATAGTGAACCAATTTTGATTAATTCGATATCATTCTAAAGTTTTAAGGCTGTAGAATGTATGAATAACCTATTTCTAAGCGATTGACCAATTCTTAAAAAAGTTACAACTTGAAGAACGCAAAAAAATCAAAATTTTTGTATTTTTGTTCAGAAATTTTTTGAAGATCGGATATTTTAAAAACTTTTTGAGATTTAATAGAGCTTCCGAATGATAATATGTCACATTTGGTTGACAAAGGAAAAAGTTATAGCGTTCCTAAAGTTGTCCGGCGCCGAAGACGTGGGTGGCCCTTCCCTAGGATTTTTTTGTAGTTCATTAAAAATATTGTTCGACATAATTTAGTTTTAAATAGATGCCAGAAAAACCTGACTTAATTGAGCGCTCTTGGCCTCAGCAAAAGCACGCAACAAAAAACAACATGGACCACACTCGCCAATTGCTTGACCCTATTTATGTAAATTTCTTTGGTGATAAGGGTGCTAGGTGAAGTTCGAATAGTGCAAGTGGGGGATTTCGGAGGAAGGGCCGTTCAGTACAGAAATTTAATAAAATAAACTTTTAATAATTTATTTATCACTAAATAAATAATATAAATAAATTTTAATCATACTCAATGCAACGAAGAGAGAAAATACAATAATTAAAAAAAGAACTTGTAGAATAAGTGCATACATATGATCATCTTGGTTCAAGAATTCTTATTAAGTAAATTTAATTATTTTAATTGCATTTTTAATGTTTCAAAATTTTCCTTTTCCATATTTTCCATATTTAAAAATGGCACAGGCTTAAAAATTCAAGTTTGTTTCTGATTGAATTGTTGGGTAGTGATCAAAGATCACATTCTCTCATTTATTTGTGTCCACTTTCCAGCACTCTCTTCCCTTATTCGGCATGCAACATATTGATTTGTGTCTGACTAAATGACCCGCATATAAGTCTGAGAGTTTCCCCATTTTCCTCCCTTCTCTTCCGCATTTCATCTTTTCATTCATATATTTGTCTCCTATAATTCTCTGCATTTTCGTCACATTCATCTATTATCGTTTCGGATATAAAGTATTTACTTATTCCTTCACCTCGGACATAACAATTGGCGCAGTCAGCCCGGCATTATATACAATTAAAATTATTGGCAATTCCGGCCGAATTTCTTTTAAATTCTAATTTTCATCATTTGTCGAAGGTCTTTCCTTTCCCCGTAACACATTTGCAAGGCACGACAAGACGATACGTAGTCCGCTGGACGATTACCCTTGCAAAGAAGACTGTTAAGGCCGCAAAAGTCAGAGCGACCGCTTTGCGCACCCTTAGCAGGAAAGTCTCATTGGTGAAAGCACAAGTCGAAACAGTAGACCGCTGTGTTCAGCATCATTGAGTAAATTCCCATCACAAAGGCCAAAGACACTCTTCACAGCTCTTTCATCTTCATTTTGATCACCGGACCGGATAGCCATTCAAATATTTTCAAACAAAAACAGTCGTGGCTGAAAGTGCATTCTGTCTTACATTTCTTTATCATTTCACTCAATTCTGAATCAATCTTAATCACAAATTCATAAAATGGCCGAACCAGATTTGGCAAATCTTCTCCAATAGTTATTAGCTGCCCAGTCGCAGCAACAAACTCAATTCGCTCAAGCTTTAAATTCGCTTATGAATAATCCCGACAAAGAACAAGCATCTTTGTTTTCGACCATAAATTCTCAACTTTCAGAATTTGTTTATGAGCCCGAGTCGGACCAAACTTTTCAGGCATGGTACGAGAGCTTTGGCGAATACATTGCGACAGACGGAAAAGCATTGACGGACGCAATGAAAGTTCGAATGGTCATCGGTAAGCTTGGTAGCATGGAGTATGGTAAATACGTGGAAAACATTCTCCCACGGGGGATTTAAATTTTAATGACACAATCAACAAATTACAGGACATTTTCTGTGGAACGAAAAGCCTTTTTGTAAAGCGCTATGATTGTTTCAGGATGACCAAAGCACCAAGTCAACCGGTTTTGGATTTCGCTTCACAAGTCAGCGCGGAGTGCGAAAAGTCAAAAATGGAACTGACAAAAGAAGAGGTAAAGGCATTCATTTTCGTTTGTGGGCTGGACGAATCGGATCACGACCTTCGCGAACGATGTCTGCGAATGATGGAAGATTCAAGACAACGGAATCTGCCCATAAGTTTTTCAAAATTGGTGGAAGAATGCCGTTCAATTCTTTCTCTACGCAGCACTGCGGCTGCATTCTCTCAGTCAGCATCACTGAGGGCACAAACCAATTCCATTTCAGTTAGACCGCAGCATGTCACTGAGCGTTCAAATAACAAGCGCTACAAATGTTATAAATGCGGGAAATATGGCCATCTCGGAATGAATTGCCGTTTTCGCCGCAATTCAAACGAACGACGAAACAATTACGGGTCGATGTCGGTAATGTCAGTAAGTGAATCGGATGAACCGTGGATTAAAATAAATTGTGAGATCAATGGAAGGTCTGTTAGCCTTATGGCAGATACCGGTTCCAAAATGGCGGTGATCCAAACTAGCCTATGGGTGAAAATCGGAAGACCACCCCTTTCCCCTTGCTATGCAAAAGGAACATCTTATTCAGGGGACAAATTCGAAATTACAGGTTCATTCAGCTGTCAAGTCACATTCGGCGGCGTCACCCTCAGTTTGAAATGTTTCGTCACACCGAAGGGCGTAATGAATCTATTTGGTCTTCCGTGGATTCGTGCCTTTGAAGCAGCACTTCAGCAACCAATTGCGACCACATTGAAATTTGCGCCACAATAGACTCAAATCATTCAAAGCATGGCGATCTCATCTTCTGTCGAATTAGTTGAGCAATTCAAACAAAAATTTCCAAAAGTTTTCAGTCAAGAATTGGGCCATTGCTCAAAAGTAAAAGCGCACCTGTATATCAAACCGGGCATACAACCCGTCTTCTGCAGGCCAAGGCCCGTTCCTCATGGCGCACGAGAAGCAGTTGATGCGGAAATAGATCGTTTGTTAAAAATTGGCGCCATCAAGCCAGTGGATTTTAGTAAATGGGCCGCGCCAATAGTGGCAGTGAAAAAGAAAAGCGGGGAGATACGGGTTTGTATTGACTTCCCAACAAGCTTGAATGACAGGCTTGAACTCAACCGGCACCCGCTTCCAAGATCCGATGACATTTTTAATTCATTTCGAGGCACAAACGTGTTTAGTCTCATCGACTTCAAGGATGCTTACCTACAAATTGAGCTGGACGACGAGTCAAAACCGTTAGTTTGTTTAAACACGCATCGCGGTCTGTTTCAGTCTCAACGACTCCCATTGGCATTAAATCTGCCCCATCAATTTTCCAAAAATTGACAGATCAACTTATTTCTGGGTTGGACGATGTCACGCATATTTGGATGATTTTATTGTTGCGTCATCGTCTGTTCAAAACCATTTCATTGCATTAAACAAACTTTTTAACCGTTTGCAGGAATGGGGCCTCCATGTCAAACCGAACAAATGTCAATTCCTTTGCAGCCAAATCAAATTTTTAGGGCACATTATCACGGCAAAAGGCATTTGTCCGGACCCCGCCCGATCAAAGGCGATTGAATTTATGCCAGCACCAACAGACACACATTCACTCCGATCATTCTTGGGTGCAATAAATTATTATTCCCGATTCGTTAAACAGATGCGGGAAATTCGTGCTCCATTGGATGCACTTCTCAAAAAAGAAGTACCTTGGAACTGGGGCCCCGAACAACAACAAGCATTCACAAAGGCAAAATAAATTTTGCAATCGGATTTGCTGCTCACTCAATTTGATCCGATGAACCCCATTGTTGTCGCAGCAGACGCAAGCAAGGATGGTATCGGCGCGACGATTAGCCACACATTCACTGATGGAAGGGAAAAGGTAGTCGAGCACGCATCTCTTTCATTGAATGCCGCAGAGAAAAATTATTCCCAAATCGAAAAAGAGGCACTGGCCCTCATTTTTGCGGTACAAAAATTCCACCGCATGATTTATGGACGGTCATTCACATTGCTCACTGATCATAAACCATTAATTTCTATTTTTGGTCCAAAAGGCGGAATCCCAATTTATACGGCATCACGTCTTCAGCGTTGGGCACTCATTCTACTTAATTATGATTTCAAAATTAAGTACATATCTACAAAAGAGTTTGGACAGGTCGATGTGTTATCTCGACTAATTGCCAAACAACGCGAAGATGACGGTGACGAGCGAGTCATTGCCACAACAAATTCCGTTTTAGTTTCAGAAGATGACGAATCGGATTGGTGTGTCGCAGCAGTCGAGTACATTTTTCAGGCAAACATTGAGCAGCTACCTGTGACAACGACCGAAGTCGCCGCAGCAACAAAACAGGACGAATCACTCCAACCAATTTTGCCGTACGCATTGGCCAAGGAAAGTCACTTCACCCTTTATTTCACCATATTTTATACACCGTTCTCAAATTTCCGAAGTTCAGGGCTGTTTGCTTTTTGGGGATAGGGTCATCATTCCGACCGAACTCCGTCAGCGCATTCTCACTGCTCTTCATTTTTCACATCCCGGAATCGTCCGCATGAAATCATTGGCACGATAATTTGTCTACTGGCCCAAAATTGACTTGGACATCGAACGTTGGTCAAGAGATTGCGGCGAGTATTCCCTTTCAGCAAAAATGCCGACGAAGGTACCACTTCATCAGTGGCCATCTTCCCAAACAGTCTATGAAAGACTTCACATGGACTTTGCGGGACCATGTGCCGACGGGAACAAATATTTGGTAATTGTTGATTCATACAGTCGCTGGCCGGAAGTGATCAAAATGAAATCAACGACCGCCCAATTCGTCACAGATCAGTTGTGGTAATTGTTGATTCATACAGTCGCTGGCCGGAAGTGATCAAAATGAAATCAACGACCGCCCAATTCGTCACAGATCAGTTGTGGTAATTGTTGATTCATACAGTCGCTGGCCGGAAGTGATCAAAATGAAATCAACGACCGCCCAATTCGTCACAGATCAGTTGGTTTGGTTATTCTCACGGTATGGCAATCCAAAGCAAATTGTAACTGGCAATGGTCCGCCCTTCAAATCCTCAGAAATTCTTGATTTTTGTAGGAAACGTGGTATCAAACAGATATGTGCTCCGCCGTATCACCCCATTTCAAATGGCCGCGCAGAACGATTTGTCGACACACTGAAACGGCAAATGGCAAAATATTCGCGATCCGACTCGAATTGGGTTCAGAACTCTCTTTTGGCATATCGCAGCACACCAAGTGACACACTCAACGGAAAGACCCCGGCCGAACTTTTATTGGGCGAAAAATAAGGACAATTTTTTCCCTTTTAAAACCAGAAAAGTCCACGCGACCCAGCATCACAGAAAGCACGGAACACGTGACCGTCCATTCAAAATAGGCGATCATGTGATGTTTACCAATTACCGCAACAACAAACAAATGTGGCTTTTTGGTAAAATCGTAAGTGGTTCAGGTGTTGTTTGGAAAATTGAAGCACCACTATTGCGTGCAATAGTCACTAGGCATTCTAATCAAAAGCGCATTTCTGTTCCCATCCCATACAAGGAACAGGAGCAAATTCAGAATTCGCCACGCCATGATCAGGATCAGCCCGAACAACAATCAGAAAAAGCGATCACGACACCGAAAACACCGCGAAGAGTGCGATTTGCAGACGAAGAACCAGAACAGCGGGTCCAAGAACAACCACAAATTTTGCGGAGGTCCTCTCGAATCAGACGAGCCCCAAGAATTCTCAATCTCTAAAAGGGGGAGGTGTTGGGTAGTGATCAAAGATCACATTCTCTCATTGGAACAATGCCAAGAATATTTCCAGAAAAGACCAATTTTGGATACATGTGACGACATTGTGTCCACTTTTGTTGAACTGATTGTGCAAATTGGCTTTACGGATGCGTACAAAATATTGCAAGAGAGATTTTATGCGAAGCCAAATCGTTTCTGGAAGTCGAAAATTAAGTCATCGATTAAGAAAATAAGGTTAAATTTTTCATTATTTTATGGATATTCTCGAAAAAATTTTGACTTGTAACATAACAGCAAAACAGATCTTTTTTTTGTAGTTTTGGCGCTTGAAGGAAAAAATTTGATGGGCTTTTCCCAAATTTTATGCCGTTTTTTATTCGGGTCATCTGCGATTAGGCCTCACGTTTCGGCCCCAAGCCAAAAATAGGAAAAAAAAAAAAAAGATGAAGCAAAAAACTAGATAATAATTTTGGTTCTTTTCTGCTTTATGATCCCGCCCTGAAATTTTAAAATAAAAGGTCGTTTTTAGAGTAATTTGAGGCGCTGATTACGAATATGACCTTAGTTTTTCAAAATTCCGAGCCCCAAACCCGAATTCGAACAAAAATTCATAATTCACGTACAAAATATGTTTCTAAGGGGTTTTGGGGTCGCTGAACATGAATATTGCATCCATTTTGCCCAATTAACCACGACCCCGAATCCGAAAAAAAATGATTTAAATCTCCAATTTTCATATAGAAAACGAACTAACAGTGATAAAAAATGAACATATCCCTGCAAAAAATGGCAGAAAAGCTCGCAATAAAGTATCTTAGCATTTTGCCAAGACACCGCACACTCGACTACGGCGGCCACTCGCCATTAGCGGGCCGCTCCGCGGCCCTTAAAGGATGTTCCAGACATTAATCGGTCAAAATTTAGGCCATTTTGGGGGTTTAGAAAAAACTTATGGGTTTTAGGAAATATTTTTGAGATTTTATGAAATAACGACTAAAATTAGAATTGTCCCTTTCATACATTTGGAGTTCGGAATTTTGAAAAAACTAAAGTCATATTCGTGATCAGTGACCCAAATTACCCTAGAAACGACCTTTATCTTAAAATTTCAGGGGGGAGGGGTCATAAAACAGTATTTTATCTGGTTTTTGAAAACTTTGAAAATTGCAAATGCAGGCAAACTTTATGTGAATATTATTATCCATTAATAGAATTTCAAATTTTTTCCATAAGTATTAGAAAATACTGTATGTCAGGGATGGGACGAATTCCGAAACCGATTACCGACGTTTTTGGGGTCGGAATTACGATTTCCGGAATTTTTTGAGGCCCCAGAATTCCGATTTCCGAAATTTTTTTTTGCGCGTCGGCTCCCATCCTTGCTGTATATATTTTCCAGTGATCAAATTCAACAACAAATCATGCCAGAAATATTCGGAAAATCCACTGAATTTCCCGTTGGCCCTCGGTAAGGCACAGTTTGAATACAAATCAAAAATTTTTCATTATCGGAGGCTCGAATTTCTGAGGCGAAATGGGCGCAAGTTTCGGAGCGCAAATGTCGGGCGTTGAAGTCGGGAGCGCAAAAATAGGGAGCGCAAATGTCCGAGCGCGAAAGTTGCGCAAATGTCTGATTTATTCAAAATAAGTATAAGCCGGAGATATCAGTCGATGTCGACGGAAAAAATGGAAAATTTAATGGTGTTAACAGAAAATCTGTCTAATAAAGAATAGACTAGAATTCAAAGGAAATTTGAAAATTTTACGGAATTTCATTAAAATTTTGTCGATTTGAGATTGTGTCGGGGTGAGATTTTGTAGTTTTTTTTTGGATTAAGAAATTCGAGCAGTGAAAATGAAGACAGCCTTAACATTACCAATTCAAAAGCTTTTATATATTCAAATGGCCGATGAACCCATTTCAGCGCCGAAAACAAAAGTTGCAGCATTTTTGGCATCTTAGATAATTATTCAATTGTTTTTTAATTCAATGTTTATTCCAAAACGAAATTCTAGGACAAAAATTTATCTTTTAGCAACTTAAAGCATATTAAGGAATTTATGATTTATCCAAAGTTTATTAGTTTGGGGATATTTTAGGACGAATTTTGAAAAAAAAATTATTATTTCATCAAAAAATAGTAGAAGATTAAATTTTTGAACCTAGCTAAAGTAACTCAAAAATTATCACTTAATGTGTTTTTCAAACAGGTTCTTTTGTTAAGCCGAAATCTTTTGACTCTCTCCCTTATTATGTCACATTATTATGTCCAGGATACAAATTAGAAAATTAAGGCAAATTCAAGCAAAAAAGAAGAAAATGATATCGTCACAAACCAAAGCGGGATTGATGACAAAGCATATCTCCCATTTTGGGTGAAAAAGGTCGAATACACTTTCCGGGTTCGATTTGAAGAAGAAAAGAAAAAATTATTTGAGCACATGGAAAGTGAACTTCACCGAACATTTAAGAACATTGAAGAATGCATTGACACATGGGAAAACATGGCACTGCTGTTATAAATGAGGAATAGCATATATTAACATGAAGAGTAGTTGAGACTGAATTGGCGAATGAAATATGTTTCAAATGAATTCAAATTTCAGAATTAATTTAAGATTTCATTTTGTTGTTTTCTTTTCGAAAATTTTATTTAAATTGCGACTTTTTTGTGCATATAATCCGCGCCCTAATAATACGTTCTATAAAAAAAAAAATTCAAAATATAAATGAATTAAATATAAAAATCACTATTTTATGCTCTTTTTTGTTTCTACTTATAAATTGTTTTTAATCCAACACCAATTTTTTTTTTCGCAATTTTTGCGTCAATTTCACCATTCGTTTAAAAAAGAATTTTTTTGAAAATTCTTCTGGATTTTTTTTTGAAATTTCTCTATTTTTTTGAGCTTTTGCTCGTCTGAAAGTCCTTTTGAAGTCCCTAAAAAATGACTTTCCAGTTTTAATTTACAATAAAATCATTAATTTAATTTTTAATGTAATGCTTTGATCAGCAGATTTCTGATCAATTCTTTGCCCATCTGCTTTATTTCTCAATTTTGGGATTTTTACTTCAATATTTCGATTATCATTCACATCTTCATAACAGACAAATATTTCTTTTTTTACTTCAATCTTTGGCTTTATGCCTTCCCATTCATTCTCCCGTCAATTTTAAATTTTCTTATCATTTTATTGGTATTTTGTTCACTTTAGCTATAATTTTCTTCTTTTTCGGTATTTTGTCGTTGCGTAATTTTGATAAATCGAAGCGTGACTGGACAATTGGTTAGTGGACAATCCGACAGTGAGGACAATCTGACAGAAATGGATAATCCGACAGTAAAGCCAAATTAAAAAAATGGTTTTTTGTCAAAAAATATTTGAACTTTGTTTTTCGATATTTCTGAGCGCTTGTTCTTGTGCATTTAGTTTGGATCTGGCATTCTGTAAGCGATTAAGGTACGAAAACGGTCATCCTACTTATACATTTAGCAGGCATCAGCGAAAAACCATTACTCATCACTTGCGATGTCTGGGCCCTTTCCTTTTTGTGAGGAAAATGACCATTTTTTTTAAACAATAGAATATATTAAATAATTAGGGCAGGCAATTTTATGTGAATACATGTTTTTTCATGGATTCTACACGGTCTAATTAGTATGGAAAAAACAACTTCTTTTTTAAATTTGCTTATAAAAGTTGGGACTTTTATTTACGTACTTTTACATATTTGGGGGTTTTTCTACATATTTTTGTAGATATTTTGGCATTTTTGGTACATTTTTTCAGAATTTTTGAGAAATTTCATAAGGAAAATGCCATAAAAATGAAAAATAAACCCCCTTAGATTGACTTTAAAATTTTTAAAAAAGTATACCCCTATAAATAGTAATTTCTTCTTAAAAAAATCACCCCTAAAACTCTTTTTTTTTTTGACAAATATGGAAGTTATTTTAAATTTTTCCCCATTCGATTTTAATGAGATTTCGACCGAAAATCTTGAGAATTTTTGATTTGCAATTGCAAAAATCGATAAAAATTTATGAGGAAATTCTTTTATTAATTTGCACCCCTAATCTTCGACTTTTTCTACATATTTTCAGGTCAAAACTTGCATAAATATATATTTTTTTGGGTACAAAAATGTAATAGTAAAATTTTTCCATTTTTCAAGGGCTATATCAATAAAGAAAAATTTTTGTCATCCAGTTCTTGCATAGAAGCCGTAGCGGCAGATACATTAATGCCAGTGACCACAAGCAACACAGACAAAAAACAGTAGTTGCATTTTGGAATGCGATGCCATTTCGGCACGGTTCATGCCAATTGCGCTAAAGCCGTGATGTTTTCGCATTGTCCTTTCAGGTCGATTTTCTCGTTGGCACAACTGACTTTAAAATGCAGTGCTCAAAAAACTGTTGTGAATAGTTAGTAAACCTACATATGCAATCGTAGTTTTCTTGAAGATCCTTTGGCAGAATCAGCCTCTCCAAAGGCTTCTTCTTTCTCTTCAATCGTTGTTGCGTACGCCAGTTTCTTGTACGAAAGTTTTTTGCCCCTGTTTGTGGGACGCGAAGTTATTGCCTGTTCCTTAGCAGAAGTTGACGCCGGTGTTTTTTTTGCCCATTTCCTTTGCGTCTTGGTAGTCACTTTTTCAGCAGAAGTAGACGTGGCCGTAGCGGCAGAAGTTGACGGACCCGCAGCAACTCTGACCTTGGTAGGCGGTTGTTCTCCTATTGTATTTGCAGTGCGTTTTCGCTGCTGTGACGTGCCTATAAATTTGGAATACTCAACTCCGGGTTCGAGACTCTAAACATGGTAAAATATATGTCAGAAATATTCCCCGACCCTGAAAACCCCTAACCAAGTTCTGCGGAAGGGACAGCAGTTTCATCCTCAGATGTCGATGATATAGCCACAAATAACCGGCCTATTGGAGAGTGAACCGATCTAGTCGGAATCGGAGTTTTCAAAAAGGCCGTATCTGAAACTCGTACGTCACTGTAGTGCGCGCAGGCAACGCATTCGCAGTTTTTATGCAGCAGCTAACTCGGTTCAGCAACTGCAATGTTCATTGCATGATCGTCCTCGTAGAGCTGGGACTACAAAGAAAACAGGCAACATTACCCTTTTATTTCGTTTTCGTTTAAGGCTTTGCACCCTCCAAATCAGTACATTACTTATAAATAAGTTCAAAGGGTAACACCCTGTATTAACGTAAGTATAACAAACTTCAAAGTAAAGGTTGAACAGTGAGAAGCCTTCTCGGTTTAGTCCAGGAACAGTTTCCAAATTGACGTAGACGTTGTTGTAATTTCTGTCGAGGTGCTTCATTTTCTAAATTTGTTCATTCAGATACTGTTTAGGGCACTATTTGGTATTACTGCTGTAGAAAACGCAATAATGTGTCCCAAAAACTTTAACAGTTGTCATGCCGCATCTGCTGGATCCCCCCAAAAAGGTACAGAAGACACAATAGTACGTATTTTATAGAAGATAGAAAACACTATAGTGTCCCAGGTTCTCAGACACAAAAGTGTCTTTTTAAGAAATCAGAAACACTATTGTGGCCCATCTATTGAATCTCCCCCCAAAAAAAGTCCACAAGACATAATAGTATCTCTTAATGCCCGCCCGAGAAAGCTAATAATAGGAAACTTGTAAAGAGAAGCCGATGCGGCAGACAATGGGACTGGTCCATGAAAGAAGTAAGCGCGCGCTTTTCATTCGAAGTGTCGATCACATTAATTGCTCTATTCGTCTTAAAGAACTTCTTCACAAGTTGCATGTAGGTGTACCGACACCTATCATGTAACTTTTGCGCAACATCCTTTTCCTCATAATCATCATCCGTGCCAGCATGGATCAACCCCAAAAAGAGGTCCTGGTTGGGGTCATCAATCCCAAGCTCTTCCATCTTCTTCTGGCTGTACTCCCTAGTCATGGTGAAGTAAGACTCCAGCCGGTTGCGCTCCTGCTCAATCAGCTCATTCTCGTCCTTGTACGGGATCGGAGGTGTGACCTTTCGTACTTCTGTCTTCTTGCTTGCTGCACGTGCATATTTTTTTGCAATGCACGATGACATTACCGCTGTCGGTAGACGCTAGAACTGACCGTTTCCCACAGATTCCCAGTACATTGAACGTTTCAAAAATTTGCAACTTACAATAGACAAATCAAATGCTAAGCCGGTTGCGGGAGATGTTGTTGATGTTGATGATGAGGTGAAAGTAGTCGTATTTGAGATTCTTAAATAAAAAAATTATGTTAATTTTCAATATTTTCTCGAAATCCGTAATCGGCGAGCCGCAACATGATTCGCAACTTTTCCGAAGAGCTTACGATTCCGAGTAAAAATCATTTCCCGCACATCCCTACAGGAAATACACAAGGAACCTAATTTTTTTTTTTTCAAAATTAAGGAATATATATACAGGATGTATTTCCAGATAAAAATTCAAGGAATATGTTATGGGACAAAGGATTGTATTTGCTGAAAGGCCACTCGAAATTTGGCCATACAAATTGGCACTGATTTTGACATCATTCAATGCTAAATTTCTTCTTCCATCGAAGTAAGCTTCTGCAGTTCGTCCCCAATTCTTCGGCAATTCTTTTATTTGTTTTTATAAGATTTGCTTTTTTGCGTTCCTCAAATTTTTTCAAAAGTTTTATTTGCTCAGCAATCTTGTAATTTGTCCTTTTTTCTTAAAAAAAAACATTAAGTAATATTGAAATATTAAATAATGAAAAATCACTTGGGCTTAAGCCTAAGTCCCGCTTCCAAATACAAATTGTGCTCACATCAACTCCAATTTTCTTCGCAATTTTAATTTTCATTTCCCAATTTGCTTTTAACTTAAACTCTTTTGAAAATTCTTCTACAATTGTTTCAAATTGCTTAATTATTTCGTATTTTTGTTGTTTTGTATGCTTTTTTGTAAGTCCTAAAAATGGAAAATAAATTCGGGATATTAAAATTTAAAAAGAAATAAGATTTAATTATATAAAATATTTCGATTATCTCCCGCTATTTCAAATTATTCAATTTATTCTATGTATCTGGGCTGGGCCAAATCAAAAAATAACAAGTGAAAGGCAAAATACTAAAGGCGAAAGATGGAAGGCGAAATTTTGCATGCGAAAGTTTTAAATAATTTTAATCATATGCATAATAATAAACAACAAAACCAAATTTTTTCGGCTATAGTTTATGTACTTTTGAAAAATTTTTCTTAATATTTTAGTCATTATTGTGTTATTTTAAGTTATTTTTTTCCTTCCATATAATCAGGGCTCGTTAATGAAAAAAATACTTTCATGATAATTTTGAGCTTTTATTTTGTGTTTTGACGAAATTTTTAAATATCTGAGTGTATTTGAGTAACATATTTTTAACAAAAATGCCCTATTTTGTGGATTTTAGCTATATATTTTTTTTTATGAAATCTTGTGCGTTTTTGGAAAAGTCAATAAATTAATTGAAATCTGAGGTACATATTTCCAATAAAAAAAATTCGTTCTGAGAAAAATAAATAAAAAAAATATTTGAGTATATCTTACGAACCAACTTTCGCCTTTTGCGCATAAAGCGAAAGGCGAAATGCGAAAGCTTGGCCCAGCCCTGCTATGTATATACTTACTTATTATATAAATTATTACCCAATTTATTTTTCCATTTATAAAGAGTTTTTCGGCTAATGTTCAAAGATTGAGCAATTTCTTCTTCAATTTTTGCTCTTTTTACAGTGTCATATTTAAATCCATAAATTTTTTCTTTTTTCATTTCTTCAAATTTTCTGATTAGCTTTTCAAATTTTTGTTCATTTGCAAATGTTCCAAAGTCCCTAAAAAATGCTATTTTTAGTATTAATTTACAATAAAATCATTAATTTAATTTTCAATATAAATTTGGCGATTCAAACAAAATAATTACCCAATTTGTTTTTCCGTTTAAAAAGCGATGTTTGGGGTCTTCTCTGATTTGAGTTATTATCAGATGAAAAATTGCTTTGATGATCAACTTTCTGATGAGTTCTTTGCCCATGTGCTTCATTTCTCAATTGGTCAGCTTCAATTTTTGGAATATTTACTTTGAAATTTCGGTTATCATTACCATTAGGGTAGTACGGGACCGGGACCGGGCCGGGAAATCCCGGTTTTTTAAGGTCCCAGTCCCGGTCCAGTTTTAAAAAAATGTCAAGCCCGGTGCCGACGGGAGCCAGGACTAACCGAGACCAAATATGCACTGGTACGAATGGCTTCTGAGTAAGAAACTTTTGTGACGAATTAGAGAAAAAGGAAAATTTTGGAGGAGAAAAGTACTATTAAATATAATTTTTCATCGTGCTGGGGCGTTTCACAAATCCGCCAATTTACTAGGGATGTGCGAGAAATGATTTTTACCGGGAATCGAGAACCGAGACCGGGAAATGACCCCGAGAACCGAGACCGAGACCGGGAAATGACCCCGAGAACCGAGCCCGAGACCGGGAAATGACCCCGGGAACCGAGACCGAGACCGAGACCCCAAAAAACCCGGGAAATTCCCGAGTCGGGAACCGGGAACCGGGAAATTTTTAACAAAATGCAAAATTTTGTCTAAATTTGTATTATTTTTTTGAACAAAAGCAATTATATGATTCTCTAAAATTAACAGCAAGATGCATGGTCTTCTGAAATATATATTGCTTGCGAATTATGTACATATTTCCGTCAGATTTTTTGGATAAATTGGACTTTGAGACAGTAGATGAAAATTTTCAAAATATGAATGTATTTTAGTATCAAATATTGACAAAAAAGGACAAATTTTTTGGATTTAAGGGGTAAAGTTTGAGAAAACCTATGTGAACGGAGGTCTGGTGTTGCCGATAGGCGCGACCGGGGAAATTTTTGAAAAATTTATGAATTTGTTAAAATTTGCTAAAAAATTAGTAAATTTTGAGTCCTTTAGATTCAAAAAGATTAATTAGTGCGGTGGTGCCGATGGGCGCCGCCGGAAACTTTTTTTCAGAATTTGGTTAAATCATTAACAGATTTGGACCTAAAAAAGTCAAATTTTTGTCTATTTTTTCAACATTTTAAGAAGCGAGGGTCCGGCATCCTTAAAATTTTGAAAATCATTATTAACAACAAATTTTGCTTCACCAGAAAAAAATCAATTTTTCTGAATCAAAATGAAATCCCAATCGTGCCTTCAATTGTTTTTTTTGCCATTTTGGAGCCGTTTTTTAAACGAATCTTTATAAGGTAAAATATAAGATCTTTAAAATAAAAAACAATTTCAATCATCAAAATTGAAACGAAAAATTAAAATTTTGGTAGGGAATTCCTCTAATTTGCCAGATTTGTTAGCAGATATAGACGAAAAAAAGGTCAATTTTTGGGAATTTTTAAGATTATTTTGAAGAAATCCAGAAATAATTTGTCAAATCATACTTGCAAAGTAAAAATACTCAGGAAATTTGGAAAAAAAAAATCTTTACATCATGTGTCTGTCTGTCTGTCTTTGACCCCAAAGCCATCTTTAACAGTGCAAAAATTTCCCGGTTTCCGAGAAACAAAACCCGAGACCGAGACACGAAAAACCCGGGAAATTTCCCGAGTCGGGAACCGAGAACCGAGAGTCTCGCAATCCCTACAATTTACAGATTTTTCGACAAAAACTCTTTATAACTTTGCCCAAACGCAATCAAATGAAACTATCTTGGTAAGGTCCGATAGCTCATGGTTAGCTCTTTTGGCCTACCAAAATTTAAATAAATTAAAAAAATTTTTATGACAATAAAAATGAGTTTTTTGCAGCTTTTATGGCTACAACTTTCTTAAATTTTTTGCCTTCTCCATTCTATTCCTTGCTTTCAAATCCCCTTCATAGCAGAATTTTTTTAATTCTTTAAATTCAAAAATAATGAAAGTAAAATATTACTCAATAAATGATTTTTTTTTTGACAATTTTCTTTATAAAATTTGTGTATTTTTCAAAAAAAAAATTCTCGGCGGCGCCTGTCGACACCGCCGGCCACTCAATCTTTATGAAAATATTCTAAAATAGGGCCAAAATTTATCGTTTTTTGGCAAAACCGTTAACAAATCGGCCTAAATTTTAATCCCGGTGGTGCCTATCAAAACCACTGAGCCACCAAACATCAAAATTTATTTGAAAAACCACAAATAGGCATTTTTTATCAAAAGCCCCGGTCCCGTACTACCCTAATTACCATCATCTTGTCTGTCAAATGGTTCTTCTTTTATTTTAATCTTTGGCTTTATGTCTTCCATTTCTTCGTCATTAAATTTTTCAGATTTGATTATCGTTTTATTGGCATTTTGTTCCTTTTTGCTATAATTTTTTTCTTTTATAAGATTATGATGTAATTTTGTCTTTGCGTAATTTTGTGACGTCGTAATGTTAACATTTTGCCATAAGTTTTCGAAAAAATCACTTCCAAGAATTCCAAAAACATATAAATTTACCATGAAAATGACAATCATTTAAAAAACAATTTAATATATGAAAGCGTCAAATTTCATTGGATAATTGGTTAATAAAAGAAAAGCTTAAATATTTTTTTTTATGAAATAATAATAGTAAAATATAACATTGTTCAAGAGTTTTGGCAATAATTGATTGTAAAATTAAAACAATTGCATAAAAATTGAATATTTTTTGAAAAACCTATTCCTATTATTATTTATAAAATACCTAGTTAGGTTAGCCGACATTTGCGCCCATGACATTTGCGCCTCGACATTTGTACATTTGCGCTCCGACCTTTGCGCCCGACACTTGCGCCCATACATACATTTGCGCCCTGACATTTGCGCCCACGACATTTGCTATCCCTAATTTTAATTTCAAAAAAGAGAACCACAGCCTTTTTGTAAATAATTAGTTTTCCCTATGCTCTTATTGCATATAATACAATAATCCCATGTCCGCTTCCGAGTTTCTTATTTTTCTTCTCGTTGTTGTTGAAGATGGAGCTTAAGTTATGTTTAAATATTTTTAAACGATTATGGACCATCAAATCTCGGCATCAAATGTCAGAGCGCAAAGTTCGGAGGCGCAAATGTCGGTGCAATTGTATGGGCACAAGTGTCTGGGCGCAATTGTCGGGGTGCAATTGTCGGGGCGCAAATGTCGGGTTGCAAATATCGGAGTGCAAATGTCGGTGGCACAAATGTTAGAGGACCAAATGTCGGCTAACCATCCAAAGTTCACAAAATTCGATTAAGTTCTGAGAAAAATTTGGGCAAAACAAAATACTTTTTTCACTTTTTGTGGTTACAAGTTACTTACATCTTATGAATTTTCTGGAATTTGGAACAAATAGCTTTCGGACCATACCAAGATTGTGTAATTTAGTTGCCTTTGAGAAAAATTATGACGAATTTTTTCTCGAAAGTTTATAAAATGGCGGATAATTAAAATCTTCATGATAAAATATATCAAAATTCTTAATTAGATATTATCGAAATAAATATCTAATTCCTTAATTAATATAGAGATATTTATATCAAAACCATAATTAGAAAGAAAGATAAATTTATATTTTCCGATACAACAGTACTGTATGATCATCGATTCAGCAAGTACAGTAAAACAATGAAAACAGTTATCATGGGTCAATTTGGCCCATTTCAATGATGTTGTTGTTACGATTAGGACGCACAATGAAATTAAGACAATAATTGATGAAGAGGCTAGTGAAGAGCAGAAAAAACAGGACATTGTACATCAAAACAATCCTAGCATCTTTTGTTAAGGGGAATAGTGTCCAGAAATAATAAATGTTTAAAATTATCAAAACTGCAACAATATTGAAAGCTAAAATAAATGCACAAACGCATCTTCGTTGGTCACCGTGTCGAAGCAAACGGACTGAGTTGCCAGTGCCCGAAAATATTTCGGCACGTTTTTGGCGTCGTTTGTCATTTTCTAAATTAAGAATTCATTAAAATACATATTTAAGAAAAAATTAAGTAGATAATTTATTGTGATTCTATGCACGGTGCTACCCAGTCAAGTTTTTTCATTGTGAGATTTCAAGTAAAAGCAGAACCCTAACCACGGTGGACAGAAGAAAGCCAGGCTCACACAATAAGATAAAACAATGAAAATGGGAAAAATGTGCAAAATGCCCTTTTTGGCACTTCTTCATTAAAACAAAATTTTTTTTATTTAAATTACCTTCCAATGAATTGAGCAATTTGTTTAGAGCAAAATAAAAAAGTTTTTTGAGTTCGTTGACTTTTTCTTCTGGTAGATTTCCCGTTAATTCTGCTTTATATTTTCTTATTTGCGATATGTCCAATTTTAAATTCTCCTCACCACCGTTTTTAAGTGCATTTTGAATTTGTTGTTTGATTTTTTCATTATTTTTTAAATCATTTATCAATTTTTGTGTCAAATATTCGCCATTTTTTGTTGCTTCAGCCAAACTTTGACCTTTTCTCAATTCTATACAAAGAGAAGTTCGAACTTTTTGTGCTTCCTCCAGCAATTGGTTTTGCTCAAAGACTTCAATTTGGCCATAATTTTCATAACAAAAAATTTCATTGGCATATTTTTGAACCCAATTTTCAAAGAAATGGTCATCAATTGAAAATTTTGTCGTTAAAACAGAGTCCAACAATCCCTTTTGTTTTGAAAGCAAATCTGTGTTATTTTAAGTAATTAATGACTTAATAAACTAAAAACCAATTTTTTGACTCAAATAGGCTCAAAAGAACGATATTTTCTTAAATTTTCATCACTTATAGACCCAAGATCATGGACCGGAACAGAACCAATTTTTTCTAAGGGTTCATTAATATCTCAAATTTCTAAAAATTAATGAAAAATGAAGTCTGTAAACTAACCAAAAAAAAAAAGATTTTTGTAGCAAAAGATAAAGAAAGTAAAGTTAAAAATAGGCGATGAATTTTCGTTAAAAATTGATGCCACAAATAAAGAAGGAAAATATTTTTCCTTTTTTTAGGTGCAGACGCTTTTCTTAAAACTGCCAATTTTAATGAATTTTCGTCTATTTAGTCATAACTTTTCTCCTAAGCGCAACCAAATTAAACAATCTTTGTATCATAAGTAGGGTTTGCGGTTTCTGGAAATTCTTGAAACCGAACCGACCGGACCGAGACCGAAACCGGCCTTTTCGGTTAACCGAACCGAAACCGATAACCGAAACCGGTCGTTTCGGTTAACCGAACCGAAACCGAAGCCGGCCGTTTCGGTTAACCGAAACCGAACCGAAAAATCAATTATGTTAAAATTTTTGCAATTTTTTGCCACAACCTTATGAAGTAAAAATTAATCATTTTTTATCAGTACACGACAATTCAGAGTGGCCGATTCAAAGTGGCCGATTCAGAGTGGGCCAATTCAGAGTTACCCAATTCAGAGTGGACCGATTCAGAGTGGGCCAATTCAGAGTTACCCAATTCAGAGTGGACCGATTCAGAGTGGGACAATTCAGTATCAAGAAAGGTTTGATATTTTAATTTACGTGACAAACACAAAAAAAAAAACTTGCTTTTTCACTCTCATCGCTAGAGGGTACCTATTAAACCGACCCCTTGTATGAAAAATTATGATAAGGGCAGGATTTTATGTTTCTACCTTTTTTTCTCATGATGAGGAAACACAAAAAATGTGTTTATTTCGAAATATTTTTGTATAGGAGTCATTTTATAGGAATATTTTGAAAACTTAATCGGTTTAGCACCTAAAAACTTATGAAATGTGCGAATCTTGACCTAAAACTCTTGCATATAATTTTTTTCATATAGATATGCCTAAACTTCCAAATCAAATTCGTAAATATTTTGTTTGGGATTTTCTGTTCTATTTTGGCGACAGAAGAGCGAGCACAGAAAAATTTTGAGATTTTTCTTTGTTTTTCGAAAAATTAATTCAATTTTTTATTCAAATTTTCTGACACTGAATTGTCCTTTTTTGGGGGCACACTGAATCAGCCCGCACTGAAGCGGCTACTCTGAATTGGCCACTCTGAATCGGCCTCACTCTGAATCGGCCACTCTGAATCGGCTACTCTGAATTGTCCGTGCCCGATTTTTTATACGCTTTCTAGGCTCTTATTTATGGTTTCTTTCAGTATCTTTTTTAATTTCTAAAACATTTAAAGAGGCAGGAGGCCGGCGGTGCCGATAGGCGCCGCCGGGGAAAATTTTGAAAATTTGAGTCAGATTTGTTAAAGGATTGGAGCTTAACATTGGTCATTTTTGTAGAATTTTTACTAAAAAACACTACCAAAAGCCTCAGAAAATCGCAAAAACTACAAAACTCCTCAAAGCCTCATTATGAAAATTTAGCCTCATAGGCCTTTCAAAAACCACAAAATAAGGTTAAAAAATCACATCTGGGGGTTTGTGATTTAATTCTAAAAAATAAAAACCGAAACCGAGCATTTCGGTTAACCGAACCGAAACCGATAACCGAAACCGAGTAATTCGGTTAACCGAACCGAAACCGATAACCGAACCCGAATTTTCTCGGTTTTTCGGTTCGGTTCGGTTTCAAACCGCCAACCCTAATCATAAGATAGCACTTGATTAGCTCTATTAGCTTGCTAAATTTTAAAAAGTTTCAAGAGTTATGGCAATTTTTTCAACTTATTTGGCTCAAATTTTTTAAAAACCTAAAGTAATTCAATGGCTATCTTACAATAGGTAGAAAGTTTAATTTAATGCTTCTGAGAAAAGTTATGACTACATATAGCGAAAATTCATTGGCAATTTTAAGAAACACGGCAGCATCCTTTTTTTGTTTAATTATTTCAGTGGATAATATTTGTTAATAATTTAATTTTCTCCTATTTGTTATAGGAATTATAAGCCGATTGTCAACTTCTAAAAGTCGAAAATCACCTAAATTAAAAAAATCAGAATTAAAATTGTTATAACAAAATGTTTTAAATTTGAAAAGAAACCTTTCTCATAATGCGTCTCAACACCGCTCACTGCGTCCCATAAAAACAAAATGATGAAATGAAAAATTTGCCTTTTCACCATTTTATTTTGGAATAAGTGTTTTTTTATTGAAATAATTAAATTTTTATATAATATTTAGTAATTATATATTTATGACAATATTTACATTTCATTTTCCTTTTTATTTCCTGCCAATTGCATAATGACACGTTGTAAAAATATTTTCATTTCTGAATAAATAATAAAGAAAAATGAAAAACGTAAAAGAATAACAAATGACGTACAAACATTTTACTCACTAATATAAAAAATGGCAAAATTTAAATAAAAAATCGATTATCATAAGTTTTCAAACCCCCTTGGGCCCAAGAATATTCAAGTAAAGATCACCAAATTAACCATCTTGGATATTACGAATATCAATAATTTATTTATTAGAAAAGCTATGGCATTAAGAATTTATCATAGAGCGGACGAAAAGGGTCATTTTAGTCGAGCCGTTTTAGTCGGGCCACTTTAGTCAGAGAGCCTTTTCATTACAACGATGATAAATTTTATTTTAGACCACCATAAAAACCAAACCCCTAAAACCCTACCCCCTAGTTTTTTTGAAAATCCTACTCCCTTTTTAAAAAAATAGGGGGTTGGTTGTTTTCAAAAAATTGGGGTTGAGTTTTTAAAAAAATTAGCGCTTCGGTTTTCAAAAAAAACTAGCGCTTTGGTTTTCAAAAAAACTAGGGCATGGTTTTACCAAACTAAGAGTGGCCCGACTAAAAAGACCCCTCTGACTAAAATGGCCCGACTAAAGTGACCCCTACCGCAGAGCGGAGCACTTCGTTTCAGTGTCTCCATTTCAGTGCCGCACACTTCATTCAACTATTTGTGCACCTCTCCGGCGGAATGTTTTCATCAATTCGACCCCAATAAAATAAAACATGAATAGAAATTTTTGCACTGTTATTGCAAGGGTTAGCCGACATTTGCGCCCGAATAAAATTAATTTTTCATAAAAAATTGGGTTAAAATTAAATATTAATAATTATTATCCGCATTAAAAAAAACGGTTGACGGGTAAGTTCTGAAATTGCGGAAAATGGCTTAGGTATTTTTATTAGGCATTTGTAACGTTTTGGTTTATTAGACATTTTTGACCATTAGGCAGTTTGACCGGTCGGCTAGACTAAAGGTTATGATCCATCTTACAAATTAAGCCATTATTTTATGTTAGCTAATGCTTACATGGTACTAAAATTTAAATTAGAATTGATTTCGATTTGCGAGTTAAAAAAGATTTAATAAAATATTTTTCGTTGATAATGTCCTGCCTCATTCTGCGCCCGGACATTTGGACAGCAGTTGGACATTTGGACAGTGGACGTTTGGACAGTAAATGATACCCTGATAAAAAAAGCTCAAAAAAATAAACTTCCAGAGGTCGAATTTTTGGGAAATTAGTAGGTTTAGGTAAATGAGAGTTTAACAAATATTCGACCTCTAGAAGTGTATTACTCTTTGAGCTTTTTTTTATCAGGGTATCATTTACTGCCCAAACGTACACTGTCCAAATGTCCAACTGCTGTCCAAATGAGTTAACTGTCCAAATGTCCACTGTCCAAATGTCTAGACACGCCTGATTCTGGTTCGACTGTACCTGAAATGACTTTTTTACAATGACTCCTCAGGAATTGTTTCTTGCTTTCAATAGGCTAGAAAATGTTAATAACACTTCTTTTGATGGTATTCCGAATATTTTTCGGAAAAATTGTCATGAAACTTTGATTTACCCTCTTTTTCATATTTTTTGTTATTCAGTGATGACTGGACAAGTTCCAAAATTTGGAAAAAATCAATTGTTTGTCCAATACCGAAAATCCAAAACCAAGTAAACCCGGTTGATTTTCGACCTATTTCACTTTTAGGTTCAATTTCAAAAATTTTGGAAGCAGAAAATAGCTCGAAAAATCAATATTTTGTTGAGTTAAATAATGTACTTCCGAAATGTCAGCATTGATTCAGAAAAAACATTCAGTCACAACCCAGACTTTTAGAAGTTCTGGATGATTTTAGTTTGGCTTTGAAAAACAAAAACAAAAAACAGTTGAGATGATTTGTTTTGATTTAGCAAAAGCTTTCGAATTAATTTCCAAACTTCAAAATGTTGGTATTAAAGTAACATTGTTAAAATGGCTGGAAGATTATTTAAAGAAGCGTACTTTTTTCGTTTCGTTAATGTTGGATCCACTTTTTCTGATGAATTCCCTGTTGATATTAAGTTTTTTGCTGAAGATCTGAAGTCCTATTATATGTATTATTGCGTTATATAATATAGTTGTCAAATAAAAATTTTTTTTTTATTTTACTAATTTTACGACTTGCTAAATGCTATATTATTTAAAAAGATTATTTTATTCATAACATTTTTATTTTTTATCGGAATTGAGGGAGTTGACGAAAATTTGTTTGAAAACTTTTGGAGAAATTTTAAATTGCAAGCCATAAAACACTGTTATAATTTACAAAGTGAGCAAAATTTCATTAAAAGAAAAGAAAAAATTGCTTACACTTATGTATCTGATCAAGAAAATGCCAACGGTCTAATAATCAAATCCGAAAATTGCCATGATGAAGAAAAGGAAGGCATAAAGCCAAAACGATTAAAAGATCCCAAAAAGGAACCAATTGGGGAGGAAAACGATAAACTAAAAACCAAAATAAATCTGCTAATCAAAAGGTCAAAAATTTAATTAGATAAAAGAAACCTTTAAATTTAGAAGCCGAATTTCAAAGAAAAGAACGAAAAAATTGATGGATAATGATGATAATCATGCCAAACTGGAGATAGTCCAAAAATTTGAAAAAATAAAAAAAGAACGGATTTTCGGTTTGAAATATGACAGAAAGACAAGTACAAAAATTGAAACGGAAATTGCGCAAAATTTGGGAACAATTCGATCGAAATGAAATTTATCGATGGAAAAGGGAATTGGGTAAAAAGAATATTTAACAAAATTATTATTATATAAAAGAATTACTGAATTTTTTTTTATTCTTTTTTTTATTTAAGGGTTCTGAAAAAATATTCGGACAAACAAAAACGAGAAATAATTGAACAATATGAAATGGTCAAAAAGAATTCATAAGAAAATTCAGTTTAAAAATAACGCGAGAAACTAACACAAAAATAGCAAAGAAAATTGGAATTGGAAAGACTACAATTTATAATTGGAAGAGAGAATTTAGCTTAATCAAAAGTAACATTTTTAACTCTTTTTATAATTTATTTATGAATATTTTAAGAAAAAAAGAAGATGCACACTGATAAGGAGAAAATGGAGTTTGTGCAAAGATTTAACATAATGAAAAAAGCAAATCCATTGTTTAGTGATAAAAAAGTCGCCCAAAAATTGCGTATATCGGAAAGCAACTTGAGAGGGTGGAGGAAGAAATTCTGCGGCATAAAACAAAAATAACTGCATTCTTTCTACATAAGAATTTGTTGGAAATTGCAAAAATATTTTTAATTTGTGTGTTAAATCTTTGTTGATATTTTGAAAAAAGTATAAACCATAGAAAACACCTATTTGAGTAATTTAGTAGAGTAGATTTAAAAGCAAAAACCTATAACCGAAACCGAATTTTCTGGGTTTTCAGTTCGGTTTCAAAACGACAACCCTACTGACAACATCACTGACAACAATACCGGTTACTACTGCTGCTGCTGCTCCAATAACAGTTCGGCTCCAGCGACAAACTGAATTCTGCAAAAAATATTGGGCATTGAAGATTCAACCAAATTCGAAATTTGTTTTTAGGTTTCTTAGCAAGACAAAAATTAACAAAAAAATGAGCAAATGCTGCAAAATCAGAAAATGTTTTTGAATTAAAAAGTAAACAAAAAATATTTTGCAAAAAAGGTTATAAAATATGTGGCAAAATGAGGTGGAAATGGAACATTTTTTATCCTACGACTTCCATTAATTTTTTTTTTCTTTTACAAAAATTTTGCATTAAAAATGATGAAAATGAATTTATTACCGATTATCATCTTCATGGTAATTGCTTCTATTACTTCGCTTTTTTTGCTCTGATGATCTTCCAAAATTTTTTTATTAATTTTTTATATAAAAAAAATAATAATTTTTGCACTTTGCTTTTAAAATAGTCATTTGAGTCTTAAATTATATGTTTTCTCGTTAATTTTGATTTTTAACATATTTTTTGACATTTTTTTTTGGTGTATATAAATCCGGGCCCTAGTTATGGCAAGTTTTTCTCGAAAAATTAAAAAAGGGGTATTTATGAAACGCGCCAGCACCGCGTTTTTTATTATATATCTGTCATTTCATTATAACCAAAATCCTTTAATGTTAGTTACTAACGAATGTATACTAAAGCACCCGTAGGTTTATAACAAAAGTGTTTTATTTTTTGCTAAATCAGCCAAAATGCCGAGATATGACGTGCCAACCTTTATTTTTAATGTTTTTTCCTCTTTCTATTCTTTAATTTTGTTTCGGAAAACTTATCCATGCATAAAAAGGATATTGTAGCGCCGAACCGGCAAGCGAAATTTAATTTTTTGAGTTATTAGTGGCCATAATTTTTTTTGAAATTTAGCATATTGATAGATCTCGTCAAGCGCTCTCGAATTATATCTAATTTGTTAAACTTGGACGAAAATAAAAAAAGTTATTGACAGCTGCGCCGAACCGGTTCGCGCCGAATGGGCGGTTCCCTTAATCAGAATTAAACCAAAAAATGTGAATTAAGCACTAAAATATTTAAGAAGCAAGCCAAATGCTAAAAGAGGCATAAATGCTCAGAATTAAGTACGAAAATGGCAAATTTAGCTAAATTAAGCATTAAAAGCTGGGCCTAGAAGCTTCAAACTAAGTTAGAAATACATTTTGACTGTTATTTGATCGCCATTCAAGTTAGCAAAAAACAACCAAAATTCGCTTTTTCTATTTATTAATTAGACTAAAAAAATGTTATTCTATAATTTAGTCAACTTTATGCGACTATTTGTTAATTTACAAGATTTATTGATCAAAAAAATTGATTATATTTCTCTAAATATTGTTGAAGATATAATTTTGTTTTCCTATTTTCCTGCATCATTATAAAATAGATTCTTTAAAAATGGTAGTTTTTTTCTTCACAATTTTAAATTGCATTGCAATCGAAGGTACTAACGAAGATTTGTTTGAAAATTTATGGAAAAATGTCAATTTATCACCTTCTCAAAATTGCAGCAAACCGAAAATAGGGCAACAATTCATAAAAAAAGAACGAATTTATACCAATAACGAAAAATATTATCATCAAAATGGCGATAAAACTAAAATAAAAACAGAAAATTGTCATACTGAAGAAATGGAGGACAAAAAGCCAAAAATATTTAAAACCCCTAAAACGGAACTGTATGTGGAGGAAAACAATGAATTTAATGCAAAAACAATGGCCGACGAATTGAACAACGAAGTAAAAGATATAATAGTTTCATTCAAAATTTTAGTGAAATTGATTATAAATTTTGATGCTAAATGAATACGCATTTCGAGCGGTTTTTTGAGAGAAAGTCGAAGAAAGGGTGCCTCGACATTTGCGCCTCCGACATTTGCGCCCGATAGAGTTTAAAAAATTGTGTTTTTTTTTTATTCAAAACGTGCCTTCCCCAAGGGCCAATGGGATATGATTAGATTTTTTTATTCAATACAATAGTCAATTTCCTTTTGTTGTTAGGCGAAATGAAAGGCGCAAATGTCGGGAGCGCAAATTTCTGGGGCAGTAATGTAGAGGCGCAAAAGTCGGCTAACTGAAAAAAGCAATAAGACAAAGTGGGGGATTAGGCATTTTTTTTTCTGTCCAAAAGGATCCTAAAAAATTAAAAAGAAACCCCCTTATGCACATCCTTATGGATTGTATTCCATGATGCTAGGTCGTTCCATAAAACATGGTATTGCCCGATAGCTAGTCATTGGCTCTATAAGCTACTAAATTAAAAAAAAAAAAGTTTTTTGAAAGTTATGACAAAAATGAGTTTTTTCCCACTCTGGGATCCCCTCCTCTTCCCACGTTCCCAGTCTACTAGGCTATAACCCTAACCGATACGTACGTAATAGAAGCAGAGAAAAATTCTGCAACAGTTTATCTGAGAAATCAGGTGGTCAATTTTTAAGAAGAAAATACTACGAAATTATTTAGAATCTGAAAAGAAAATTAAGAAAATTAAGACAAAAACAAAAACGAACACTGATAGAAGACGATGTTGATAAGCATACAAAAATGGAGCTGGTCAGACAATTTGATAAAAGAAGAAAAGAAAGAACTTACGGTTGCAAATATGGTAGGAAAATAAGTTCAAAAATTGAAACAGAAATTGCACAAAGTTTGGGCACATTTCGAATTGAAATTTACCAGTGGAAAAAGGAATTGGGTAAAAATCTCTTGATAATAATATTAGATACAGAAACCATAGTAACTTAAGTATGCTTATATTTTTTTACGAATAATTCAAATGATTGAATAAAATTTAGGAAATTTTGAATTTGGCTAAAAAAAATAAAAAAAATTATATAAAAAACAATTAAACCGTCTCCAATTTTGTCTTAATTTTATTGCATTTTATGTAGAGACCGCGCAGATAAAAGATGACAGAGCCAAAATTGAGCTGATCAGACAATTTGATAAAATAAGAAAAGAAAGAACTTGCGGTTGTAAATATAGCAGGAAAATAAGTTCAAAAATTGAAACGGAAATTGCGCGAAATTTGGGGACATTTCGAACTGAAATTTACCAGTGGAAAAAGGAATTGCGTAAAAATCTTAATAATTATATAAAAATATATAAACAATAATTTTTATATTTACTTATGCTTATATTTTTTAAGAAAACAAAAAAAAAATGATTGAATAAAATACGAAAATTTTTGGAATTGGCTTCGAAAAATTAATGAGCTGTTTAGATAATTTGGTAAGATAAAAAAAGAAAAAACTAACAGGTTTAATTATGACAAAAGAGAATTTTTAAGATAGAGCGTGAAACTGCGCAACTTTGGGAAACAAATAAATATAGCGGTGAAAAAGGGAATTGGATATTAAATAATTAAAAAAGATATTTATACAATAAGAGATACATATAAATAGCTTTAAGAATTTCCTATTTAAGGGGCTTTTCAAAAACATTCTGACCAGCAAAAAAGAACAATAATTGAAAAATGTGAAATGGTCAAAAAAGCATTTACAAAAAAATTCAATTTAAAAATAACGAAGGAAATTAACAGAAAAATTGCAAAGAAAATTGGTGTTAATGTAAACACAATGTATCAGTGGAAGAGGGAATTTAGCATAATCAGTAAGTAACATTCGTAATTCATTTATATTATTTATTTTATATATATTTTTAAGGAAAGATGTAAACGGATGCTGAGAAAATTGAAATTGTGACAGAGTTTAACAAAATAAAAAGGCAACCCCATTGTTTAGTGTGATAAGAAAAAATTGCCTAAAAATGTCCATATCGGAAGGAAAGCAACGTGAGAGAGTGGAGCAAGAAATTCAGCGTCATTTAACGAAAATAAAAGAAAATAAAAACAAATTCGCATTAGGAAAAATTTTTGCAAATTGGTCAATAGCAGGGTTCGCAGATGGAAATTATCAAAATCACCATCGAATTTTTGAAATAAATTTTGAAAAAACATAGGCAAACGGGGGTCCGGTGGTGCCGATAGGCACCACGGGGAAAATTTCGAAAATTTGGGTCTGAATTTGCTAATGGATTTTGACCTAAAAATGTCTATTTTTGAAGATTTTTGTCAAAAAGCCTACAAAAATCTCAAATTTCTCAAAAAACTTTAAAAAGCATCAAAAATCATCAAAACATCATTTCAAAAAAATCATCTTGGACCTCTCAAAACCATCAAAATGATGATAACTCACATATCTGCGACCCCTGTTTAATAGATTTCTGTTACTAGTCTGTATGATTGAAGTCTTTGCTTTATTTGTTAGCTTTTTCCACCAAATTAATATGCATTGGTATATCATTCATTATATTTCGACATATCTTACTTGAATATGCATTGGAATGCAATTATATATAAAGAATATGGCAATTACCTTGATATTCTTTCATTATTGGGTTAGCCATGAAAGAGAATTTTTTCTGACGCCAATTATATTGGTGGTTAATATGCGGGTGCTAGTGCATTTCGTAAAAACCGCCACCCATGCGCATTTCGTAAATATGACTGGACAATTCGACAGTGGACAATCCGACAGTGGACAATCCGACAGTGGACAATCCGACAGTGGACAATCCGACAGTGAGGACAATCCGACAGAAGTGGACAATCCGACAGTGAATAATCCGTCAGTAAATCCAAATAAAAAAAATATATTATCCCGACAAAAAATACCGAAACGTTTTTCGGTATTTCTAAGAAATTGTACTGGTGCATTTAATTTGTATCTGGCATTCTGTAAGCGAGTAGAAAATGAAAATAGTCTCTTTTACTTATGCATTGGGATTTCAAGTCATTTTCTTTTTATTTGTTTTCTCAATAGCATTATTTTACTCTTTTGGCTATATATCTTTCATTGTTTTCTTATTTTTATTCACTGTCGGATTGTCCAAATCCACTGTCGGATTGTCCACTGTCGAATTGTCCGGGCGCCTTTCGTAAATCCGCCATTTTCACTGAATTTTCGATTAAATCAAGTCATAACTTTGCTCAAAAACAACCAATTAAATAAACTTGGTATCATCCGATAGCTCTTGAATAGCTTTATTAGCTTGTTAAATTTCAAAAAAAAATTACTTTTTTCAAGAGTTATGGCCATTTTTTCCACTTTTTTGGCCACTATTTTTCTAGTTATTGAAATTTTTTTAAATTTATAAGGCTTGTAGAGCAAACGAATGCCTATTGTATGATACCAAGATTATTTAAATTGATTGCTTCTGAGCAAAGTTATGACTTGATTTAGTCGAAAATTTAGTGAAAATGCCGGATTTACGAAACGCGCATGGGTGGCTGTTTTTACGAAATGCACTAGCACGCAATATGCGGAGTGCACCCCAAAACGTGGCGTGGCCAGCCGGAACGTCGCCGGACGAGTCTTTTGTTCGTAACTTTTGTCCTTCACAATTAGGTCTAAATTGACTCAATTTACAAGCAAATTATATTTATCGTATTTCTTCTAATAGAAGCACCCTTCCAATTCATCCTCTAATAGAAGTACACCAAATTTTTTCTTGGCCAAATTTTTAAACAGGTTTGTAATGTATTTTTCATTCAAATGAAAATACCTTACCATATAAACCAAGTGCAGCCGATTTCTAATTTCCGATGTTTTTGGACCGGAATTCCGATTTCCAATAAAACTTTTTGCATCGGAGTTCCGATTTCCGATTTTTGAAATCAGAGAATCGGCTGCACCCCTGATATAAACCAGGGATGTTAGATGTTCTTTTTTCAAATAAATGTTCTTTTTTCAGCCTACTGTTCATATTTTGTTCTTTTTTCTTACGGTGAGGTAAAAAAACGATTTTTTTTTTTTGAAAATTTCATAAGTAAAAAACCATAAAAATAAAAAATTAGACTCCTAAAAGTTGACCTTTCATATTTTGTAAAACTACACACCCTAAGAATGGAAAATGTTTAGAAAATTTGCCCAATAAATTTTAAGGTTTTACCCATTTTTCCTTAATTTTTAAAATATTTAATTTATTTTGCTTGTGTTTTGTGATAGGGAAAAGAATGGGTTTCTTTGGGATTTGACTAAAAATTGCTTCAAATTTTTTTTTGCCTTTAAAACGGCAGTAAAAAATTTGCGTTCAAAAATTTAAATGACTTTTTCGAGATTTCGTGCCTTGTACATGCCTTTTTTGCATTTTTTGGTGCCTATTATAGTGCCTTTTTCACGATTTTTGGTGCTTTTTTTGGCGGTCTATAATTATAACGTCTGAGTATTATTTGTTTACATTGAGCTTAATAATCTTTTTCAAATTAAGCGAACTTAGAATCAGTCGTCTATCTATATGTCTTAGAGGATCATGGAATGCAAGGATTTTTTTACGTCAGAGTAAGAATGGAACAAAATAAGAACAATAGGCTGAAATAAGACAGAAGCTTACAAATAAGAACAATGGGAATTCTGTATAAGGTACTGTTAAGCGATTAATCATTAAGCAAAAAAGTCGGAATTTTTTTTTTTTTTGGTTTTTCGACTTACTAAAAGAGTTCCATATACAGTCATGGTCATATGTTTAGCATCACCCAATTTTTTTACTTATTTTGTATTTAATTGGTTATAAAATCTAAATTTGGTTGTTTGATCTAATGCATTTTACATTTATTATAGCTTTTTTGTGGGCTCTCTATTTATCTCTATTATTTGGGTATTTGTTGTTACAACCCATTTTCCCAACTGCACTCCCATTCCAAAATGTAGCTGATCAGACAATTTAATGAAATAAGAAAAGAAGAAATTACCTGCTTAACACGTTGCAAAATTGAAACGAATATTGCGCAAAACCTGGGGAGAAGTCGCAAAGAAATATACCGTATGGTTTAAATTTCTTATTTTAGGGGTTTTAAAAAAATATACAAAGCAGCAAAAAAAAAAGAAATAATTGAGCAATTTAAAAAAGCGAAAGAAGAATTCTCAAAAAAATTCAATTTAAAAACAACGCGGGAAATTTGAAATTGTGAAAGAGTTTAACAAAATAAAAAGGCAACCCCATTGTTTAGTGTTACGAAAATTGCCAACCAATTGGCAATCGAACAAAGCACCATGAGATTGTGGAGCAAGAAATTCAGCGGCATTTAACAAAAATAAACAAAATGAATTCGCGCTTCGGAAGACATTTTTGCAAATTGGTTAATTGTTTTCTGTTTTTTATTCTGTATTAGTACCGCTCAAAACCGGTACTAGGTACTCATTTGTACGTTTTTTTCAGTACCAGTACCGGTACCGCTCAACCCTAGTCTGTATGTTCTGGATTTTCGCTTTATTTGTAGATCTTGCTTTTTACTATTCTTTAAAACTCCCTCAAAAAACAACAATCTACTAGTTCATAAAGACATTTGCTAAAGTTATATCTACCGAAGTTTCAAATTTATAATATTAATGCAAAACATTTTGCTGACAGTTGATATGCCCAAATTTCCATCCATTTGTCTTTTTCATGTGCCCCTCTCTCAGGGTGCCGATAATACCTCCTTTGGGAGGCATTTGCCCCCTTTTTGACCTGGCCGCCCACTTTTTGAGTTTTGCCCCCTATTACCCCTTTTTGAATTTTTTCCGTATTTTATAAGGAATTAGACAAATATGGCATTTTGTTTTCGGACTTTTTTTATTTTGATATTATTTGATGCATTTTCTTTTACTTTATCAAATTTTTACTCTAATTCAACTATTTTTTGTGCAAAATCTGTTACTAAAATGACCCAAATTTGCAAAAAATTTCCCCGGCGGCGCCTATCGGCACCGCCTCCGCACCCCCCCCCCCCCTTTTTGATGTATTGAGAGCGGAACCTGCCCTCTCTATAACAGGTGCAAATTGCCTTTTGCTATACGTTTTTCTAATATTTTCTATGCTGTCAAAAAGTGCTGAAATGGGTGGCCTATGATAAATAAAGCCTATTAAACTGGGAGCCGGAAAATCCGACACTGGAAAATCCGACACCGGAAAATCCGACACTGGAAAATCCGACTCAAGCGGAAAATCCGACACCGCCGGAAAATCCGACACAAGCAGAATATCCGACACTGGAAAATCCGACACTACTTTAAAATTTTTTATAATAATTTTTGAATTTTCAACTAATATTTAATTATTTAATATCCTTAAAGTTGGGGAACTAAATCAATTTAATTTGAACTTTAATTCAAAATAATTTACTTAAACTTACACCACCAATCATTACGAAAAGGGGGTTTCTTTTACTTCTAATAAAATTTCGCCAACATATCTTTTTAAGCAAAGATTTAATCTATTTTTCTCAACTTATCACCATAACAAGTTTCATTTATTTTTTTCCTCATATTTAATCGATTCTGTCGGTTAATTTGGAAATATTCGGAAAAATCTTCAAAATTTGTGAAAAGTAATTAAGCAGAAAAGATGATTCAACAACAAGCATGTGGGAGCACTTGTAACCTGCATAGTCTCAAAAATTCATTTAAAAAGGTATACAAATCAATGAATTAATCGATATTTATCAAATTTTGCGCCACTATTCATAATTGTCTTCTCCAACTTTGACTTTTCAACTATCCAAAGGGGGGCCAAAAATAGAAAAAATCCTAGGCAATTTCTTTTAAGAAATTCCCCAAGTTTTTTTGTTTTGTTGAGACCCGGTCGGAGAAAAATTTGAAATTTGATTCAGATTTGTTAACGGATTATATCATAAATTATATTTATTTTTTTAAAACCACAAAAAACCTCAAAGCCTCATTTTTCTTGGTGGTTCGGTTCGGTTCAATTTCAAACCGTCAACTCTATTTATGTGTAGTAAAAGCTATCCATTTCAATTGGACAACTAACAGGCTTTTTGCTGAATAAAGGAAATAAACCGATCACTACAAGGGCAATAATTACTTGCACAACACGCTTTTTTCTCGGGTATTCATTCAAACCATAGTATTTTTGGTACATAATAGTTTTATGAGTCGAGAATTAGCCTCGAACACTCAAAACTGGAATCACGTATTCGGTCGTGCTGGGTCGTTTCGTAAATTCCGCCATTTTGCAGATTTTTTGTCTAAAACTCTTCATATCTTTGCTCAAACGCAACCAAATTTCATAATCTTGGTATCATCAGATAGCTCTTGGTTAGCTTTATCAGCCTAGCAAATTTAAAAAAATTTGCTTAAGCTTTGAAAAAAATATAGAGTTTGTTGTACTTTTTATAGCTACAACTTTCTTAAACCTCAATCAAATTTTTTGAAATTTGCTAGGCTGATAAAGCTAACCAAGAGTTGGCTGGATATTTCAAAAAAAAAGACAAGAGGAAGGAGATCACATTCATTTTGACGGTCAAATTCTTTTTTTTAATAAACATTTTACCCCGAACAAATTGATTTAATACAAAATGAAATTAAGGAAGAAGAAATTACGTGTGTTCGAACATTTAAACATGGGAATCACATCTGTTTTAGCGTATTTGGGTATTTGACCCACTTCCAAACAAAACACACTTAAAAATGGCATATACATCTGTTCAATGAAGAAAACCAAACACTAAAAACCGGGAACACGTGCTGCTTCGGTACTTGAACCATAATCAAGCCAAGCAAAAACACAGACGAACAAAAGAAAAAAACGTGTATTTAATCTTTGCGGGACCACTCAGTTCGGCGCGCTCAGTTCGGCGCGAGCCAACTTTCGGACGCCATAACTTTTTTCTTTGTCAACCAAATCCTTTAAACTTAGTGTCATTCGAATGCTATTTGTGATCTCTATTAGCCCTCCAAAAATTGAAAAAAATTTACCCCCTTATAAAAAAGTTATGATTAAAAATTTACAAAAATTCCGACTTTTTCCAACTTTTTGTTGTTCTTAAAGTTGTAACTTTTTTAAGAGTTAGTCGATCGCTTAGAAATAGCTTATTCATACCTTCTAAACACTTAACGCTTTCGAACGCTACCGACTTTGTGAAATTTGGATGACAAAGAAAAAAGTTATGGCGTCTGAAAGTTGGCTCGCGCCGAACTGAGCGCGCCGAACCGAGACCGACCCTAATCTTTGAGTACTTGAAACCCGTGATTCCCGTTTTTGGTATTCGATTTTTGTTTGGGTAAATTACGGTTCAAATACATAAAAATATTCCGTTTCCTTCTTTGTTTGTCTGTGTTTTTCTTGTCTAAATTATTCAGACTTTTAAAAGTTTTCCCCGGCGGTGCCTATCAGCACCGCCGGCCCCTGCCTCTTCAAATTTTTGCCAAGATTTTTGAAAATTTAAATCTGGGACCAATTAAAAATTAAAAATTTCAAAGAATTTGCAGAAACCTCCAACCTACACATTAAATAGTATTTAAATACCTGATAATAAAAAAAAATTTAAGATGTCTATAAAAAAAATAGAAAAAAGTGAAAATGGACCCTTTTAGAGAAAAAAAGACAAAACTCACCAGACAAAAAATTACCTCAGCCAGCAAGCGTCAAGATCTCACACAAGACAATAAGGACAAAATCTAGCCTTCGTGAAAAACCCAACAAAAAAAGGTTTTATTTCGGAGATAAGGATCTCCGAAATTGGTATTCCTGAGTTAGTCCACGTTTTCGGGAATATGAAAAACTTGAATGGGCACAGGGATGAGAACGCGTTGGACCCATCGTCCCCCGTGTCGGTTCCCCCCCCCCCCCCCCCACTGGCTGTAACAACCATTTTTTCAAAAACAACTAAATTACAAAATTTTTCAAAAAATAGCCACTTTGTTTATTGAAAAAAATATTTTTCATGCAAATATAGCCAATCAATAACTATCAATGATACCAAGCTGTACAATTTGGATGCTTCGAAGAAAAATTATGGTGACTTTTTCCAGGAAATGCGATAAAATTAGCATTTTTATGAAATGCCCCATTTTGGCAGATTTCCTAAACGTTTATATTATATAATCACAATTACGAATACATTTTATAAAATAAATTACCTATGAAGTATGACTGGGTATGTGTATTGGCTTTTCTTTTTGACTTTGGCTAATTTATATGTAAATGCCGGTCTACGTCAGTTGGGTGCTCACGATTGGCGTCACGATTCGACGTCCAAGATATATAAATAATCCGAAGATTAGTTATTTAAATTTTTTTAGATTACGCTTGAAAATTTTTGCGGCCTTATTAACTCTATACCCCTGTTTTTTCAAAACCTACCTCTCGTTTTTTCAAAACGACCCAAGTTTTTTTTTAAAAGACCTGAATTAAAAAAAAACTAGGTTTAGGTTTTGAAAAAAGGGCTGAGCTAATTCGATTCTTTATATCTTGGATTCCGAATCTCATGGTTTTGGGCCGTTTTAAATTGCTTATAACCGTTTTTGGTTTTTTTTAAGTTTGGGCCTTCAGATTATTATTTATCATTTTATTATTTTAATATTTTAAAATGATTCACAATTATTTCCCATTCCTTCCCATCGCATTTGCAATTTTCCTGCTACTGTTCATCATAGAACAACTGCCAAATGTACAAGGAGGACGCTTTTTTGGTCGTTCTAGCGCGAAATACAAAAAATTGGAAAGTAAAATTTATAATTACCTTAGGAAAAAACTACTAATTAATGCTAATAGCTCATAAGAATCACCAAAACATAATTTGAATATAATTTCTACAATTTTAATCCATATATCAATAGAAGTTCTATCCGACAATGGCCACCGCGATGGAAGCAGCGAAGAAAGCAATAAGAAAAACAACAATGGATTAATGGGTTATATTCTTGACGAGTGCAACAAAGTTGTCAAAGAAGAAGAATGCAACACGAAAACCATCCAATTCAGTGGGAATATAATTGAGTTGCACAAATACTGTCAATGGGACACGGTCAATGTCAAATGTGTGCCGACCGAAGAGGCCAAAGATTTTGCAAATGGAGGGGAAAAGAAGAAAAAGAGAAAGTTGCACAATAAGGGGTCAAAGGCAAAAAAACAGAAATTTCACTGGGGCTTTCGTTAATTGTTATGTTGGGTAACTTTTCGGAGTTTGGTTGCCCTATATTTGTGTATTGCAAAATAGTTTTAATATTATTATTTTATTTTCGGTTTATAAATTAAATTGTCTGCAATTGTATTTTCACTGATTTTTTTTAATAAAATTTGTCTTTCTTTTTTTTTGGCGTTTTCTTTTTTCTAGAAAGATAAATCAATTTTTAACATCTTATTTCGTGTTAATGCAAATTCTTGTTGTTTTTTTTTTTGATTTATTCAAATATTCACTCAATACTTCAAAATTTGTCCAGAAATGAATTTTTTTACAAAAAACAAAAATCAATGATTTCAATAAAAAGAACCTTCTTTTCTAAGCTTATTTTCATGATTTCTTTTCTTTTTAAAAATAAAAACATTGAAGCAATACGAAAATTAGTCAGATGACCTGATGGCATGTTTCAAATATGACAAAAAAAAAGAAGACAAATTGAAAAAAAGATTATTAAATAACCCTGCAAAGAGCTTTGATTCTTAATTACCCGTTTAAAAGTAATTTTGCGCCTGCTTACCCGATATTGATAGTAATAAGGTTTTCGTTGCGTTACCAATCTTTGGGTTTCGCCGTTTTTGGCCATTTTTTTTAATCTTTTTGTCCATTTGTAAGCTAGGCATTTCTCCCTTAATTTATGCTAGAATTTCGCGGTCCAATTAAAGGAAAATAAATATTTGTCTAAGTGCGTTAATAGTCTGGTGATATGTCGTTACACAGTGTGTTACATAGAAATAAGGACACCCTAGTTTTCGCGACTAGGGCCACTTCCCGTGAACTAACTTTTTTTAGTAGAGCACTAAAAAATATGAAAAAATCAACATAACTTTTGATAGTGATCAAAAAAGGTAGCGATACCAACTTTGTCAGACAACTTCTTCATGACGAATCAAAAAACTCAAAAATGGCTTGAAACCGGGGTAAATTCAGAAAAAATTCCAAGGGGTAGGAAAAATTTTTTTGAGAAAAACAAAGAGGGAAGAAAGCGTAAAATTCTCTACAAAATACCGTTTAAATTATGTCTGCATTATTTCCGAGGCGGGCGCGGATGCTCAAATACAGGGTATCCAAAGAATATTTTGTAGATAATTTTGTGCTTTCTGACCTCCTTTTTGTTTTTCTCAAAAAATGTGTCGCCAATCCTTTTCTTGGGGCCTCTTGGCTCTTTCCGGGGAACCGGTCGGGTCACTCCGTTCGTGACGGCCGATCGGTCGAGCTGCTGAGGCGGGATTGGTTCCCGCTCCTCTTCACCACTCTCGTCCCTTTTTGGCGGCACGCTCCGTGCGCTGTGCCTGCCTGCCGTAAAGGGAATTCCGTACCCTTTCCGCCGCTCGCTCTGTTGATGGGTCTGATGTTGCTGATCGGTCCGATCAGCGCCGAAGGGGGACGAAAATGGGAGGGGGGAGGGGTGACAAAATTGCGGGTGCTGTTGGGATGGAAATGTTGTTGAGCAGCGATTTGCTGCTGTTGCTTAGCGGCACCACCGACAAGATTTGTCTGACAGGGCTTGTCGGGACCCTGGTAAGCAGTTCAATTGGGCGTCAACTGCTGTTACGAAAGGGCTGGTCCTTGGGCGGACGGTTCAGCACCGATCGGCTCTTCCCTCCGTCCTTGTGCTGTTTGAACTCGTCGAACACGGGAACTGGCTCCCGTTTCCGTTTTCGGATGCTCCGGCTGGTGGGAGGCTTATTCCGATCCGATTGTTGCTCCGGCTGGTGGGAGACTTTGATTACGAACCGCCTATTGGAGGCGTTCGCTGCCTGAACTGCTTGCGCTCTTCTGACAATCGGGCCAACTCCCGAACCTCTCCTGCGACAATCGGAAAGGATTTAGGGTCGGGAGGGTTGGGGAGCTCGACGTGGGTCTGCCAGGAAAGGGAAAGGGTCAGATTTGGAATGGGCGCCTTGAACGGCCCCGCACGACAGTTGCTGAACGTGATGAAGCCGAGGAGGGTCGTTTTCCCTCCTGTTATCCCCCGTGCACAAATTCCGGACAAAATTTATTAACGAACCGAATTGGGTTAACTGATGGAATAAAATGCGAAGCACAAAAAAATGGGACGGTGGAAGTGAGAAGGAAGAGAGCGCTCCCTCTGGGGAGTTCGCTTAAGTAGACAATTTAGGGGGCGGGGGCAAAGAAAGGCACGCGGACAAAATGTGAATAGGCAACGAAAATGGATGAAATTGTGAATAAATGGTTGGGGACAAAGGAGAGAAGGCGCAGAATAACAAAATGCAAATTGAAGATGGATTGGATAATGGGGAAAAATGGGGAAAGAAAGGACTTTGTGCGAGTTGTTTTCACAAAGTTAGAGGAAGAGATGAGCCAGCCGATGAAAAGAATATGAAATGAGAAAATGGTGGGGAGCAAAGATTAGGAGCAAATGGTGCGAATAGATACGAAAAATAAGTGTGAAAGGAACGAAAAAAAGGAAGAAGGTGATCAATTTGAAGAATTGTAGAAGCGGGATTCACCCGTTCGCTTCAATGCCTTCCTGCCCCTTTCTTCGTTCGGTATTTGCGCGATTGGGCCTTGATAGTCCGCTCGTCCTTGGTCCCGATCAGTTCCCCTTTAGGCCCGGTGCGGAAGACCGGTACCCCCGACAGTTGTGGCGGGTTTTGACCCGCCTTCTCGTCGCCAATGCCATAATTGGCGACAAAATGTTTCTTACCCCCTGGAATTTTTTTCAAATTTACCCAGTTTCAAGCCATTTTCGAGTTTTTTGATTCGACATGAAGGGAAGTCGTCTGACGTTGGTATCATTATCCTTTTTGGTCAGATTAAAAGTTATTTTGATATGAATTTTCATTTTTTTAGTGCTCTACTAAAAAAAGTTAAAGCATATAACACCCATTTTTGAAAAAAAAAAAGTCATAAAGCATTTTTGATATATTTTTTTTTAATAATGGCCAAACATAAAAAATATTTCCCAACCCATAGAAAATCCATTTGATTATTTTTATATAACTCATTTTTTAGGTGCTATGTCGTTATATAAAAACCATCAAAAAGGGCGTTATATAAAAAACCATCAAATGGGTTTTTTCTTGTTTTTATCGATTTTTCCTTGTGTTTTGGGCGTTATATAAAAAACCATCAAAAAGGTCGTTATATAAAAAACCATCAAATCATATTGTTACCGTATTAAGGCTTAGAAAAACAATCGTGCCAATAAAATAAAACCCATATAAAATAATTTTTTAATAAATATTTGTTTGTACAATATTAGCATTAAATTTAATCAATTATTGAATTTAATATAAATGTTACGTCAATTTATCTATAAAAAAGCTTGATTTTTTTATCTTTTGATTTACACTATATTGACTAATATTTTTATTATTTCTATTAAATGGAAATGCATGGGCCATCAAAAACCGTATATTGTATATTATTCATTATATTCATTTTTCTTTTTAAAAATTGGAGACTTACGATAAGATTATTGGTGGAAGCCGTGGTTCTGCCTTTGATTCTTTCATTAATGACGAGATAATTAAAAATCTTTTAAATAAATATGAAAAAAGAGAAATCCGCACAATAAATAAAATAAAAAGAAATAAATAAAAAATATTGTTTAAATAGATAAAACTAAATAATCATATAAAATTGTTAATGTTTATAAAAGGAAGATTTTTCTATTGTGTGAATTTTCTATAAAAAGATTGCATTTTAATTTCTAATATAGAGTTTCTTTTGTTGTTATGTATCAATTATTTTATTGGCACGATTGTTTTTCTAAGCCTTAATACGGTAACAATATGATTTGATGGTTTTTTATATAACGCCCAAAACACAAGGAAAAATCGATAAAAACAAGAAAAAACCCATTTGATGGTTTTTTATATAACACCCTTTTTGATGGTTTTTATTTATATAACGACTCAGCACCATTTTTTATGGCTTTTGTATAACGGCTCATGTCAGCACCTGCGGTCCCACCCTCGAGTGCCAAATCATCGGCCCACCGCCCCAACCCCACGCCCCGCCCATCAATTTTGTCCAGCTGTCCTACCACCATGCACTAACTCAATTGTCGAAGCATGACATGTGTTGCGACTTTTGCGCCGCGACATTTGCGCCGCACAGCGAAAACTGACATTTGCGCCTATGTCCTAAATTCGGTTTACATTTATCTTTTAAGAATCCAAAAATGTGTGTTAATTTGTAAATGGATGCTACTGATTGAATGTGGCGAAAAATTTTGTTCTTCGAGAGTTTTTGAAATAATGACCATTTATACAAACATTGGAATTATTTTTTTAAAAGCATTACAAAATGCTTTTTTGTAGGGATCATCAAGTTATAATTGTTTTTGAGTTGGTTCAAATTAAATTTGAACAGGGTTTTGACATAGGCGCAAATGTCGCGGCGCAAAAGTCGGTACACCGCACGAAATCGGTAATTATTTTTAAAATAACAAATGTTTCAACATACAATTGCCAATAATTTAGTTTTTGGATAGTAATCAATTATTAACCAAAGGAAGAAAAACTCAAATATTTATTTTCTGTACAATAAATTATAACAATTTATTTCTTTAAAATTTTGTATAATCAATTATTGTCAAAAAGCCTTGAAAAATGCTATTTTTTATTGATTATTATTATTTCATAAACAAAATATTAAAGCAAATTTTATTCATAATAACCAAATTTTCCAACTCAATTTTACGAATTCTTATATTAAATTATTTAATGATGCTTATCATTTTGATCGTCATTTTATTTCTTCTTGGAATTGAAGGAATTGAAGAAGATTTTTTAGAAAATTTATGGCAAAATACGAAAATTTCGACTTCAGAAAATAACGAAAAGATAAAATTTAGACAAAATTATATAAAAAAAGAAGAAATTGACATAAAGAATGAAAATAATAATCAAAAAAATATCAATAAGATTTTAATAAAGACAGAAAATTGTCATGGGGAAGAAATGGAAGAAGACACAAAGCCAAAGATTTATCACCAATTTAAAAAGGAACCATTTATAGAACAAAATGAGGAACAAAATGTAAAAATAAAAATGCCGAAAATAAATGCCGAACATTTGCGAAATGAAAGATTTGAGAATAGTTTTGATAAGAAACATTCGGCTGATCAGCAGAGCAATTCATTATTTTCTTCTGATGATAATAATGACTTAGATCACTATGAGATGGATGATGATCAAGCAAAAAAAATATTGGTAAGAAAATTTGACCAACTGAGAAAAGAAGTGAAGACCCGTTTAAAATATGACAACAAACAAAGAGGGCAAATTGAAAAGGGAATTGCCAATAAATTGGGAACAACTCCAAGAAAAATTTACGCATGGAAAAAAGAATTGGGTAACAAACAAATACAAAAATATAGCTTAATAATAAGCAGCAGGGGCGCCGGACTTTTCGACAGAAGGACATTTCGACAGTAAGAATTAGTTTTAAAAAATGATAATGCTGTAGGTCGAGAAAAAAACGGCAAACAAATAATTTGTTCAGTATTATTGATAAGAAACTCTTCATGGCTCATAGAAATGCTGAAAATCAATAATGCATTTTAAAATCTGCTAAAATAGTAGCGCGATTTGTAATCCAGTTATTTATAAAATATTATTTTTTTAAACAATTTATTAATTCACCAAAATAAAGTTAAAAACTAATTTAATTTAAAGAATTAAAAAGGTTTTTTTTTAATATTCAATTTATTTGAAGACTGTCGAAAAATCCTTCACTGTCGAAAAGTCGGCTGTCGAAAAGTCCTAGCGCCATAAGCAGAGACCTGGTTTTGAGGCATTTGCTTATTTTTTTTTTTTGTTGCTAACTTTGGGCGTGATAAGTAGGGCCCGGATTTTTAAGGGCAAAAAAGTCCAAAATAAGGCCGTAAATAAGGGCAAAAAAGTTCCAAATTTAGGGGTGACATTGCTGTTTTTTCTATGTAAAAAAATTTAAATTAAGGCAAACAATTTTATTCACTGATTGCAGTTGCAAAAGAGGTACATTTGAAAATTTTCGGGAGTAAAAGACATACGATTATCAGCCAAAATTGATTTGTAAACGGAAAAAACCGTTCTAGTCTTAAGATATCAGAGGAGCAAATAGAAATTTTGGAGATTGAATTTTTGAGAAATTTTTTTCATTTCTTATAAGTCGGGTCTATTTTTGAAAATTTTAGGGTCGATTCTTAGGGGTATATTTTTCTGAAATTTTTTAGGGGTGTATTTTTATGCGTCCCACCGAATTATTATATAAAATATAAAGCAAGTAAAATACGGATTTCATTTTAAATTGGAAAGTTATTTCCTCCAAAATATTTTGGAATATTTTTGTTAACGACGAATGCGTACTGGTACCAATATACAATATACCGCTGTTGATTTACCCATTGGATGGGCTTGCCGGCTTCGATGTTTTCGGAATAATAGGCAGCATTGTTGCTGCAATGAGCGATCGGGAACAGGAAAGAACCTAACGCGGTTTGTCCCGCGTTCAATCATACCAAACACTCACTCATAGGAGATAGTCTCTGACAATCGTCTCATAATTAATATTTTTTAAATATTAAATATTGGACGTATAAAATGTGATGGGACGCATAAAATGTTAGTGGGACGCATAATATGTGATGGAACGCATAAAATGTTAGTGGGACGCATAATATGTGATGGAACATAAAAAGCCTTGGGGCACATAAAATGTTAAAGGGACGCATTAAAACCGACAAAAACCCATTTATTTTTTAAGCTTCTACGCCCAACTTTCTTATGTTTAATTTTTCTAAATTCTGGATTTTCATACTTAATGCTGAGCATTTAATTTGATGCTTATTTTACCATTTCTGTGCTTATTTTGGTGTTTAATTCACAATTTTTTTTTATTAATTTTCAAGAAAATTTGTAATTTTCAGACTTTCATTGCCTAAAAAAATTTAGGTATAAAAATTTTTGTTTAATAAATTTTATCAAAAAACATTTTGTTTAAAATATCTTTTTTTTTTGGCTGACCGAAGGATGCGTTTCATATCTTTCGGAGTGTAAGTACAAAGGTGCTAGGACGAAGTGACAAAAATATCAGTGAGAGACTTTCAGAGGGATGGCCATTTCAGTACGGAAAATTATTTCAATAAATAAATATAATTATTCCAATTAATAAATTAATTTTTTGTTAAGCACAAATATAATTTAAATATATTATTTCTTATATTTGATTATAGAGAAATAAAATGCATAACCACATTTTACCCATTCAATCAATTCAACATGTAGTTCTTTTATAGTTTTGATCTGCTTTTCCTTATAATTTTGGACCAGCTTCATCGCTTCTTCATTTTTTATAAAGTTCTCGAATTCTGACTTTGTATTAAATACAAAGTTAATAAGGCAAAGGATTGAAAAAAGTATCAAAAGCAAAAACTTCATTCTAAAATTTTATAAGAATAAGAATAAAATAATTTATTTAAAGAGAAATTTTATAAAATAATAGAGAATAAATTGGCCAATTCACAAGTAATGACTTGGCAAAAAAGCTTAGTTTATCATACAATTGTGAATATGAATAAAAGTGCAAATGATTGAATGGGTAAAATGTGGTTATGCATTTTATTTCTCTATAATCAAATATAAGAAATAATATATTTAAATTATATTTGTGCTTAACGAAAAGTTAATTTATTAATTGGAATAATTATTTTATTTATTGAGATATTTTTCGTACTGAAATGGCCATCCCTTTGAAATATTTTAACAATTTTTGTGCTTATTTTAGGATTTTTTGTACTAAAAGTCGGGCCTCTAATAATAAGTGACGAAATCGAATTTTATAATTTATATTGCATATTAAAATTTCTATTTCAGGTCTTGCAAAAAGATATTCAAAAGAGCAAAAAAATGAGAAAATTGAGCAATTTGAAAAAATTAAAAAACAAATTTCAAAAGATTTTAAGTTAAAAACAAATTGGGAAATTGATTTAAAAATAGCAAAAAAAATTGGAGTTGGAATAACGACAATTTATATGTGGAAAAGAACTATTGGCATAATCACTAGTAAAATATTATATTATTTATAAATTTTTAAAATTTTATTTAGAAGCGAAAAATTTTTCTAAAATTAATGACAAATTTGAATTAGTGAAAAAGTTTGATAAAATGAAAAAAGAAAATCCAATGATAAGTATTGAAAAAATTGCCAAAAAAATAGGGTCAAACTGCAGAAGCTTATTCAGATGGAGGAAGAAATATTTTGCATCGTTTCCAGAAAATTATATCGAGGAAAAGCATATGGAATTAGTGAAAAAATTTAATGAAATAAAAAAAGTAAATCCAATGAAAACAAATGAAAACATTGCCACAGAATTGGGGACGAGCAACGGAAGTTTACGTCGATGGAGAAAGAAATATTTCTCATCTTCCGCGAAAAAGTATACTGAAGATGAGCAATTGGAATTAGTAACAAAATTTAATAAAATGAAAAAAGCAAACCCAATGATCAATAATAATAGGATTGCCAAAGAATTGTGTACAAGTAACGGAAGTATATGTCGATGGAAGAAGAAATTTGGCATTGAATGAATGTAAAAGTTCAGCGCCATTTCCATAATCAAATTTCGAGTGGCCTTTAAGAAAAGCATTTTCCATAACTTTGTCTTCTCTTTTTCTCCGGAAAATCCCATTTTCTGTAAACATGACGTAAAATCGCGATGGTGACTGAGAAAACTCAATTAATAATTTTTTCAATTTTTTTTTCTTAAACCAAAAACTTTTGAATAATTCTTCAATTCCTTTGTCATTTCAAAAAAAAAAAATAATAACTAATAGAGATTTTCATTTGTTCATCTTTCTCTGTAAATGGTGCTCATCGGTGCTAGGACGAAGTCCGAATGGTGCAAGTGGGGGATTTCGGATGAAGGGCCGTTTCAGTACGGAAAATTTAATAAACATTAAATAATTTTATAACTATTGATAACTTTTATCACTAAATAATTATGTTTTAATACAGGGGTGTCAGATGGAAATTTCAAAAAAAAAAAAAAAGATACAGACCAAAAAAATTTTTGTGGTCAAAAAAAATATTTCTTAAAAGCAAGCGATTGCGCAGCTATTGTAAAACATTTATTAAGTAAATGAATATTAAATATTCTATTTTTAATTACCATAAGCAATTATAATGTGTTTTGATAACAAATCTTGACAAAAAAATGGCCAATTTGGATTGCTTCAAAAACTGTAAAAAAGTATTATTTTCTTTTCTTTTTTATCTCACAGTAAGTAAAAGGACATTTTTGATTTAAAAGATTCGACCCCGCCAAAAAAGGGTATTTCTTTAAAAAAAAGAACATCTTGATACCCATGTTTTAATAGCGCTATGTTAAAATAATTGTGAGATACAGTTAAGTTTTTTACAAAAATTTTGCAAAATTTCTTCTTCGAAGATATAATGGCATAGGAAACTATGTATTTATTAACTAAACTTTCGTATTATTTAATTTTTAATTCAATCAGAAACAACCTTGGATTTATAAGTTTAAATATGGCTGTGAAACATTAAAAATGCAATTGAATAATTAAATTTACTTAATAAGATAATTTTCCGGCTTCTTGAACCAAGGCGGTTATATGCATTTACTTGAATTCAATAAGTCCTTTTTTTATTGTATTTCTCTCTCCGTTGCATTGAGAACGATCCAAAATTTATTTATTTTAACAATTTAAATTTATTTTTTATTTAAATGTCAATTAAATAAATTTTCCGTACTGAAACGGCCCTTCATCCGAAATCCCCCACTTGCACCATTCGGACTTCGCCCACACTTGCACTATTCGGACTTCGTCCCAGCACGGTGCTCATCAGTAATGATTAGGGCTGGGATTAATGTTGCTAAACCCCCCCCCCCCCCAAAATAGGTGCTAAAAACGCCCAAAATGCGCAAATAGTTGCTGAAATAGTTATTAAAAATTGGAGAAATCCAGTGTCTTTATACACAAAAATTCCAAAAGTGACTAATTTTTTATCAATTTCGACCGCACAATTGCAAACATAGAAATACTTTTTTTTTCGAGATTTTTACACACCCCTGGTCGGGGTAATTTTGGCGCGGTTCGATATAATTCGCGTTCAATAATTAAATAAAATTTTTTGATTCTTCTTTAATTCCGAAAATATGTGGGTGATTTTATAACGTGAATCAATTAGTCTGGCGGTTGTCAAAAGACCCAAAATTAAAATTTTGTGAGAAAGTAAAATAGTTTTCATATTTTTTCATCCATCGTTAACTGCTGAAAATTTGATAAAACAACTAAAAAATGATGAGTTTAAGAAATTGCTTTTAATAAAGATCCGATGTGTGTCAAGGCGTTGCAATGAGAAAATTGTAAAAAGACTGAGTTTATTAATGCATTTGACGGAATTCTGGCACAATAATAATAATAAATTTTTGAACGAAATTGGTTAATTCAATTCAATTCTTAACTCACTAGCAATCGCTAATTAAAAACCCAAAAATTTCAAAAATTTATTACCCATTTAAAATTGAATAAGAATAGTTTAACAGCTCTATTATACCATTTAAATCCCGGTTTTTCAGGTCCCCGTCTCAGTCGCCGGTCCCGGTTTGCAAAAACACGTCAACGGCCCCCGTTCTAAACTTTGACGATAAAGAAAATTCAGACATTCAGACCCAATTTAATATTTTCACAGTATTAATCTATTAATCCGCCTAGTACGAAATCTGAAAAAGGTTATTTCAAAAATCTGTCAATTTAAAAAAAAAATTAATCCGGTGCCTTCAAAAGAACAGTGAATATCTTATTAGCGACCATTTGTAAAAGAATTTTTTTTGAACTTTACAACACCAAACAGAATAAACTAAATGAGCCAACACTTTGTATAACATTCATTTGTGATTTAAAATTTCACATTTTTTGTATCACAAATATCTTTTTGTGTCGAATTCAATTCTTTGATAACTTTGCCAATTTTCTTCATCATTTTCCCATACAAATAGTGCAAATTGTTTTTGCGTACAACATACAGACATGGTAAACATTTCTTCTTAACACTTAATAATGCTAAAATATGTTCTTCCAAATTGCCAATTGTAAGGTTTGGGAAAATATGCCAATTGTCGAGCACATTGTCCATTTTGACCATTTGCAAAGTTTTACAGTGGCCATTCAAAAAGTCCAAAATTCCGATTGCTGTCATTCGGTCGAGCGAATTCACTTCAAGTGAACTCTGAAAATTTTTACTTAAAAAATATTTCAAAAAGTTTTATGTGGTAAATACGAGCTAAAATGTAATATGACAAATCGATCAGGTGTTAATGAATCTGTCTTTTGTTTTTGTTTTTGTATAAACCATGATTTGAGTCGTCCTTATTTCAAAGAACCGTCCTTTATTTTTGGCTTTCAACTATTAAAAAATTTGAAGCGTCCTTTGTTTCAAAGATGTCCATAGAAAAATTAGGCATTTTGGCCATTAATGAAAAAATTTTTTTAGATTATGGACATTCCGTCACAATAAAAGATTTATCTCAACAATTAACTGTTTTTTGGTCAAAATCTGCCATTTAATTCTGGCAAAATGGAGGAATTCATATCAAGTTTTTAATTAAAAAATGGAAGACTATTTTTCTGGTCAAATTACAAACCTTTAGAATAAAATTAAAAATGCATATGATAACTTTTTTGAATTGCCCCTTATGTCCTTTGAAATCGAGCATGACTGACGGTATAAGTCTTTTATGGTTGTGAAAATATATAATAAAAAGGGTTTTCTAGTAATTTAAAAAGCAAATGCTGTCCGCCGGAGAACTTTTTGAGAAAATTAGATAAAATTTACAGAAAAAAATTGTATAAAAAATAACGTCTTTTTGACATTTTTTTAATTAAAAAGCCGATAAATGAAGTAATAATTCTGAAATTTGGCATTTGTGTAAGAATTCAGAAACTAAAAAAAAGGTAACCCTAAAATAGGGGCAAATGACTTTATATAGGGGCAAAATGGCATCCCTGTTTTACTATGTAAAAAATTAAAAATTAAAAAAAAAATAACGTAATCGTGAATAATCGTATTTTGGGCCATAATCGTTAATCGAAATTTAATCGCAATCGTATTTTGCCCAATAATCGTAATCGTGAATTTTTATTTAAATACCATAATTAACAGGGCAATTTTTGGCTGGTCCTTCCATATATTCAAAATTATTTTCATTGCCAATTTAAATTCAGTGTTGAATTGCAACCAATAATTGTTTATAAAATTAATTTGATTAGATATCACACCATTTTGGTCAATTGAAAAGCCACGGTGAAGTGTTGCAATAGAATTTAAAACCTGTGGGATTTCCTGAAAATTGAAATTCTGAAGTTATTTTTTTTTTTGTTGTAAAACCGACCCTTAAGCAATGAAACTCTAATTTCCTATTAAATATATAAAACCTCTTTTTTGACATATTTATTTGTTGACACGTTTGACACCAAAATTGCTTCATAAATAGATATGCCAAATGACCATATATCCGCTTTTACTGACAACTAAAAATTAATAAATTTTGCATACATTTTTCTTGAACAAACTGTAAAAATTTCTTTAATTACTTAACAAAATCACCTGTTTACTGTCGAGAAAAAATTCTGGGCTACTGTATTTGCCGATACTCAATTTACTGTGGATTTCGCTTCTTGTGTCAGCCATAAGGATAAATTCTTCCTCAATTTCATGGCAGGGCTCACAAGGATTGCGGATAATTTGGGCCCTGTCAAAATCAATTAATTTAAGTGTGTTGTGCGTATCATCCATTGGCTTGATTGGTACATAGATTAGATTATCAATTTTATAGTTGAGGTGAGCTGCCACTAAAAATAATAATTTTTTTGCACTTGATTTAGTGAAGGACCTTTAAATCTTTTTCTCCATTTTTCCAAAAATATTCTTCAAACTAAGATTATGATAAGGAGAAGAAGGGTGCCTCGACATTTGCGCCCCCGACATTTTCGCCCCAGGACAAAGCATAAGTCTCAGAACCAACTAAACTTAAATTTTTTAGTATCTTTCAGTAGTTCTGGATGCACTCTATTAATTAGTTTTATTTTGAAAAAGTTATGATAAAAAAAATTACAAAAACCTCAATTTTACGGATTTCCGTGTTTTTCAGGTCATAATTTTTTTGTAATTTTACTAATTTGTTTTATTTTTGGTATACTAATTGAACACATTAAGGGCATTTGATGATACTAAAAATCTTAAGTTTAGTTGGTTCTGAGATTTTTTCTGGGCTTTGGGGCGTAAATGTCGGTTAACCAGGAGAAGTTAAGATTTTTTACAAATTATTTTCAAAAATTCTATAAATTGTTATTAGAAAGTTAAAATTATTACAATAAAGTTAATTAATTTGCAAAATTATCTTTAATTTATAAAAAGAAAATTATTTACAAAATTGTTTCAAAAATGCATAATACAAAGAAGCCTTTTCGATAAGCTAAATTAAAAAAAAATTTAAAATAAAAAAAAATTTATTTAAACTTTTTTTACACTAATAAATAATATGAAATCTTTTCAATACATTTTTTTTGTTGATAAATAATTTAACAAATTAAAATTAATTAATTATTTCTCTCTACCTTGGTGTAATTCTTTTAACGGTTGTGCCATTCCCCTAAATTCCTTAAATAGTTCAGCTTCATCCATTGGCAGACCGTATAATCTTCCTCTATTTAAATGTTGACGTAGATTGATGCCACCAAGTTCCATCATTAGCACCGAGTAGGAATTCTCAGATTCAGCAGGTCGGCTCGACAAAGTACCACTAGGAAATCAATTATTACCACTAGGAAATCACTTAATTAAGAATTTAATGAGGTTATTTATTTAAACAATTGTAATAATCTAGTTTTTTTTTATTATCATTATATTTAAGTTCCATTTTGCTGTTTAGGTGTATGCCAAAATAATCAAATTGGTATTTTAACTAAAATAAATGATAATTTTGTATTTAATACAAAAGGCACTAATTATTTAAAAGGTAATTTCAGACCAAATAAAATACTGAATAACTCACTAATCAATTAGGCCGATAATGTGTTTTCTATTTGGTTCCGCAATTTTTTGAAGTTCATTTAAAACTGCAACTTCATTAAAAATCTCTTGCTCTTGTGCTTGAGTTACAGCAATTTTAATTGCCACACAAATTACTTCAGTTTTATTCGTTTCTTTGATATAACCACCAAAAATCTTAATTTTCTAAATTATTTCAAAAAACAAAAAAATAAAAAATCGTTTCTTATTTCATATAAACATCAAACACATTATTTTTGAATTATGTAAAAAAATTAAAAAACATTATTTAATGAAAAATTCTTTCTTCTATATTTACGAAAAAATTTTATACAGAAATCTTAATTTCAAGATAGTTTGAAAAAAATTTAAAAAGTAATTAACATTAAAACCCACTCTGCCATTTAATGGCTTTGAATCAATGGAGTAAATTGTTTTCCAAATTTCTCTTGAGGCATCCTCATTAGTTTTGGCCGACACAAACTCATTAAAAAGAATCATATTTTCAGATGCATATCCATTACATTTTGTTATGAATGTCGATGAACATTCCAAACAATTGAATAAAGCAAATACAAAAAGTGAAAATTGGTTAAACATCCGAATAAAAGCAGAAAATAGCTATAATTCATATACCCATTCTGATGTGTTTAAAGGAACAAAATATTTTTTGTTAATTGAATAAAAAATGTTTTCATCTTTTTGGTTTTATAAATTTAAAAAAAATAGAAAATCAATTTTTGAAAAAAAAACATTATCCGACAGCAAAAAAAAAAAGGAGAATTAATTTAATGCAAAAATGGCAAAATAAAAATTGAGAGAATAACAACATGCTGTATTTCCGATGATTTAAAATTCGTCATTTCTTATTTTTAAAAAATTATGATGTTTTTTTGGTGCCAAGGTTAAATAATTTTATTTATCCCAATTTTAATGAGATCCATAACGATCTCTTCGGGCTTTGTAACTAAAAAATTTGCGTTGAAATCCATTTCGCGCAACAAGAATTCAGAAGTTCCCAACGTAACTAATATTGGGAAGAAATCCATCACACGGTCAAAATTTTTTGTAAAAGTCTAATAGTTTATTAAAAATCCAACTAAAATAGTTGAACCAATTTTGTATCCAATTGTAGTCAGAGTGTGGTTTTTTTAAGTCCTACGTGTCGAAGAATTGCAATAATTCTGGGAGCTGCAAGGACAACTCCGACTGGAACTGGTTTGGCAGCATCTGCGAAGAGTAAACCAATAGAATTGTTTTGGAATAATTATTTTTAAACATTTCTGAAGATTAATGTCTTACTGTATAGAAAAAAAAACAAATAAGTTTTAGGGGTATTTCTGTCGAAATTTAGAATATCTAAAAATCAGCACAAAATAAGAACATTGAGCTCAAATAAGTACATTGCTTAAAATTTGTATAAAGGGGCCGCTATACTAAATGAATGAGGAAGACCCGGAATGTCTCGAATGCATAGTAGTGAGTAGTGAGTGACCCCTTAATGGCCTTGAGTTAATGAAATGTTGGCTATTCCCGACTCTTTAAATGCATGCCCTAAATTCTTCCGTTCATGTACGATAATAACAATCGGAACAAAAGGTGTTTGCTGTACAGTTCGGTCATATTTAATTAATTTAGCGCGGAAACACCGGGTCAAGAATTTTGATCTGATCCAAAATCCGAAGATTGATCAGATAAATAAGACATTTGCGGGCGGTACAGTATCGACTGGCTGGAAATAATTTCGATCAGTGGGATGACTAACAGCTTTGCCCTGACAAAAGAAATAAAAAATTTAACGAAATTTATTTGAATTAACCAAATTCGCATTTCTCAGTTTGACCCCAGTTTAAGCTATAAAAGCAACAATACGTGCTCTAGTAATCGAAAATCCCACACCCGAACAAGTTGTCCATCACTTAAAGGTCTTGCAATACCGACTAGCGTCTAATGATTATGACAATTGTGATTAACTATTCTGCCCTTAAGCTTTAAAATCGTAGTTAAATTTTCGGCATGCCACTACTAGTCTAGCTTGGGTCATATTTTTGCAGGACTTTTTAAAGTAAAACAACTGGAAATTTTCTCAAAAAATAGGGCCCTAAACTAGTACCGGCATGTCTTTGCATGTATTTTTTAGGTCACAAGGAAGACGTAAAAAAGGCGATGAGTTTGTTCATTAAATGTGAATCGATGCAGAAAAAAGATGGGAAAGCATGGAGAATCAAAGAAATCAAATGATCAAAGTGAGTAAGTGGTCGAATTTCCTTATGATTCGAAGCGGTTGTTTTGAGCAGCAATTCTTTGAAGGCGACGACGTCCTCCCTTTTTACATTCGGCGTTTCCTTTTGTTGCTATGAATTGGGAGGGAATTTGGAATGGACATCGTCGTGCTCACCTGGTCAAGTTCAGCTGCCAACTTTTTGATTCATCTGAACAGGAGGTCTTGAGTAGCTGTGGTCAGATATGACGAGAGAAGTGATACCTCTAGTAACGCTTTAAAATTTTTGAACATCAAAATACATAAATTGTTAAACTAATATGAGAAACTGGCGAGCGGCGAAAAAACATTAGGGTCAGCTCCAAATTTGTTTGCTCCACCAAAGATTTGACGCTGTGAATGTAAGTCCGTGTGAAGTACAGGAAAATTGTTCCATCCCAGCGGGGCAGAGTCAACAATAATAGCAAAGGCTCTCCTGAACAAAGTTGGACGGCAAAAGGGTAGAGAAAAGACACTTATTAAGAAGGAGTGGAATATTTTCGTGAATTTATCACCTGAATGTGTTTAGGGTCCAGGGGTGTCCTTGGCAAAACTCAAAAACCCGGCAAATGAGTTTAAAAACCCGGCAAAAATTTTCAAAAATAAGGCAAAAAAAGCAATTTTTTACGCCAATTCTTTAGTGTAAAAAGGTCAAAAAGATTTAAATAACATATTTATCACCACTTTTCATCTGTTTGAGCAAATTTGTCAATGATGAAAGAAAGTAATTATGTGCATTGGGGCACGAAAATTTTGAATTAAATTTGATGGAAATGAGTGAGTCCAACAATGGTATGCCAATACTGTTTCTGTCGTCCGTTTTGATGTTCTTAAGAACAGAAAAGACTGATTCACAAAATGCATCAAAAAACTCATTTTAGAAAATTTCATTCATAGGCGCCACCGGGAAAATTTTTGAAAAAATGGATGTATTTTGGCAACAACTTTTCACCAAAAAAAGTCCGATTTTTGTGTTTTTGAGAAAAATTTTGAGTAAACATAGGCGAAAAGGGGTCTGGTTAACTCAGGGGTGTTAGATGTTCTGATTTATCAGATTGATCTGATTTGGAGGGTCCAAATCTGAGAAACTTAAAATGTTCTGATTTATCAGATTTGTTCTGATTTCAGCCCATTGTTCTTATTTTGTTCTGATTTCTTACTTTGGGGTAAAAAATGAGAAAATATTACTAATTTTTACAGTTTTTTGAAACGATTCATGCAAATTTCTTTAAAAAAATCTTCCCGGCGGCGCCTGTCGGCACCGCCGGACACCCAACCCTTTGTAATTTACCCAAATAATGCCAAAAAACTGACCCGTTTTGGCAAAAATCTGTTAACAGATTCATTCAAATTTAAAAAAATTTTCCCGATGGCGCCTATCGGCACCACCGGACCCCTTTTACCGTAGGGGTTCTCAAAATTTATTCCAAAATTACGGCATTTTTGGGTAAAAACTTGTTACCACAAAATACCCTAATTTCAAAATCTTCCTGGCGGCCCAATCAGCACCATTCAAAATTATAGATTTATATCTCTTTTCAAAGCCGAACAGCTAAAACTCCAGTCCCAAATTGCTCAAAATGGTTATTGGTAATGAGAAATATAATATTTGAACTCATTAACTCAGATAAATTGATGTCCAATTGCTGCGCATTCATTTTGCAAAAATGTTCTGATTTTGGACCCCAAAATCTGATTTTTTGGACTATGTTCTGATTTTGAAAATTTTCATCTAACACCCCTGGGTTAACTAAAAATAAGAAACCCGGAAAAATAAGGAAAACCCCAAAAAGCCGGCGAATTCAAAAAGCCGGCAAAAACCCCGGCAAATTCAAAAAGCCGGCAAAAACCCGGCACGGACCACTAAAACCCGGCAAATGCCTGATTTATAAGGTAAAAGGACACCCCCTGTTCGGGTCGCTTCATCACACTCTGATTGTTCTCCATACATCTGAACGAGGCGAAGCCACTTCATGTTCCGGTATAGACTCTGGCCATAATAAAATTTCAATGGAGTCCGTGCCAACGTCAGCAGCGACGATTTTCATCGATTTGCGCTGTCAGAATGTTCGCCTCGTTGTCTTCGTCCCTGGATAGTTTAGTCAAATATTTATGTTTTCGTTATTTTTTTAGAGATTTTCAAGCGTATTGCGGATCATTTCGTCAATCTAATGGAATACAAAATGCCTTTACATATTTAATTAAAGAAAATTCAATTTTGAAAATTTGTCGACGAATCGTTTTTGACTGCGTCGACGAATCGTTGTTTCGACCAATCGTTGCTTCGACGAATCGTTGCTTCGACCAATCGTTAACGCGCCGTTTTGAATGAGGAACCTTCGAGCCTTTTCTAACTTATACGGGAGTTCCGCAGGGAAGCGTACTGGGCCCCTTATTATTTTTGATATTTGTTAATGATCTTCCTAAATGTATGCCTGAAGGGATCAAAATTAAGATGTATGCTGATGATGTAAAAATATATTTCCCGCACAAAAATGATGACAGTAATGGAAAAGTTGCTGAAGCACTTATGGCACTTGAACATTGGTCAATAGAAAATGGTTTAAAAATTTCAAAAGAAAAAAGTTCTGTACTCTATATTGGGCAAAAAAATCAGAAAAGAACTCATTTTCTTTTCGGGGAAGAAATTCCGAAAGCTGAATGTATCAGAGACTTAGGTGTTATGGTTGATGATAAAGTCACTTTCAATCAACACATTAATTCTGTTATTAAAAGTGCATATTTTGCTGCTTATCAAACTCTAAAAATCTTAAAAACCAGAAAGCTTGAACTACTAATTAACGCATATAAAATATATGTCAGGCCACGCCTTGAATATGCAACAGAAATATGGAATCCTCAAAAGCGGGGAAAAATTGATAAAATTGAAAAAATTCAAAAATATTTCACCCGAATTGTATTCAAAAGAGCCGGACTGATCAAGCGTCCATATGAAGAAAGATTAAAAATCTGCGGTTTAGAAAAACTAGAGTTCAGAAGGAATCTTACAGATCTGATTATGGCATATAAGATCTTAAACCGACTAACCCACCTTGATCCTGAAGTGTTTTTTACTAAGACAATACGGTCAAAAAGAAAACCATTGCTTTTACAAAATAAGAGAAGAAAGGCCAAAAGCAAACCAAATTTTTTCATTAGGGTAATAAATGAATGGAATAAGTTACCCAAAGTGGCAATGGAAATAAATGGCATTAAAGAGTTTAAGGGTCATTTACGAAACCAATCCTCAATGGCATAGGGCTGACACTTTTTGACATCCAATTTTCGTTGTTCTTTATTTTATGTACTCTGTCATTTTATGATGGTTTAATTTTCATTTGTTTATGTAATGACTTCATTTCACCACAATAAGTGTACAAATGTACCTTGTGGTTTGTCCGCATAAATAAATAAATAAATAAATAAATAAAAATGAATTACTAGGGCAGAACCAACGGGGACCACCGACCAATGCAAAATGTTAATAAAAATTATTTTGATTATTTCGTAAAAAGTTTGGCACGGTCTAACTCGGCACTCGGGCTTATTCAACTCTCAGCCTACCTGCCAGTTATTTACAAATTTGTAAAATTATTCGACCGATTGATTTGCTGTCCCAAAATTACAGGGACGTGGAAATAAACAAAAATAGTTAACCGTGAACTATTTTCTGACTTTGACCGTGAATTGACTCCTTAAATCCATAATTGCAAATTGGCACAATTTATTACACATAGTTTTAATGTACATATATTAATTTTAATAAACATAGGAATTTTTATGAATCAATTATTGACAAAATTATAGAAATTTCATATGTTCCATTGCCAACAAATAGCTAAATAAAAATAATCATTTACAATTTTATCCATTTATTAGTTTTCAAATTGTAAAAAGTTATTTCCAAATGCTTTTCATTGTAATTGTCACCTTATTTTCTAACCGGGCTAATGCAGTTAATGACGATATACTTGCAAATTTATGGGAAAATTTAAATCCGTCGACTTCACAAAATTTTGGAATGCAAAAAGCAGGACAAAGTTTTATAAAAAATGAAGAAATCGAATTAAAAAATCAAATGTGTTACTATCAAAATGCCAATGAAATAGTAATAAAATCTGAAAATTGCAGTGACAGTGAAATGAAAGAAGAAAATGCAAAAATTTTACAAAAAATAAAAAAAGAGGAGCCATTAGATAGTCCGAAGTGTAAATTTAATCGAAACAAAAATAAAAGTGCCAATAATAGAGGAACACGAACTGAGGAATGAATTATCTGAGAATGGCATTATTGTGCCAGAATCTGCTAATCAGAGCCGTTCTTCTTCTGATGGTTATGGTTCGGAGCAATCTGACATGGTAAAAAAGGGCGATACAACGAAAAATGGGCGTATATTAAAAATTTAATTACTTATTAATTTATGAATGTATAAAATAATAGGGCTGAAACACATGAGAAACCCAAAATTTAATTTTCTCCAAAAAAATCCTCAAATTAGAGTCTAGTACATACAAATACATATTTTCGGGGTTTTGCACATATTTCACAATTATTTTTGCTATCACCAAACAATTTGTTAATAAAAATGCAATAAATTTAAAAGAGTTTGGAGAAAAATAGCAGGTTAGAGCTCTTGAAGTCTTTCGAATGATACCAAAATAGCAGAATATGATCAAATTAAAAAAAAGTTATGAGGTTCCAAAGTTGGTTGGTCCGCAGTTGGGCAACCCCGAAAAATCCCAGCCTTAATAAGGAGAAAATTTTAAAAGAATTCTTTTCCTTCAAATGAAAATTATGAATTTTACATTAAGAATTTTAAAAGAAATCAAGTAGCAAAAAAGAAGCAAATAGTGGAGGATGAGCACACAAAAATGGATTTAATCCGAAAGTTTGACGAAATGAAAAGGGAAAAAATTTATGGCTTTAAATATCACAGAAATACAAGCAAACAAATTGCAACAAAAATTGCGCAAAGCTTGGGAATTTCACTAAATATAATTGCGAAATGGAAAAGAGAATTAGGCAAATTATTAATAATGATTAAAAAGTTTTTTTTTTAATTTACTTTTTAATGTTTTCTTTTTTTTGCACCAATTGGTTATGTTTTGGCAATTTTTTTAGGCAAAACAAAGAGGTTTTCAAATGAACAAAAACATGCAATAATTGAACTTTTTGACAAATGTAAAGAAGAATTTTCAAAGGAATTTAATCTAAGTACAACAAAGAAAGTCGAAATTAAAATAGCTCAAAAAATAGGTGTTGGATGGACCACAATTTATATGTGGAAGAAAAAATTCGGCTTAGACACCCGTAAATATTTTTTCTATTTTATTTTGGAAAAATTATATTTTTTTTTCAGCCAAGCTCAGAATTTATACAGTTGCTCAAAAAATGGAATTTGTTAAGAAATATGAAAAAAGGAATATCATTGAAATTTCCAAAAAATTGGAACTCCACGAATGCACTATACGAAGATGGAACAAGAAGTTCAGCACTCGTAAATCGGGCACCAAATAAAAATTTTGAGTATTTGAGTTGAACTAATTGATTCCACAACTAATATCCAGAACCCTACGGGCACTGACAGTCATAAATTATGTATTATAAAATTTAAATAGCTTCGCGATTTAACATTGCTTCTAGAGGACGCTCCGCGCCAATTCAACTGCAAAGTCACTGCGACAAATGGATTGGGATTCCCGGATGCAACGACCCTTTCCCTTTAACAATAATTCGAACAGTTCTTAACCGATTGGAAGGCCGATAATTTTCCTGTATAGCCAGTCCAAAACCCTATCAAACCAAATCGCATTTACACTGTAACTCCCGCTAGACAGTCTTAAATTCGTTTTTAGTGAGTTAAGGGGGTATATTCTTATTATAAAGTAGGGTTCGTCCCCGACCCTTCGGGTACAGGAATGTCGGGGAACGGGGAGCGTCGGGGGATGGACTTTCGGAGATCGGGTCGGGGACGGTCAAATTTATCGGGGATCGGGGAATAACAAAATTTTTTTATAAAAAATGAACCAAAATTGTATGTTTTCTGAATGATTGATTACTAGATGAACTAAAAGAAACTCTTTAAATAACTTTGTATGTTCTGTTTAACAGAATTATTTTTCACTGATATACTAAAATTCATATTGGCCACGTATAAAAAAAAAAGTTCCTATCAAATGCTTTGAAAATGAGAATATGACAGGTCAAAAATAAGATTTTAAAGTCCAATTATTCTTTTACCAAAAATTTTACGCTATTTTACCGTGCACTTTAAAAATTGTTAAAAGAAAATCTCGGCAGGTGCCATTAGGCGTCACAGGAAAAGTTTTGATGGAATTTGCCAACGAATTTTCCCCAAAATTGTCAAATTTTTAAGTACAATTTTTGAGTACAATTTTGTAATTATTAAACAAAATTTGTGGTCAATTTCCTCCTAAATTTCCCATTTTCACAACAATTTCTTACTCTCAGACACCCATTCTTACCAGTGCCTTTTCTTTTTTTTTGTCGGGGACGTCGGGGATAGCATGTCGGGGAACGTGGGGAACGTGGGGAATGGGATGTCGAGGATCGGGTCGGGGAAAAGGCCAAAAAGCGCGTCGGGTCAGGGATTCGGGGATGTCGGGTCGGGGACAAACCCTATTATAAAGGGAAATTCACTTCTTTTTTGTTAAGATAAAAATGTTAAAACATTTTTATTTTTTTTAAAGAATCTAATACCATGAAGGGATAGCCGACATTTGCGCCGGTGCTAGTGCATTTCATAAAAAGTTCCACCCATGCGCGTTTCCTAAATGCGCAAAATGTGGTTTCAGCGCGTTTCCTAAATGTGCCATTTGTCTTTATTTGTAATTAAGAAACTTTTTTTATTTTAGAATTTAAACGCGCATGGGTTGTACTCCTTAGAAGATGCACTAGCACCATTTGCGCCCCGAAATTTACTCCTCCAACCATTTGCGCCCTCGGGGAAAAAAACTATAAAATTTAATAAACGCAAAACCATTTTAGCCCGACAAAAACCAAACAAAAGCAAACCTTTAACTGTTTTACAGAATATGGGATGCGATAGGAAAGAATAGGCGCAGCAGGACAAATCAAAAGTTTTTCGATTTTCATTATTTTGAGCTATTTTTCCATTGTAATGAGTTGATAACAAATTTACGCATTTTTTTTTACATTATTTGAAAAAAAATCTTTGAAAAAAGGATGCGTCAAATTTTCAAAGGATGGAAGCGAAAAATAAAGGAGGTCCTTTGAAATAAAAGACGAACCCAACCCCTGCCGTAATCCTTCTAACCTATAAAAGAGGTATCATTACAAAATAAACGAATAATTTCTTTAAATTTGCCTAACCCTACTAAACGAACCAATAATTCTAGAAAATTTTCATATTATTTTATTAATTTATATGTAAATTCTAAATAATTTATAATTTCTGCGTTTTCCCAGTGAATCATCATCATGAACCATTTGTCGGGTAAACATGATAGCAATTTCAATGATTATGCATCGAATACTTTTTTTTTACTTCCTATTTTCAAAATTAAATTAACCAATATTTTGTGCTGCTTTCAAAACAGTAAAGTTTTCCCAGCTTTTTCTATACCAATTGAAACAAATGTTTTTCCGTAATTTTATTTTCCTTATGCTTATTGAGAATTTTATGCAATCCAACGGAATGAATGAAACAAAGTAATAAAAAATACCAAAAATTGAATTAATAAAATCATAAATAGACTCAAAATTTTATTTTAATAAACCTCCCCCGCCCTCCCCATCCCCAATAAATTATTAATAAATTCTTTTTGAAATTAAGAACATATTCGGTAGAAGTGACAGAAATGGGCCCAATGAAAATTAAATTTAAACTTCGTGGCAATTGCTCAAGGTTGAGATATAAATTATTATTTACATAAAACCATTTCTTATTCAGCTTTACGATGTGCTATAAAAGTACAATGTATGACAAAAATGCTCCATGGAAATTGACGAAAAGATTTCGTTTTGACAAAATTTTGAAAGGCTCAAAGACCAATGACCAATGTGGGCCAAATGCCAGGGAAATTCAGTTTTCCATTGCCAATGGAACAGTGAACGTCGGAAATGAGAATTTCGAATTTGAGTCAGTATTTTTTAATTTTTATTAAAAATATTTTAATTATTTCTAATTTTGTTTCCCTTCTTAGCTGTGAGCGTTGTAACAACACTTATCTGAAGTTACAGTTTGAATTCAAATTAAATCAAATTTATGGCAAATTTTTCCGCATAAATAAAAGTGATCGCTTTTATAAAGGAGTGACTAATTTAAAATTTTAAAAATTCAGTTCAATTAAAAACATTGAATTTCGGTAAGGAATTTATTACGCACACTCCGTTTGGCCCTTTTTTGGCTGACTATGCCGGACTTTGGCTGTTATTTGCTGCGGACATTGTGCCCAAATTGGGCCAAAACCCTACAAAATTATCATTTACAGTGCCGGATCAATGTGAAATAAAGAAGCTAAAAAAAATGACACCACATAAGTGCTACCCTTTTAATTTGGAAGCAGCTCAAAAACATCGCACCGCTAGAAAAATGAATCCACTCGTAAGAAGATTTAGGCATTAAATCGGGGTCTGGATTGTTATAAGCCCCCCTAGAAAGTTGGGGAAGCGGCTTTTGGGGTGTATTTATTAATGAGCTTTATCAAATCCACCAGATATCGGACGGTCATGAGATGGACATCATTCATATGCCGTGGACCGTGTATTTTCAGGGTTTGGTATCAAAAAATAAGACGGAAAACACTTATACATATTCACTGTGTACTGGTTCATTGATTACTTCGGAGTACGTTTTGTTGGCAGCACATTGCTTTGGCAATGTTACAAAGATGATTTTGGGTAATGGAATAACTTATATATTTTTTAAATAATTCATCATTTCGGTAATTTTAAAGTATTTTTTTAAATATTAATTGTTTCCGTTAGGGTTTAATTCAAGCTCAATTGATATTTACAATGAAACTCAAAAATATGACGGGTTTATGGTCGAATTAAAGCGACACAATAATTCGAATGTATTCATTCATCCAAATTATGGGACAAAGCATAATCTTCGCTGGGCCTATGATTTGGCACTAATCAAGGTATAGTTAAAATAAATTTTATATAAATTTAATATTTTTTTATAAAATTAAATGATATAATTTTTTTTATTTATATTTAAGCTTCCTGATGATATAATTAAAAGTGCTTCCAAAATGCATAAAGTGTGCATTCATTGTGGATCTGTTGAAAAATTCCAAAGTGGAACTGCACACATTGCAGGATGGGGTCGACTTTATGGTAAGAGTTGAAAGAGTACGAAATTAGGAAAAGAACGACTATCGAGTCTTTAAACCGAAACAGGGATTACCATGTTCGGAATTTGCTAAGAATAACTAGAATTCGTTCCTGTTGCACGCAAATCAGGGATGCCGTTCATACCGAAAATTATGAGTTGGAGTGGTTAGTAGTGATGCTCGAGAGTCTTGGTCTCGAGTCTCGACTTGAGAAAAGTCTCGGGTTTTTTCTGGTCTCGGTCTCGGTCTCGAGTTTTTAGTCTCGAAAAACGAGACTTTTTTACACCCCTAAAGATTGGCTTTTCGTTAGCTAGCAAAACATTATTTATTGGGTTGAATTTTAAATTTGAATAAATAAAAGACATCATGCCAATAAATTTTCATTTATTTTTTGTTCAAAAAGTGTTCTTAAAGCATATCCAATTTTCAAAAATTTGCCCGGCGGCGCCTATCGGCACCGGGAACTCAAAAAATTTGTTTTATGAATGCAAATAATTATTATTTTAATTAATGAAAATATAAAGTCAGCCCGGCCCGGCCTTGCGGATCTAAAAATCCCGGTCTTTAATAAAAATGGCCATTTTAAAAGGTTTTTTTCCAATCACGAAAATCACCAAACCTCATTTCAATAAATATCATCTTTGACCTGCCCCCTTCAAAAGCTATAAAACGGTCTCGGTCTCGAGTCTCGGGGTCAAGTCTCGGTCTCGTGTCTCGGGAAATTTTCGGTCTCGACATGACTAGTGGTTAGGCGACATTTGCGCCTTTGACTTTTGTGCCCTCGACGTTTGCGCCCCAATTTGCGCCAAAATTTTTTTTTGAAGATTTCGTGCAGCCCTGATGCAATTGCGTTTTCTTCATCCATTTGCTTAGAGCATTTCGCCCAAAATAATAGCAAAAATAGGGCAATTGAGTAAGCCGGTCAAAAAATAAAAATCACTAGAAATGCCATGCCTGTGCTGTTTCCCTGTCAATAATAATTTTTTTGGAGGAGGGAGTGCCCGGCGGTGACTTAGGTTGGTGCTAGGTCGTTTGTTAAATTCCGTCACTATGGGCGTTTGTTAAATCCGCCATTTTCTACTGATTTTTCGAATGTAATTTGCCATAACTTCGCTCAGAAGCTAACAAATTAAGCAATCTTGGTTTCATCTGATAGTTATTTGTTAGCCCTATTAGTCTTCCAAATTTTATAAAATTTCATAAAGCTTATCAAAAGGACTGTGAAAGTGAAAAATAAAAAAGTTTTTGCCTATATTTTTCTTAAAGCTTAATAAAATTTTTTGAAATTAGGAATATTTATAGAGCCAGTCAATAGCTATCGGAAGATTTTAAGATTATTTAATTTGGTCGATTTTGAGCAAAGTTATGACCAGTTATGTTCAGAAAATCAGTAGAATATGGCGGATTTAACAAACGACCCAGCACGCCTTAGGTGATGCCAGGGAAAATCTTGAAAATCTGGATGTGATTTATTAGCAGATTTAGACCAAAAAATATCAATTTTGGAGAATTTTTAAGATAATTTTGAGGAAATATTAGTGGTGTCCGGCGTGCCGAATTTTGTTTTTCATTTTCACTCATGAAAAAGTTTACCCGCAAAAAAATATTCAAATAGATTTTCGAAAATTCTCTTAATTCCCCAAAAAACAAGAGTAATCACTTGTAACGAGTACGAGCGTCCCTGATGCATATATAACCAAGATATTCAGTGCATGTGCAGGAAGGTTGCGCATTTTCCAGCCAAAACATACGACTTTTAAATTGGCAATTATCAAAAATACTAAAATTTATTAAAAATTAATAAATAAATAATATTTATTTCTTTTTAGATAATGATTGCTTCAAAAAAAGGAAAGGGATAACACCAAAACATTTGATGGGTCGGAAAGTTGAACTAATTGACTGCCCAAAAAGTAGGAAGAATATCTACATTTGCATTGAAGGAGCATCAATTCAAAGCGTACGAAGTTTTTGGCATTTTACCTTTTTCGGCTCTTTGATTTTACTTTCATAATTTAGATTAGAGCTCATTTCTTTTGGTAAAATAATTTTGAAAAATTTTGTAAAATCCATTTTTGATAACTTCGAATTTAATATATAAATAGTACGAAGTGGGAATGTATCTCAAGAATTATCCATAAGATCATTGAAAAGGGCAAAATACAATAAATTTGCACCTATATTTATTTATTTTTACTCTTTTTTAATATTTTTAAACCCAATTCTTAGGGTGATAGTGGAAGCGCATTGTTGGCCAACAACGGTTCACATTTTGTCCAAGTTGGCGTTTCTAGTTTCTCACGGTGCAATAAAACAACAAAAGGAAGTAATTTCTAAACAAATTTATAAATAAATTTTTTAATATTATTTTATTTTAAATAAAATTCAATGGGTTTTTTTTATGAAATATATATAATTATAATTTTTCAAAGGCAACATTAACGTCTTCTCTCAATTGGATGGACGTTGGATAGAGCAAATCACTGGGTATAGATGCAGAGTTTAAATTTGTGATGAAATTTAATTTTAAAATTATTTAGGCGTTTTATTTTTTCTTTGTATTAATTCTGTTTCATTTAAGATTTTGGGAACAAAAAAAAAGTCAAACAAGATTAAAAAGGCGAACAAATTAAAAGCTAAAAAGTTTGGAACTAGTAACAAAATATCCCAAGACATAAGTAGATAAAAACAACCTGTGAAAATCAGCTTCTACACTAGCCAGGTCTGAGTGGGTGATTTAGTGAAAAATAATGACAAAAAATCCAATATGTGAAAACTCATAACAATAATTTATTAGAGAGGTTCTCCATGTAACAACAGATCACTCAGTTGAAAAAGTAGAAGCAATACAGGTTGAAGAAGTTGAGTCAGGACAAAGAGTTTCGAAGGACGTACCCACGACTTGGAGTTCAGCCCAGGTCTCAACTTGCGAAGCTTGCCCCAAACCCAAAATCAACCATTTTTGGTTAAAATCGGTTACCAAAATACCTCCTATTTAAAAAAAAACCCAGTGGCGCCCATCGGCACCACCTTTCCCCGCCGATGCCTTTGAATTTTGAAAAAAGCCGAAAACCATAAAAGAGCAAAAAATCAGCAATGATCATTTTGAAAAAATTTTACAAATTATTGAATTCACATTGCCTGCACCCCTGATCCATTCTAGATAAGTTAAAAAGTGATATTTTTATAACAAGAATTGAAGTGTGCCGGGCCCAGGAGGGAAGGGAAGCCCAATGAGGTGGGGAGGAACGTTGTCCTTCCAATTTTGCCTTTTGTCCTTCCAATTTAAGTCCTTTGCCCTTCCCTCCCAATCCACCCATTTGCCAAATGATTTGGTTGATCGTTTATTGAGATAAACGAAAGGAAATGTGGAAAAATAAATAAATGAATTGATTGTCCAAAATGTGTTATAATAATTAATGTAATTGGCCAAAAATGTCTTTCGGGAAAAGGGACTAGGGTCTGAAATTGGTATCGCCTTAGTAGAAATCCAGTGGAACCTGACGGGAAAGAAGCCCTTTTTGGGAAAGAAAAGAAAATCCCCTTTGTATTGGAGAAGGGGGAATTGCCAAGAGGAAAGAGGGAAAACCGAGAGAGTCTCGCCCAGGAAGGGAAGGCAGAAGTCTCGTCCCGATAGACTAACTGACTAACCCAGTGACCGACTGACTGATTCCCGGGACCAACAGGTCCCATCCCTTTCCCATCGGGAAAGGGATGTCCCGCCTCTCCTATTGGAAAACCCAATGGGAGAAGGAGAAGAGGGGAAAAGGGTTGACCGGAAGTGAAAAAATTTACTGTCCCCCCTTTTTGGTACGGTATACCTTACACCTCCCACCATGGCGGAAGACCGTCCTTGTTCTTTGATTTTGGCCAATTAAACTAATTAGATAAACAAAAACAAAAAAACAAATGTTAAAAGATTACAAAACAGCAAAATTTGGCAAAAAAAAATAAAAAAACAGATCAAACAGCAAGAGTCGTCCGGGTTTCAAGTCCCATCCTTCGGGTTCAGAGGGGACGCCAGCCCCCAGCAGTGTAGACATACTGTCGAACAGTGCCATACTGAGTCTTCTGCTGCGATGCCGATGAAGAGGGAGAACTACTCATTTCGTCGGGGGTGATGGGATGCAACGGGTGGTAATGAGGATAATGACATCGGATTCTTGGGCTTGGAAAGAGTCAACTGTCAGGATAGATATCTTTTCAAGGCCAGGAAGAGTTTTAATGATTTTTGCCTATGAGAGCAAATGTACGAATTTTGTAAAACGAGGAGAGCAAAAGTACGAGTTTAGGAACAAGGAGAGCAATGTAGAATTCGGTAACATGAGAGGAAATGTACGAATTTTGTAAAATGAGGAGGGTAATGTACGAATTTTGGACCAAGGAGAGCAAATGTACGAATTTTGGAACAAGGAGAGCAAATGTACGAATATCTAAATGGCAAAGGAGAAAAACGAGAATGTATGTGAATGTCAAAGGAGAAAGACAAATGATGTATCTGAATGCCAAAGGAGAAAGTCGAGAATGTATGTGAATGTCGTAGGAGAAATGTAAGGATCAGGGGTGGGATTTGGACTCGTTACTCGTACTCGTTACTCGTATTTTGCCACGAGTAACGAGTAATTTTATGCACTGGTTAGAATGGGGTTTTGAGTAAAAAATTGTTTAGAAGAATTGGAGAAATGGAAGCTTTGGAGGAAAATTCATTATAAATTTATATTTTTTTAATTAATTATTCTAGTGGTAATTTGGTGTGGTGCTAGAAGTGTTGCTTTCCATATCTTCTACTTGAGTTCAAATCCCTCTCATGCAGTAAATTTAAATATTTTAATTTTTTTCAAAATTCAATAATAGTTAATTAAAAATTAGAATATAAAATGATCTCCTAACCTGTTAAAATTCAAAAAATGACAATTCTTTTGACAATTTTCTTTATAAATTTCATTTATTTTTTTTTTAATTCCTGGCGGCGTCTATCGACACCGCCGTACACCTTTTAGCTTAATTTTCTCGAAAAAAATCTCTAAAATTGACGAGTTTTTGGTCAAAATCTGTAAGTAAAGCACACCCAATTTTTAAAATTTTCCCCGGCTTTGTCATTTTCTATGCAAAATATGCTATCAATCATTTTTACTAATTTTTCGCCCTTGAATTAAATTTTTCAAAATGATGAAAAAATAATGTGTAAACATTTGAAAGCCAAGAATCAAAATGAATTTCGGAATTGAAATAAAAAAAAAAATTTGACCGGGTTTTCACAATGTTTGTCACCTAATTTTGCTACTAATTTCGACGAAAAGCCAATGGGAAATGGATGGGGAAAATGTAATTGCAGTCAGAGCTGACGAAAAAAAATTAAAATGAAAATTACGGAAAAGAAACTGAAAAGAAAATCACGATTTCTAAAGCCGAAAACAAAAACCAAAAGTGCAGAAAAAGCCAAACACATAAAACGAAATATCGTGCAGCTCTGATTGCATCAAAAAAAAATCTAACATAAATTATACAATTTAATGTCTTTAATAAAAAAAATTTCACTAAAAAATTAAAAAATAAAATTACTCGTTACTCGTACTCGTATTACTCGTGTTACTCGTGATTTTTAGGCAATACTCGTTACTCGTTTTACTCGTACTCGTGATTTTTGGGACTCGTCCCACCCCTGGTAAGGATGTATCTGAATGCCAAAGGAGAAAGACGAGAATGCATGTGAATGTCAAAGGAGAAAGGCAATGATGTATCTGAATGTGAAAGGAGAAAGTCGAGAATGTATGTGAATGTCCAATAACGTACCTGAATGTAAAAGGAGAAAGTCAGGAATGTATGTGAATGTCGTAGGAGAAAGGCAATGACGTATCTGAATGTCAAGGAGAAAGTCGAGAATGTGTCAGAATGCCGAAGAGAAAAGGCAAAAGAATATCTGAATGTCTAAGAAGAAAGACAGATGTTCTAAAAGCCTAGGACAAAGGCGTAAAATTTCTGAGTGTATAGAAAAAAGGAGAAAGAGGAAAAAATGTTCTGAATGTGGCTTGATATGATGAAGTATGTCTATGTTTTAGAATAAGGGCAGATGAATTTTAGAGTAGCTCAGAAGAGTGCCAAATTAATGTATTCAAAAGCGTAAATTGGGCACTGCAAAACGGAGGGGGAGGGGGAAGGGGAACATGATCCAAGAGTGAGTTCAGGTTAAAGGGAAAGGCTAAATTGGTGGGGAGAAAAACCCAAAAAGGACGGAGGACACAAAGAGGCAAGAAAAGGAAAGGGGCCAAGAAAAAAGAGCCAGACTTTTAGGAATTTTAATAGACATGAAATGTGGGCCAAAATTTTGCGACACATTGAACAGAAAGTAGAATTTTAATAATGCAAAAACCCCGACCTTCTGGACGAGAGAGGAGCTTATCGTTAGCGTTTTTTTGTTGAAGAGATCGGGTGGGGCAGGGCGCAAGGAATGGGCAGACAATGACCAGTTTAGTCGTCAGGACAGGGCACAGTGGTGAGTTGGAATGGGACGTTTGGCAGGCTGGGCACAGGGGCAAGGATGGCAACCTTTGTTGTTTTTTTTTGACGGCTGATGAGAGTTGATGGCACAGAGGAAGAAACAGCAAAGGAAATTTTGGAAGTTAGAGAAATTGGAATTTTTTGAAAATGCTAAATTAGGGGATTCTTAACTGATCAGAAACCAAACAGCAGAAAAGAAAATTTTTTTTATCTGCTACTGGAAACGATCAGTAGGGGAAGGAAGGGGGAAAGGGAAAAAGAGAGTCAGGGAGATGGACAGAAGGAGAAAAACATAAAAATGCCCAAGCAAAATGGAGGGACAAGCCATTAGCAGTGAGAAAAAATGGCCATGCGATGTAATCACAACATTATTGTGAAGGGAAAAGGAAGGGCTGGGGTGGCGATGAGGGGAAAGTCCACCAGAGGGGATGAACTGTGTGATGGCATCCGAGCAAAGCGACGCCGAGTGCCCCCCGGGGGCAAAGGAGAGAGAAAGAGCAGTGTACGCTGTGATAGTGGTGGTCAAGGGGGAGAAAATGGTGTGAAAAGCAAAGAAACAGAATGGAAGGAAGAGGGTGAAGAGGGGGGGGGGGGGGAAAGAGCAGAGCACACCAGCGAAGGAAATTTAAAATCGTAAAGTGTGCGAATCGAATGTCCGCGAAATTTGGGAATGGAAGAGAAAGGAAGAAGGATAAGAGGAAGAGAGAGAGAGTGGAGAAAAATTATATGAGTGACAAGTGTTTTGGTGACAAGTGAGAAAAAAATAGCCAGAAGGTGATGAAAAGGTTGCCTAGGTTTGGCAACCATCCTGTGCTACCAGAAATTGGTGTGCCGGGCCCAGGAGGGAAGGAAAGCCCAATGAGGTGGGGAGGAACGTTGTCCTTCCAATTTTGCCTTTTGTCCTTCCAATTTAGTCCTTTGCCCTTCCCTCCCAATCCCCCCATTTGCCAAATGATTTTTCGATTTTCGATTCAGCTATCAATTCAAAAAATTTTATATTTCTATTTACTTAAAAAATAGACAACGGAATTCCAATTTGCATAAATTTGTGAAAAAGGGAACAAAATCAATATAAGTTAAAGATTTTCTATTGTTTCGCTTGATGAAGTTGAAATGATTTCGTTTTACGAGTCATTTCTTCTCATGAAAAATTTAAACCCGAAATTTTAACACCAAATTTTAAAGTTTTATATTAGTAAATAAACTTATGATTTTGTAATACGAGCAAATACGAATTTAAAGACTCAAATTAAATGAAGACAGTAAATCTTTTGTTGGCAAGAAGTCTTGCCAATATCTATTTACTTGATTTCAAGGGCGTATCTAGAGGGAGGGGGAGAGGGAATTTCCCCCCCCCGAAATGAAAAAAAAAAAATTTTTCACCCACAAAAGGAAGGAAAAAATAAAAAAAAGAGAAACTTTTGGGCGATTTCTTTTAAAAATAGCCATGTTTACTGTGAAAATAAACAAATTTTAACATAAATTAGACTTAAATTTCTGTGAAAATTTCAGCGCGGCGCTTAAACGGCGACCAAAATTTCTGTGGCTGAAATGGCTTGGAAATTTCAGCGCGGCGCTAAAATGTCGCGCTGAGATGCCTATTCCCCCCTACGAAATTTTTCTAGATACGCCCCTGCTTGATTTTATCATTAAGGCATAATAAAACTGGAGCCAAACAAGCACAAAAAATAGCCATAACTCCTGAAGAAATTAATGCAATTTTTTGAAATTTAGCAAGCTAATAGACCAACTCAATGGCTATCTTTCAATACCAAGATTATTTAATCTAGTTGCTTCTGAGTAAAGTTATGACTAAACCGAAAACTCATTAAAATTGGCAGTTTTTAAGAAACGCGCCAGCACCGTGTAAAGTGTGAAAATGAAGCCGTAAAATTATATTTGCGGATTCAGACAGACTAAGAAGCTACGGTCCCCGTTTTTACATTACACCATATTCTTTTGACGGAACCGGTCATTTTGGCGTGGCTATTTTGGCGTGGCCGTTTTGGCGTGGCCGTTTTGGCGTGGCCATTTTGGCGTCATTGGTCATAACTTTGTCCAAAAGAAACTTGATTGAATATTATTACTATCATTGGATAGCCCTAAGCGTTCTCTATTAGCCTGCATAATTTCAAAAAATTTTGTCCACCCAATAAAAAGTTATGTTTAAAAATTCAAGAAAATTTCCAAAATTTTAAACTTTTTGCACTTTTTTAAACATAACTTTTTATTGGGTGGACCAAATTTTTTTTAAATTATGTAGTTGTTATAGAGAACACTTAGGGCTATCGAATGATACTAAGAATGTTTAGTTTAGTTGCCTGAGAAAAGTTTTATCCACCCGCGCCAAAATGGCCACGCCAAAACGGCCACGCCAAAACGGCCACGCCAAAATGGCCACGCCAAAATGGCCACGCCAAAATGGCCACGCCAAAATGACCCAGACCGTCTTTTGACGTTCGGACAAAAATATGTCATTTCCTTGCACCTTTCGGATACAAAATGAAAGTTTCGTTTTTTACATTACACGATATTCTTTTGACGTTCGGACAAAAATATGTCATTTCCTTGCACCTTTCGGATACAAAATGAAAGTTTCGTCATATTAATAATGAAAGCTATTAACCTAACTTAGGAACTTAGTAAGATTTCCGAATTTAAGGTTAAGGGATGCTCAAAATGGTCGGATTTCTGCGAGCCCACCAAATGGCATTAAACATGAGCATGCATTTTCTAGAATTAGCAAATATTTTATTGGCAAAACTAATTTATTTTACTCAAATAAACTTTTCAAATCTTGGACACGTCATCCATTGTTTGAAAAAAAGGATAATTTGGCACATCCAGGAAAAAAACAGAAGATATTGTTATGAAAAAAGAGCTATTTCTCATCAAAAAATTTTAATTTAAGATTAAAAAATAATTCATCCTATCACAATCTTATTAAAGGCCTCTCAAAATTTGGCTTAGAAAATGCGCTGTTTTTTACATTCATTCCATGCCAAATTTCTTTTTCCATCGACGTAAACTTCCGCTGCTCGTCCCTAATTCCTTGGCAATTCTCATATTATTTTTCGTTGGATTTTTTTTTTTTATTTCATTAAATTTTTTCACTAATTGCAATTGCTTATCATCCTTTCTGGGAAAGATGAGAAATATTCCTTTCTCCATCGAATTATACTTCTACTGCTCATTCCTAATTTTTTGCTTATTTGCGTATCATTTAGCATTGGATTCGCTTTAACTAATTATTCTTGGTGGCATTAAAAAAGCCCTAAATATGCTTTATATTTTTTCAAAAAAAAGCAAAAGAATTGGTTAAGTTTCAGAAAAGTTATGACCTAAAATATTCGAAAATTTGGGAACATCTGGTTTTTGCCTAAATTATTAAAAATAGTAATATTTTCTTATTTTTTAGGTGCTAGGTCGTTTCGTAAAAACTGCCATTTTATACTTGTTTTCCGAACATGATCGATCATAACTTTGCTCAAAGACAACCAAATTTAATAATCTTAGTATGGTCCGATAGCTATTGGTTAGCTCTATTAACCTTCCAAATTTCAAAAAATTTGATGAAGTTTTACGAAAACTAGAACTGTGAGAATGGAAAATAAAAATATTTTTGGCTATATTTTTCTTAAAACTTATTTAAATTTTTTGAAATTTGGAAGGTTAATAGAGCTAACCAATAGCTATCGGACCATACCAAGATTATTAAATTGGGTTGTCTTTGAGCAAAGTTATGATCGATTATGTTAGGAAAACAAGTATAAAATGGCAGTTTTACGAAACGCCCATGTTGGCAGTTTTTACGAAACGACCCAGCACGATTTTTTACGTCAGAGTAAGAAATAAGAACAAAATATGAACAGAATGCTGAAATAAAGCATTTCTTTGGAATAAGAACATTTTAAATTCCTAAGATTCGAACCCTCCGAATAAGAACAAATCTTAGAAATAGGAACAAATGGGAGCCCGGGTCTTCGAGCCCGGGGCTTCCCCCATTTCTAAGTTCCTCTGTCTTTCTCATAATCGCTCATACTCTCACTCTCTCTATCTTTAGTTAAATCTCTTACTTTATCTCTCTGTCTCTCATTCCTTCCTCTTACTCTCTATCTCTCTGTAAATGACACTCTCAAATAATATAATAGATATAGGGGTTCTGTTTTTAGACATTAACACTTTTCGAATTATAAACACATTATTGATAAAATTTAGCTACAATTTCGGCGCCAAACCTAAATTAGAAGAAAAGTTATTATAGAAAAAAAAAACAACAAAACTACTATTTAATTTATTCTTCCCATTTTTAGCTTTTTTAAATTTTGGCATGGAAAAACAAATATAAACTAAAAATCAAAAAGTGAAGCTACCACCCACGACGAAGGGCATCTTAACAGATTTGACAAATTCAGTGCTGATGTAACAAAAAAATCCAAATCGACATCACTTTCGAACATCGAAACACTTTATTTTTGGCTGAGTCGAAATATAGAATCAATGAAACATGGGTAGGTATGCCGTGTTAAACAAATGCAAAGTAAAATTTGACAGAGCTCAACGACCAATTTCTGCGCCTTGCAATGGCACGTCCTGCTACGCAACATGTGTTGATCAGTAGGATTGGCGGTTTTTGGTAATTCTTTGAAACCGAACCGGCCGAACCGAAACCGAGCAATTCGGTTAACCGAACCGAAACCGATAACTGAAACCGAATTTTTTCGGTTATTTGGTTCGGTTCGGTTTCAAACCGCCAACCCTATTGATCAGTGGTGCAGCCGATCTCTGATTTCAAAAATCGGAATTCCGATGCCCAAAATTTCGTTCGGAAATCGGAATTTCAATGCCCAAAATTTTTTTTAGAAATCGGTATTCCGGTCCAAAAACACCGGAAATCCGAAAATTTTTTAACAAAAACGATTATTTTCATAACGTTTTTCAATGCTAAATTTCATCCACCATCGAGATCTCAGCAATTCGTAACCTTCTTCTTTCCTTAATAAAAACATTAATTTATATTAAAATATTAAAAGAAGTAAAAACATTACCAGTGCTTAAGCCTAAGTCCCGCTTCCACATACTAATTGTGCTCACACCAACTCCAATTTTTTTCGCAATTTTACTTTTAATTTGCTGATTTGTTTTTAACTTGAACTTTTTTGAAAATTCTTCTACAATTGTTTCAAATTGCTTAATTTTTTCGTATTTGTGTTGTTTTGTATGCTTTTTTGTGAGCTCTAAAAATGGAAAATAAATTCGGGATATTAAAATTACAAACATATCATTGCAAATCTTAGTCGGTTATTCTTTCGCTTATGTGTTAGGGCTGGGCCAAATCAAGGAATAAACGAAAGGCGAAAGGCCCAAAAAGGAAAGATGCGAAAGGCGAAATTTCTCATGTGAAAAAGTATATGTACTTTTTAACAACTTTTCTTCATATTTGGTCATTACGGAGTTGTTTTTTTTCCTTACCAATATAAGCAGAGCTCGCTGGTGAAAATACTCGTTTTCGTTTGTTTTATTTTATAAAAATTTAAGAGGGCAAGTACCGGCGGTGGCGATAGGCACCGCCGAGGAAATTTTCAATATTTGAGAGTAACAGATTTTTCGCAAAAAAGGCCCTTATGTTATGTTTTGAGTAATTTATATAATCCTGTGCTTTTTTAAAACAGCAAATAAATATGTTACTTTTGATTATGCCAAGTTTTCGCTTCCACATATAAACTGTACAATAATCAAACCCAATTTTCTTCGCTATTTTTCTGTTAATTTCATAAGTTGTATTTAAATTGAATTTTCTTATGCATTCTTCTTTGACCTTTTCATATTGTTCAATTATTTCTCGTTTTTGTTCGTCCGAATATTTTTTTAAAACCCCTAAATAAAAAATGAATAAAAAACAAATTCAGTAATTCTTTTATATAATAATATTGTTAAATATTCTTTTTACCCAATTCCCTTTTCCATCGATAAATATCATTTCGAAATGTTCCCAAATTTTGCGCAATTTTCGTTTCAATTTTTGTACTTGTTTTTCTGTCATATTTCAAACCGAAAATCCTTTCTTTTTTTATTTTTTCAAATTTTTGGATTATCTCCATTTTGGCATGCTTATGTTTTTCATCCATCAATTTCCGTTCTTTTCTTTGTCCGAGTTTTCGTTTCTGGTTCTAAATTTAAGAGTCTATTTTTATCTGATTAAAATTTTGACCTTTTGATTAGCAAATTCTGCCTCTGATTTTGGCACAATTATTCTTGTCTTTAGTTCATCGTTTTCCTCCACAAATGGTTCCTTTTTTGGATATTTTAACCGTTTTGGCTTTATATCATCCACTTCTTCATCATGACAATTTTCAGATTTGATTATTACTCCGTTGGGATTTTGTTTGAAATAATTTTCCTTTTTAACATAAATTGGTTCCATTTTTATATATTTTTGACCCAATTTTGGGTTGTTTATATTTTGTGAAGTTATAGGGCCCATATTTTGCCATAAATTTTCCAAAATATCTTCCTCAACTCCATCAATCCGAATAATTAATAGAATTATCAAAAAAATGGTAATCAGTAATAAATTATTTTTCAACATTATTTAAGGTAAAATATTGTAAATAAAAAATAAAAACATTAGTGAAATAAATCTTTTAATAAAAAATATTTACTGTCAATTTGTTTTGCCACATATTAGATATTTTAAGTTGAAAGTCCATTTTTTTAAGTTTTTGAATAATAATTTTTGTTTATATTTTTATTTAAAAGCAAAATAAAATTAACATTTATTCTAATATAAAAAAATAATGTAAAACCCTTGACAAAGTCAAGAAATGAAAAATAACAATTACATTACAGTATATGCTTAGTTTGACACGGATTCTCTGACCTTGGGAAACCGTTGAAAAATGAAAACAGTTTTTGAAAGGTTTTTAAATATGTATAGATCAGCGGGCGGCGACAGCGGAACAAATGGGATAAAAAATAGATAGGGAAAATGGAAAATTTTTGAGAAATTATAGGCAATGGCACAACATGATTTATTCAGCTATGTAATGGCCAACCCCAAACAAAAGCAATGGACCGGTGACCCGTTCTCAAACTAAATTTGGGGTGCAAATTTTAAATAAATTCCTACAATTTCCAAATTTTTAGCCCAGTTCAAGTGTACCACTGGAACGAAGGAACATTCATCTTCAATAGCGCAAAAAATTCGAAGAAAAGGAATCGTCGGAATTTCAGCAACAGCATAGGATCAAAGTGGGTGCCCCAACAAAAAAACACGCATCGTCAAATTCTCCCGGCTTTTCAAGTTTTCGTTTGCCCTCCCAAAGACTATATTCCGAAGATAATTCAGCCAAACAGGCACTTAAATTCATTTTGGCAATGTACACCGCTTCGAACAAAGTTATGTGTTATCTAATGAGATTGGGCAGGTTCAGAAAAATTGTTTATCAGCAAGGGGTTTTTGCATCCTTTAGGACTTAATTAAATATTCATTGCTACCCATACAGATCATTTTAATTTCGATCCCCCAACCAGTACACATGTAAGCTTTAATGAATTATGGCAAGCAATTTCTAAACTTTTGTTAAACTTTAAAGAAAAACGGCACAAACATATTTCACTTCACTTGGAAAGATTTCAAAAAATTAGTCAGCCCCAAATTCGTTGGCCCAGAAGCGATGAATTTGTTGTTGTTTACCAGGAAAATGCGCACAGTTCTGTTGGGCAAACAGCCACTATTTTACAATGAGCTTAAATTTCCCAACTCGGCCAAAATTAAAACTATTATTGGTCATACTAGCATTAGATCTGTGCATCACTTATACCCACTTGAAACCCAAGACGAATTGTCATAAAAAAGTACCGAATTTAACCCTTATCCACCAGTCCCTCATCCCTCTGTTACCACTGTGGACAACAATAAAGCGAACCGTAAATGGGACCCCGCGTCCGAAGCGGGTCATAAACATATATACCTTTCGAATGATACCAATTTTGTGAAATTTAGTTCACTAAGAAAAAAGTTATGACCTCTTAAACACGTCTCGCACCAAAATGGCCGCACCCAAATGATCCCGACCGCCCGCGTCCTCCTACCGTAATGCTTCCCAACATTAATACCGAGGAACATTCTTGTCCGTCGAAGGACGCTGATCGCTATAACCAATTAAAACAAACTGCTTTTCCATCGCCATTTCCATGACTTAATTGTTTATTTAATCTTTAAATTTATTTTTGAGCTTTTAAAAGCGGAAATTAATACTTAATTTCATATTCTCTTCATTCATCTTACAAAGGTTATACGACTTTTTCGGCCAAGAGATTTGCGGCCCAGACATTTGCGGCCCAGACAATTGCGGCCCCAGCAGAAATCAGACATTTGCGGTCCGACTTTTGCGGCCAAGACATTTGCGGCCAAAATGGGATTATTTTGTAACAGATTTTGCACAAAAAAAAAAAAACAGGTTTTCGAATTTTTTTAGATATATTTTGAAAAAATAAGCAAAAAAGCGTCCGGCCCGGGTCCACAATACTCAAAATGTGATCCGAAATTTTTGAAAAATTCCAGTCTCTATTATAAACCTAGTTACAAATGATTTTTCGGATCTTTTTCATTTAACAGCCATCGTACCTATTTTTGGAAATGTGGTTTACTAATTGTTTATTTTTATTATCAAAATTTTTCTGAATTTTATTGTTGAAAAAAACTTTTCAAAATTTCCGAATTCTGTTTTCCGACTTTTTTAAATCGGAATTAATTTTTTGAGGGCTCGAAATTCCGAAAAAAACATTTTGTGCGCCGGCTCTCATCCCTGGTGGGCAGCACACAGGTAGGGTGGAATTTGTACATTTCGTCGTTATCTTCAAACACAAAAAAATATTTCAAGATATTTTGGACAAATGCATCGTAACTAACTTTAAAAATGAAACAAGTATTTTTCTTTTATCTTTTATAAAATAATTTGATGAGACGCATAAAACCGACAAGAACAGCTTATGTAATATTTTTTGTTTTTGAAGAACTTATTCATAAAAAAAATTAAATAACAATAAAATTTTATTTAATTAAATAATACAGCAAAAATATAAAAAACTCAAAATTTATTTTATTGTAATCACAAATTTCATAAGCATCCAGTACTAGTGATTTGCTCTATCCAACTTCCATCCAATCGAGCGAAAACGCTAGAGATGCCTTGGAAAAATTATTAAATCTATTATCCCAAAGTTTTATAATACCTTAAAATTTATTCAAAAACCAAAAAAAAAGATTAAAAATTTATTTTTAAATTACTTCCGTTTGTTGTTCCATTACACCGTGAGAAACTGGTAACGCCAACTTGGACAAAATGTGAACCGTTGCTGGCCAACAATGTGCCTCCACTATCACCCTACAATATTTGTTTAAAAATATTTAAAAAAGAATCAAAAAATTTGCTTTAGAGTTTCACGCTTTAAAAAATTTAATTTAAAAAAACCCAACGATAATAAACCTAAAAATTTCCAATACTAAGCTTTAATAATGTTTTCCATAATAATTTTATTAAAAGATTGGAAAAAACAACTAAAATAAAATCTAAAGTGAAGTGCCAAAAATTTCTTACGCTTTGGATTGAAGCTCCTTCAATGCAAATGCCGTATTTCTTCCTCTCTTCTGGGCATTCAATTAGTTCAACTTTCCGACCCATCAACTGTTCTGGTGTCTCCCCTTCCCTTTTGTTTTGACAATCATTGTCTATAAGAAAAAAATTATTGTTTATTTTAATTATTTTTAATTAAATTTAAGTACAATTTAAAAGTAGTATGTTTTGGCTGGGAAATGCGCCACCTTCATGCACTTAATATCTTTGTTCTATATGCACCAGGGATTCCGCTCGTTACTCGAATTTTGTCGCGAGTATTTATGCATTGGTAAGAATGGAGTTTGAGTACAAAAGTTACAAAGGGAATTTAGAGAATTTTCGAAAATCTATTTGAGTATTTTTTGCAGATAAAGTTTTTTATGAGTGAAAATGAAACAAAATTCGGCACCGCCGGACCCCCACTATATATTTCCTCAAATTATCTTAAAAATTCTTCAAAATTTATATTTTTTTGGTCAAAATCTGTTAACAAATCACATCCAGATTTTTAAGATTTTCCCTGGCAGCAACTAAGGCACCGCCGGGCACTCCCTCCCTGCGAAAAAATTATTTTTGACAGGGAAACAGCACAGGCATGGAATTTCTAGTAATTTTCATTTGTTGACCGGATTATTCAATTGTCCTATTTTTGCTATTAATTGGGCGAAATGCTCTAAGGAAAATGAATGAAGAAAAAGCAATTGCATCAGGGCTGCACGAAAATCTTCAAAAAAATTTTTCGGAAACGAAGCCAAAACAAAATCATAATTTTAAAATCTGAAAACGAAAACGAAAAGAAAACCCGCTAACTGTCAAAACCAAAACACGAAAACAAAATTTCGTGCAGCTATAATTCCAGTGAATAAAATTATAACATTATATTGTACAATTTTAAATATCATTTAGATTTTTTTTTATTACTCGTTTCACGTACTCGTTACTGGTGTTACTCGTTCTTTTTGACAATGCTCGTTACGTGTATTACACAAACTCGTAATTTTCTGTATGAACGGCATTCTTGATTTACATCTAACAGGAACGAATTTTAGTTATATTTATCAAAACTCGAACATTCGAGTAATCCCTGTTTCGGTTTAAAGACTAGGAGATCGGGCTATTCCTACTTTCGTATTAATCCAACTCTTACCATACAATCGACCCCATCCTGCAATGTGTGCAGTTCCACTTTGAAGATTTTCAACAGATCCACAATGAATGCACACTTTATGCATTTTGGAAGTACTTTTAATTATATCATCAGGAAGCTTAAATATATATAAAAAAATATTATATCATTTAATTTTATAAAAAAATATTAATTTAAATTTATATAAAATTTATTTTAACTATACCTTGATTAGTGCCAAATCATAGGCCCAGCGAAGATTATGCTTTGTCCCATAATTTGGATGAATGAATACATTCGAATTATTGTGTCGCTTTAATTCGACCATAAACCCGTCATATTTTTGAGTTTCATTGTAAATATCAATTGAGCTTGAATTAAACCCTAACGGAAACAATTAATATTTAAAAAAATACTTTAAAATTACCGAAATGATGAATTATTTTAAAAAATATATAATTTATTCCATTACCCAAAATCATCTTTGTAACATTGCCAAAGCAATGTGCTGCCAACAAAACGTACTCCGAAGTAATCAATGAACCAGTACACAGTGAATAGACATAAGTGTTGTCCGTCTTATTTTCTGATTTCACACCCCGAAAATACACGGTCCACGGCATATGAATGATGTCCATCTCATGACCGCCTGATATCTGATGAATTTAATAAAAATCATTAATAAATACACCCCAAAAGCCGCTTCCCCAACTTTCTAGGGCTTATAACAATCCAGACCCCGATTTAATGCCTAAATTTTCTTACAAGTGGGTTCATTTTTCGAGCGGTACGATGTTTTTGGGCTGCCTCCAAATCAAAAGGGTAGCACTCAACAAAAGGGTGGCATATATGTGGTGGCATTTTTTTTAGTTTTATCTCGCATTTATCCGGCACCGTAAATGATAATTTTGTTGGTTTTTGGCCCAATTGTGGCACAATGTCCACAGCAAATAACAGCCAAAGTCCAGCATAGTCAGCCAAAAAAGAACCAAACGGGGACTGCATAAAAAATTCCATGCCAAAATTCAATGTTTTTAATTGAACTTAAATTTTTAATTTTATAATTGGGCATTCATTTATTAGTGATTACCTTTATTTAGACTGATAATTTTGCCAAAAATTTGGTTAAAATTGAGTTCAACATTTAACTTAAAATAAGTGTTGTTACAATGCTCACAGCTAATAAGGGAAATAAAATTAGAAATAATTAATATTTTTTAATAAAAATTAAAAAATACTGACTCAAATTCGAAATTTTCATTTCCGACGGTTACTGTTCCATTGGTAATGGAAAACTGAATTTCCCTTGCATTTGGTCCACATTGGTCATTGGTCTTTGACCCTCTCAAAATTTTGTCAAAACGAAATCTTTTGGTCAATTTCCATGGAGCATTTTTGTCGTACAAAGTGCTTTTATAGCACATCGTAAAGCTGAATTAAGAAATGTTATAAATGTAATGATGTGCTTCTCAGTTTTCTAGGTCCCGAGTCTCGACTCGAGAAAAGTCTCGGGCTTTTGTGGTCTCGAACCTCGTGGAGACAAGTCGCGGCCTCAGGAATTTTTCGGTCTTGAGCAGCACTAGTAATTAATTTAAATCCTCAAACCTTGAGCAATTGCCACAAAGATTTATAATTTTCATTGGTTCCATGTGTGTTAATTCCAATTCCACTGACTTTGTTCTTAATTTCAAAAAAAAATCATTAATATTTTTTGGGGAGGAGAAGTTTATTATAAAATTATAATAACAATTTTGGGTCTATTCTATTAGTTCAATTTTTTATTATTTTTTCTTACTTTGTTCCATTCGTTCCCATTAAATTTACCGTAAGCATAAGGAAAATAAAATTAAGCAAAAACATTTTTTCAATTGGCATAAAAATTATAGGAAAAACTTTTACAAAGCTCAAAAATAATAAATGGTTATTATTCATTTTTGAAAATGGGAAGTAAAAGAATTTGGTGCATAATCATTGAAATGATATTATTTTTAGCCGGAAAATAGTTTATGATGCTGATTCACTGGGAAAATGCAGAAATTATGAATTATTTAAATATAAATTTTTATAAATTTTAAATAAATTTAAAAATTTCTAGAAATATTGGTTCGTTTAGTTATATTCTCTGTTTTGGTGTGTAATGGATAAGTTATCATTTTTTCTTTATAAAAAGGCACTGAAATTTTTGTTTTTATTTTTGCTAGAATCTTTTTTTCAGATGCATTGGTCAACAAATATTGTTGTTACATACGTTTTTTCGATTCTTTTTATCGAAGTTTTCACAATATTCAATTAATAAAGAATTTACGAAATATGAGTACAATGAATGATTAAATAGAAATATTGAAATTGCAAAATCTTAATTTATTATTTTACTTCTAAACATATTGACGAAATTAGGTAGTCATTTTTCATTTTTTAAATTAAATAAATCTCTGAATAATCGGGTAATCTAAGTCCAAAATTCAAATAAAATTATTCTGACAAAGGAGGGTCTTCAGGTGTCCGTGGGATTTCGGAATGAAACTTGGTAGGTGCGTAGAGCACCCCTAGAAAAAGTTATTTGTCCCTACGCAACTGAAATGTATTAAAAAGTGGTGCTGGTGCGTTTCTTAAATTCCGCCACCTATGCGCGTTTCTTAAATCCGCCATTTTAACTGATTTTTTGTATAAATCATGCCATAACTTTCCTCAAGCTCCACCATATTAAACAATCATGGTATTGTAAGATAGCCCTTGGATTACTCTATTAGCTTACTAAAGTTCAAAAAATTTCATTAAGTTTTCTAAAGGATATAGGTAAAAAAGTGGAAAAAATTACCAAAACTTTTGAAAAACTTAATGAAATTATTTGAAATTTAGTAAGCTAATAGAGTAATCCAAGGGCTATCTTACAATACCATGATTGTTTAATATGGTGGAGTTTGAGGAAAGTTATGGCATGATTTATACAAAAAATCAGTTAAAATGGCGGAATTTAAGAAACGCGCCAGCACCTTAAAAAGTTAACCTTAAAAACCACAACCCAGTTACAAATAGTTTTTCATAATGAAGGCAATGCACAAAGGTCACAGAAAAAATAAATATTTTCCTCAAAACAATTCCGAATTTGGGTCCGGGGTTCGAAATTGGCCTGAATATATGTCATATTTGTAATCAGCGACCTCGAAAACCGCCTAAAACTTGAAAATTAAAAAAATTCGGGTATCGGGTACAAGCGGGTATCAAAAAAAGGAAAATTTTAAGGGAAATTTGAAATTTAAAAAATTTACACCCAAAAACTTCATTATTAAAATGTTACATATATCCATGGCTTCCATTTCTTTTTATTCCAAGGGTGTCAGATGAAATTTTTCAAAAAAAGAACATGCGGACCAAAAAAAGATTTTTGGGGATTAAAAAAAGGAATATTTTTAAAAGAAAAATTTTGAGAAAACCTACGCGAAGGGGGTCCGGTGGTGCCGATAGGCTCCACCGGGGGAAAATTTTTAAAAATATTAACGAAATCGCTTCAAACAATTTGTAAAAAATAAATTAAATAACTTCAATCAACGGTAAAAAGTAAATATGGCGAAATGTTTATTCGAATTAAATTATAGTTTTCCTTTTTCTCCCAAATTCCTCAACTATTTGGTGCTAAGACCCTCATTCTTACCAGTGCTTGTTGTACCCGTTGAACCCGGCGGTGCTACGTCGTTACAAAAAAAGTGCAATAATGGTCATTACAAAAAAAAGTGCAATAATGGTCAAAACAAAAAAAAATGCAATAATTAAAAATACAGTACTTCGCGTACAAAGATTAATTATTTAAAACGGACAACCATTTTTAATTGTTGGCTAAATCATTTAGAACACTTTTTATTTAATTATCAGCAATCATTGACCATCTCAATGGGCAATCAATTAATCACTTTAAGTGGCATCAAAAGAATCAGAAATTTTAATTGAAAAGGAATTGGGTCGGGCTGCTGTCGATATATTATTTAATCCACATAATGAACAGCAAATTAATTTAATCGTGTGTGAGCATATGTTTGGCAATCATGGCCAATTTGTTGGCTACCGTTGGTGGATTTATAGTCCAAAAGTTAATGCAGATGTGAGGGAATATTATTATATTAAAGGGTTTAACTTATGATTTTTCCAGCTGTTCAATCATGGCAGAGAAATCACTGTTCTACAGGATCGATTGCTACCATCTGCTTTTCTAAATCACCCTCCAGCCCATTTTGAAACAATTCTTGAACCGCAATTATTCATTTCAAATACCCAAAATATTTGAAATTTAAATAATTAATCTTTGTACGCGAAGTACTGTATTTTTAATTATTGCACTTTTTTTTGTTTTGACCATTATTGCACTTTTTTTTTGTTTTGACCTTTATTGCACTTTTTTTTGTTTTGACCATTATTGCATCTTTTTTGTAACGACTCGTCACGAACCCGGCCACCTACCGGGTAGGGTTCCGGGTATTTGATTTTTGAAAAACCGGGTCCGGGTTCGGGTATTGAAAAAGCCGGGTAAGCGGGTACAACCCCGGTCGGGTAGCCGAACCCGTCCAACCCTACTTACGCTAACAAACCCACGCTAGAACGGCCACGCTATACCGACACCCCTACCGTTATTATTGGGGTTCTCCAATTTTAACCCAGGAATACAAATTTTAGTCCCCGTTTTCGGGAATCTGAAAAACTGACTGGCACGTGGTTAAGAATCCAGGGATCCCCCACGCTTCGTGCCTGTCCCCCGCCCCCCCCCCCCCGCCCCCCCCCCCCACTGGCTAATATGAAAAAAGTTTTATCCTATAAATTATCAAAAAAAAAAAAAAAATTTGGCTCAAAAACATAACTAATACAAAAAATGACTGAGCTTCTATTCTTCAAAATTAACCAACGAGTACCATTTTAAAGAAAGGTTTTTCAAAATGTTTTCCAATATAAGTTCCCTTGTATTATTTTCGTTTAATGTTACTGAACTTCTTCTTCCATCTTCTTAGGCTGTTTCTGTCAATTGACAAATTTTCAGCAATTTGTCGATCACTGATCATTGGATCTTGATTTTTCATTTGCTTACTCTTTTTCACAATTTCCACTTTTTCAGAAATTTGTATAAAATTTCTTTTTCCTTTAAAAGATAAGAATAAATTTATTTTTAAGAATTAAGCTTACGTTTGATTATGCTGCTTAATTTTTTGTCCCACGCATAAATAGTTTTCAATTCAAATCCAACTTTTTTTGCAATTTTTTCTTCAATTTCTCGAGTAATTATAAAATTGAATTTTTTTGAAAATTCTTCTTTCACTTTTTCAAATTGTTTTATTGTTTCTATTTTTTGCTGGTTTGATTTCTTTTTTTTAACGCCTAAAATAGAAATAAATTGTCAAAATTTTTACACTTTTTCCATATAAAATTCCAATTTATAAATATTTTTATTAATTATTACTGTGACCCAATTCCCTTTTCCACTGAAAAATCTTTTTCCGAATTGTCCCTAAATTTTGTGCAATTTCCGTTTCAATTTTTGAAAAAATTTTCCCGTCGTATTTTAATCCGTAAACTTTTTCTCTTTTTATTTTGTGAAATTGTCTGATTAGATCCATTTTTATGTGCTTATCATCATCATCTATCAGTTTTCGATTTTGTACTTGTCTTAATTTCCTTTTTCGTTCCTAAATAAATATGAAGATTTAATCTATTTAAAATGGGCCCATAAAATAAAGAAAAAACAAAATAAAAAATAAATTTGTTAAAGAATTACGGTTTTTCTGTTACCGTATCAGAGTTATCAGTGTCATCACCAGAAGAATGATAACTTCTTCTCTTTTTGTCATATTGGTGGTTAGTCTTATGCTCTAATGTTTCATTGTTTAATTCTTCAACTTCTTTTTTGGGCACATTTAATTTTTCCATAAATTCTTTGTTTTGGAATTCTTCTTTTTTTGTCTCCGTTAAATTTTTTGGCTTTATGTCTTCCATTTCTTCATTGTTATAATTTTCAGATTTGATTAGTACTTTATTTGCATTTTCATTATTGTCATAAATTTGTTCTTTTTTTATATTTTTTCGACCGATTTTCTGATTGTTGCCATTTTTTGCTGTAGTTAAAGGGCTCATATTTTTCCATAAATTTTCTAAAATATCTTCCTCAATTGCTTCAATCCGACTAATAAAAGCAATTACCATGAAAATGATAATCAGTAATAAATTCATTTTCATCATTTTTAATGCAAAATCTTTATAAAAGGAAAAAAATTAGTGGAAGTCGTCGGTTAAAAAATGTTCCATTTCCACCTCATTTTGCCACATATTTTATAACCTTTTTTTGCAAAATATTTTTTGTTTACTTTTTAATTCAAAAACATTTTCTTATGTCCGGGTTTTGCAGCATTTGCTGATTTTTTGTTAATTTTTGGCTTGCTAAGAAAACTAAAAACGAATTTCGAATTTGGTTGAATCTTCAATGCCCAACATTTTGCAGAATTAGGGTTAAGCCCCGCCCCTTCGGGGAGAGAAAGTCGGGGGCTGGAGAGGAAATTCCCCGAAAGAATTTGTCGGGGATGGCTGGAGAAATTTTAAAAATGTCGGGGAGCAACAACTTCGTCGGGGAGTAAATTTTCATAAAAAGTCGAAAAAAGGATAAAAGAAGAAATTTCAGAACAAAAAAGTCTTAAAAACTCATTTAAAGACACTTCCATCTTATTTTAAATACAATTGACGACTTTCGTAATTCCCCGAAACATGTCGGGCTTAACCCTAATTTATATCAATAGAAGGCATAATTTTTTTTTCTTACAATTTCGTCAAATCTCCGTAACTCATTTTTCCCATTTAATTTTTTTTTGTGGTTTGTGGCGATTTTCTGCTTCCTCAAAAAGGACCATTGTTAAGCTCCAATCCATCAACAAATCTGACTCAAATTTCAAAATTTTCTCCGGTTGCGCCTATCGATATCACCTGACTCCAAATTCGCTTAGGTTTACTAAAAGCTATTCCAAGAAACCACAAAAAGTTAGCATTTTTTGTGCAAAATCCATTACTAAAATACACTCAGTTTTTCAAAATTTTTCCCGGAGACGACTATCGGCACCGCCCGCCCCTGCCTCTTTAAATGTTTAAAAATTAAAAGAAATGATACTAAAAAATTTATAATAAGAGCTAAAAAAGCGTAGAGAGTGAAAACTAACATACTTAGCAGGGATGGCGCCGATTTCCGATTTTACGATTTCCGATAATTTTGAGGAAAAATCGAAATTATTTACTCAAAAATAAATAAAAATTCTTCAAAAATCAGAAGTTTTTGTCAAAAATTTTATAAAAAAATTAGTGATTTTGTATTAAAAAATTTTCGGTTTTCGATGGTTTTGTTCATCGGAATTCCGGGTTTCCGTTTCCGATTTTTTCAAATCAGAGATCGTCGCCATCCCTCATACTGAGCTTTTAAAACTGAAAACCGGCAAACTAGTCCCCCTGATTTTCGGTCAGGACGTTTTTCGGGGCCCCTTGGGTTAGTTTAGGTTAAGCCTAATCCCCGGTTTTCGGTTTCGGTTTTGGCTTAATAACGTTTTTCCTTGGAATAATAAAATTTCCTATAACGCTAACCAAAAATTGGTATAATAAAATGGTTTTTTATTATTGGTAATTTTTTTAAAATAAAGAAAAGTAAAACAATTTATAATTATTTTACATTGCCAAGAATAAAAAAAAATTTGGTTTTTTCTCGATCAAATATCAAAGAGAGAGATCAATTCAATTAAAAAATATCAATTTTATTAAATATTTTTGTCACATTTCTTTTTCATCGAATTCTATTTATTTAAATTTCACTCTATCAAAAGTTTTTGAATTTTGAAACTAAAATTAAAAAAATGCTTTCTACCATAATTATTAAGGCAACTGGTTGTATGCTTTATCATATTTTTCTGCTCTTATGCTATGAAAAAAGAGGGGTCAAAATAATCGGCATTTTTTCCTTAACAAAAACCAAGAAAAAAAGAAAAAAAAAAGAACCCCTAAGAACCGACTTCTGTAAAATGTTCAAAAAAGAACCCCATAAAAACACAAAATTTGAATTTCTTGAGAAGATTTTGGTAAATATTTTAAATTTAGGTCATATTTTGGCATTTTTTGGGTTTTTAGGACATATTTTTGATCATATTTAACGTTTTTTAGAGCTTACAAAAACTTTCTCTAATAATTGTCTATCTGTTTTTTAAATATACTCTACTAAATTACTCAAATAGGTGTTTTCTATGGTTTATACTTTTTTCAAAATACCAACAAAGATTTAACACACAAATTAAAAATATTTTTGCAATTTCCAACAAATTCTTATTCAGAAAGAATGCATTTGTTTTTGCCGCAGAATTTCTTCCTCCACCCTCTCAAGTTGCTTTCCGATATACGCAATTTTTGGGCGACTTTTTTATCACTAAACAATGGATTTGCTTTTTTTATTATGTTAAATCTTTGCACAAACTCCATTTTCTCCTTATCAGTGTGCAGCTTCTTTTTTTCTTAAAATATTCATAAATAAATTATAAAAAGAATTAAAAATGTTACTTTTGATTATGCAAAATTTATTCTTCCAGTTATAAATGGTGCTCCGATCAACCCCAATTTTCTTTGCTATTTTTGTGTTAATTTCTAGCGTCATTTTTAAATTGAATTTTCTTATGCATTCTTCTTTGACCATTTCATATTGTTCAATTATTTCTCGTTTTTGTTCGTCCGAATATTTTTTCAAAACCCCTAAATAAAAATGAATAAAAAACAAATTCAGTAATTCTTTTATATAATAATATTGTTAAATATTCTTTTTACCCAATTCCCTTTTCCATCGATAAATATCATTTCGAAATGTTCCCAAATTTTGCGCAATTTTCGTTTCAATTTTTGTACTTGTTTTTCTGTCATATTTCAAACCGAAAATCCTTTCTTTTTTTATTTTTTCAAATTTTTGGATTATCTCCATTTTGGCATGCTTATGTTTTTCATCCATCAATTTCCGTTTTTTTCTTTGTCCGAGTTTTGGTATCGGGTTCTAAATTTACGAGTCATTTTTATCTGATTAAAATTTTGACCTTTTGGCTAGCAGATTTTGCCTCTGATTTTGGCACAATTATTTCATTGTTCATTTCTTTGGTCTCTAATTTTGGCATTATTATTTTTGCATTAAATTCATTGTTTTCCTCCACAATTGATTTCTTTTTTGGGTCTTTCAATATTATTGGCTTTATGTCATCCTTTTCTTTATCATGGTAATTTTCAGATTTGATTATTACTCCGTTGGGATTTTGTTCGAAATAATTTTCCTTTTTAACATAAATTGGTTCCATTTTTATATATTTTTGACCGAATTTTGTGTTGTTCATATTTTGTGAAGTTGTAGGGCCCTTAGTTTTCCTTAAATTTTCCAAAAGGTCTTCCTCAGTTCCATTAACCCGAATAACTAATCGAATTATCAAAAAAATGATAATCAGTAATAAAATGTTTTTCAGCATTATTTAAGGTAAAAATTCATAAGTAAAAAATAAAAGCATTAGTGAAATAAATCTTCTAATAAAACAAATGTTCACTGCCAATTCATTTTTGCCACATATTAAATTTTTCGATATTTTGGTTTGAAAGTCCTCTTTTTTCTAAGTTTTTAGATAATGTTTTTATTAATTTTATTTCCAACACAATAATAAAAAATTTTTTAGTCATTTTATTCTAATATAAATTAAAGTAATGTCAGAACTTTGACAAAGTCAAGAAATGAAAATATCAAAATCATACTAAATTTTATGCTAATTTTCAATAAAAGTTGGAATTTTGAGATTCGGGAAGGTGAACCAGACAAGATTCGAGATTAAAAATTCTGTTTTTCCGGATTCTTTTCCAGTTTAAAAATTTTAACCCGGATACTGACCCTGGATCAGGATTTTACAAAAAAAAAATATATTAAAAAAATGAAAACATTTTTGAATGCTTCCAAATTTAAAACTCATTTGCTTTTTTAACTCTTTACGCCATTTCAAGCGTCGCACTCTTTAACCGAATAGAGCTGTTCGAGACCCTAATTTTTCCGAGACTCGAGACCCGAGAAACGAGACCCAAAAAAATTCTCGACTAGAGATTTTTGATTAAAAACAAAATTGAACTTTTTTTAATGAAAAAAGTATTTTTTGTATGAAAAATTATGAATAGAAGAAAAGACCAGACAATGCTTCCTTTCGCACAATTTCACAGCTTAAGTCCAGATAGAAGCACCACAACCAAATAATGACCAAAATACCAATTTATTATTAAAGCACAAAATAAAAGGTGAGCACTTTCCCACAAAAACGAAGATATGAATCGAGGAAAATTTTTTTCGGAAAATTTATAAATGGCAGATTTATGAACCCCGCATTATGGCGGTTTCATGGAAACAACTCAGCATGTGATCAAATATTTAAGAAAGAATATATAGGGTTTATGCTCAATTTATTTTTCAGTTAAATTTTCTCTCCATTTTTTGGCCTCTAACCCATTCTTAACATTGCGTATTTTTTACCCCAATTCTGTCAGACGGTAAAATTCGGTAAATTTATGCGGTGCTTAACAATTCTTTATTAAAATGGTTTGGAATAGGATTGGTCAAAATCGGTTTAAAACCGGTCTACCCGGTTTTCGGTTATGCCGGTTTTGCTACTCCCGGTTTTCGGTTTCAGTTTTTGGTCGACCCCCGGGTTTCAGTTTTTCAAAAAGAAAAAAAAAATCCAAATTTTTGCGCCCATAGTATGTGTAATTTTTACAACTTTTCTTAGTGTTTTGGTCGTTTTTTGGTCATTATTTTTCTTATTAATATAAGAAGAGCTTGCTTGATCAAAGCCCTCTCCATAATAATTTCGAGTTCTTATTTATGTATTTTCGGCTTTGTTTTTTGCTTTTTAAAAAATTTTAAGGAGCAGAGGCCGGCGGTGCCGATAGGGGCCGCGCAATTTTTTTTGTTAAAAAAAACAATATATCCAGATAGAAGCACCACAACCAAATAATGACCAAAATACCAATGTATTATTAAAGCACAAAAATAAAAGACGAGCACTTTTCACAAAAAACGAAGATAAGAGCAAAACAAAATTGCTCAAACAGAATGTCAAATAAAATTATAACATAAATTAGAGGTCAAAGTCAAAGAGATCATTAACCATAATACTACATCCCGCCTCCAACCGAAAAGGCGTCCCCGCCGCAAAAAGTCCTCCATTCAGCTTAGCAAGTCGTGCCCAAATAATTCTAATTTTTAAAAATTTTATAAATAATTTTGAAAGAACATACCGAATGGGTTGCGCTGGTGCCGATAGGCGCCATCGGGAGAAATTTTGAAAATTTATTGCCGATTTTTTAAGAGATTTTGCCTTCAAACTTTATGATTTCGCTCACCAAATATATTGTTCTGACCCAAAAACCCAATCTTTAGGAGTGTAAAAAAAGTCTCGGAAACCGAGGCAAAAATACTGAGACCGAGATCGAGACCGAGACACAAAAAACCTAACCGAATGCCGGGACACTCAATAGGTTTAATACCGAGACAAGGCAAATGTTTTTTTTAAACAAAACATTTTTGATTAAATTTTTTTCAAAAATAGTCCCAAAATTATTTAAATCTTTTAACAAAAAATTTCTCGGCAGTGTCTCTTAGCATCGCATTTCTCTCTTTCACAATTTTTAATTAAAAAAAATATAACAAACTAGCCTTCTTAAACACTATGGGCATTATGTTTAGTAGGGTTCGTAGTTGTACTAGTTACTATTTTGCTTATTTCGAAGGGTAAAAGATGATTTAAAATTCAAAAAAAAAAAAAAAATCACATAAATAAGTACTCAAAATTATAATGGAGAGGTGCAATTTTCTTAATTTGGTAGAAAACCAGGCTCTTCAAATGAGAATTAAAATTTTCGAGTATTGCAGACAGGCGTAGCTGTGCAAAAATTTTACCAAGATCTTAACTGATTTTGGCCAAAAATGAACAATAATTATATATTTCAAATGGTATTTTGAATTTTAATGAAATTTACAAATGAGCTGGGAGATGGTGTAACTTTTAATTATAGGTGAAATTATGCCTAATTGCGCAACAAAGGGATGACGAATAAAAATGTTGGGAAACCAACATTGAGTGTATCAATTTAAGGAACAGATTGAAAAATTGGTTCCAATATTTTTTTTAGTTATTTGAGTTTAATGCCGCTAAATTTCTTCTTCCATTCTCTTAAGTTTTTTCTATCAATTACCATTTTTTCGGCAATTTTTCTTTCACTAAACGATGGATTTGCTTTTTTAATTTGGTCATATTTTTTCAAGTAGTTCTTTTTTTCTTCATATGTATAGTTTTTCAGCTTTCCTTAAATAAAATTGAATAAAATTATATAAATAAAATGAAAAAATGTTACTTTTGATTATGCCAAATTCTCTCTTCCAACAATAAATTGTGGTCCTTCCAACCCCCATTTTCTTCGCTATTTTTATTTCAATTTTCAAATTCGTTTTTGTTTTGAATTTTTTTGAAAATTCTTCTTTTACTTTTTCAAATTGTTCAACTATTTGTTTTCTTTTGCTGTTCCGAATATTATTTAAAAGCTCTGAAAGGAAATTTATCATAATAAATTCTGGGATGGGTTTTACCCAATTCTTTTTTCCACTGAAAAATTTTATTCCGACTTTTCCCCAAACTTTGTGCAATTTCCGTTTCAATTTTGGAAAATATTTTCCATTCGTTTTTTATTCCGTAAATTCTTTCTCTTTTTATTTTGTGAAATTGTTTGATTAGATCCATTTTCGTGTGCTTATCATCATCATCTATCAGTTTTAGATTTTGTACTCGTCTTAATTTTATTTTTCGTTTCTAAATAAATATGAAGATTTAAATCGGAATTAAAAATGGGCCCATAAAAAAATAAAACAAAATTATCATTTGTTAAAGAATTACGATTTTTCTGTTACCGTATCAGAGTTATCAGTGTCATCACCAGAAGAATGATAACTTCTTCTCTTTTTGTCATATTTGTGGTTAATCTTATGTTCCAATGTTTCATTGTTTAATTCTTCAACTTCTTTTTTGGGCACAATTATTTGTTCATTAAATTCATTATTTTGGTTGCCAAATTCTTCTTTTTTTGTCTCCTTTAAATTTTTTGGCTTTATGTCTTCCATTTCTTCATTATAGCAATTTTGAGATTTGATTATTACTTTATTGGGATTTTGTTCGCAATGATTTTCATTTTTAACATAAATTTGTTCCTTTTTTATATATTTTCGACCGATTTTTTGAGTGTTGATCATATTTTCCCACAAATTTTTTAAAATATCTTCTTCATTTGCTTCAATCCAAATAAATAATGCATAAATGAAGAAAATAGTCAGCATCGTATTATTCATTTTCTGCCGTATTTATAAATAAGTTAAAACATTTGTAAATAAAAAAAAGCATTAGGCAATTAATGTTTTTATATAGTAATTTAACTTGATCAAATTATTTTTGCCACATTAAATTTAGTCGACATTTCTCATTCCCAAAAATTTTTAAGCGCATTTTTAAGCCATTAATTTGCATATTATGTGCTTTCTAATATTTATGCATTATAAGCAAATTTTCTTTCTCAGATGTTGCAGCAAAATGCATTGGTACGAATAAAGGTTAAGCCGATGCTTAGACAATTTTTTTGGGTTGGTTTTATTTTGCAGTAAAAAGTGATAAAATTCTAACAAAATGATGCAATATCGAGCAAAATCTGAAAATAAAAAGCGGAAATAGAAGGATAACGCAAAAATGAACGAATTAATATTTCAATTTTAAAATATAAAAGAATTTTAATTTTCACATTAATAAAAAATTATTACTACCCTTTTTCCCCATCAAGCTATTATTTTTCATTGGAATTATGAAGTTGACGAAGATTTATTTGAAAATTTATGGAAAGATTTAATCAGTCGGCTTCTCAAAATTGTCAAAATTCAAAAAGTGGACCAATTTTCATAAAAAAAGAAACCAATGATTTTCAAAATGAAAATTATGATGAACAAAATGGCAATAAGATGATGATAAAAACAGAAAATTATCATGATGAAGAAATAGAGGACATAAAGCCTAGGCCAAAATTATTATGCCAAAATTAGTGGCCGATGATAAGAAAAATGGGCACGGTCCTGAAGATAATCTGCAAAACAAAAAGTTAGTTTGGGTAAAAAACATTGAATAGAAAAAATCAAATTATTATATTTAAAACGCAAAACGAAAATTGGGGCAAGAAAAAATCGAAAACGGATGGAAGAAGATAAGTTTACAAAAATGGAGATAATCAAAAAGTTTGACAAAATAAAAAAAGAAAGAACCGATGATTTAACGTAGAGAAAACCTTGGGCGCTTAAATGATTTGAGCACACACATTTCATATGGAAGTGAATAGAGAAACCAGGCTGTTGAAGCACGTCTTTTTTGATAAATTGGCAAAAAAAATTCACTATTTCGTCACTATTTTGAACTTTTTCTCACTATTTTGGCATTTTTTCACAACTATTTAGTTAACTATTTTTAGATTTTTATCACTAAAAGTCACTACCCTAGTAAAAATTGTTAATAAAAGCCTTAATTTTTATTACCTGTGAAAAAAGATTTTTCTCAATATTAAATTGATAAAACATTAGCCAATTTAGTTAGTTAGCTTCTTAGTTTTTTTTTAAATATTTTATACTAGCAAATTACTTTTTTTTAAATTTCTATTTTGAAAATTTTTTATTTTTTTTTTAAATGCATCAGCCAAAGCCCACCTTGTCCAACCTAACTTTCAATTTGTTCACCCGCGCCAAGACGTCTTCTGCTTGTTGGCTCTCCGTTTAGTTTCTTTCTCAGTTCCATCTTTTTCCTCAACTTCTTTGCCTTCCTTCTGTTGGTCCTGAATATTATGTTTGAAATGGTCGTTTTCATTTAGTAAAATTTGTCTCTCTATTGTAGATTATTGGTAAATTTGTCCCCACCCACCTCCCCCCCCCCCTTATTGGAAAAAATTTCGTTTTTTAAATTCGATTCTTAGAATTTACAATGAATTATATAATACATGAAACCGAGCAAAAAATTGTCATTACAATTAACAATGGCTACTTTACTTGTTTAAAAAAAAATTAGAATTTTTTTCTAAAGGGGGGGGGGGGGGGAAAGCAAACTACACTATTACCAAATTACTTTGGATGCCCCCTGAGTGCTATCCACTGGCACTACCACCTGCCCAACCAGTTGACGGAGCATTTCCGGAAGCTGCACCAAGTCGCCCATTTGGCCTCCTCCGCCACCACTCGCCTCCTGGGCATTATTGCTGCCAGCAGCACCCCGAGAAAACAAATTGAAAAATGCATGCCACAGATGCGCAATTGCGCCTGCATTTGGCGTTACCTCCTCCACTTCCATCTGAGCTGGCGCGGGCGTACTCATTACGCCAGAAGGCGATCGGCTCTGCTGCTGCTGATTTTTTTTGGTGGCTGGCAAACAGGGAACCAATCTCGGTAGTCCAAAGTGGGACCGATCTTAAAAATGGCAACATAGTGGCAAAAACCTTAAAAATAATGGCAAAAACGCTGGCAAGATTTTGTTTCTGTTTTAAACTTATTCAAAAAGCAAAATTCTATCAAATATTGTATTTTTCAATCCCGGGGAAATTTTTAAAAATTTTGTTAACAGAATAAACCCCAAAAATGGTAAAATTATAAGGATTTGTGAGCACATTAAAAATTATTTAGATTTTTAGATAAATTTGAAAATTCTAAAATAAAGGGAACCGCCCAGTTCGTCGCGGCACGTTTCGTCGCGGGGGCCATCACTTTTATCTTTAGTATCCAAAAAAATAAAGTGGTTGGTTCGAAAGCATTTCATATTCTCTATTAGCCTGCCAAATTTAGAAAAATTTCGTTAAGGTACAAAAAAAATATGGTCAAAAAACTAAAACCCGAATTTTCTAACTTTTTTGGCAATAACTTTTTCTAATTCAATGAATCGTTTTTAAATTCTTTAACATACAAACACCGAACACATCAGATAGGGTTGGCCACGACCGGTTTTAAACCGGGCTCCCCGGTTTTCGGTTAGGCCGGGTTTTGGACCCCCGTTTTCGGTCTCGGTTTTTGGCCCAAAAACCCCGTTTTTCGGTTTCGGGTTTTGGCCCAAAACCCCCGGTTTTCGGTTCGGTTAACCGACCGTGTCCAACCCTACTTGCAGATAATAAAATTTACCTTCGAGTTTTTTTATTTTGAGGAGGCCGGCTCCCAACACCGCCAATGTCACTGCAGCCGTAAGCGCACAGCAGGCGACAAGTGTAGCGATGTTGGATTCATCTTTGGTTGTTTTGGTTGGAGTTTTTTTTGTTGTTGTTGATGGTTTTTCTGTTGTTGATGGTGGTCTTTCTTGGCAGTTCTTACACTTTTTATTCAGTCTTCGGAAAAGCTGTCAAAAAACACGCCAACAGTAAGGGTTTTATGATAAAATAGAAACCAATGGGTCGTCCCTCATCAGACATTCCATGCCAAAAAAACGAATTTAGCACAACTGTAAACCCCTTTAATAATGGCCTTCTCTCTCTCAAAGGGAACCGCCACAGTTCGTCGCGGGACGCTTCGTCGCGGAGGCTATAACTTAGTTCTTTATTGACGAAAAAAATAAAAGTGGTATGGTTCGAAGGCATTTCATATTCTCTATTAGCCTGCAAAATTAAAAAATTTTCGTTAAGGTATAAAATATGGTCAAAAAACTCAAAAAACCGATTTTTTCTGACTTATTTCACCATAACTTTTTTGTAGCTCAATGAATCGTTTTAAATTCTTAACATACAAACGCAAAACAAATAGAGCTTTTAGAAGATAAAAGTTATTTTTGATTTAGTTGGTTAACAAAAAAGATATGGACTTCAAAGTGAGCGGCGACGAAAAGTACCGCGACGAACTGACCCGACCCCTCTCAACCCTACATATTAGTTGGGTGTCGTCCATACGGGGTTTTAAAGTTCCAAAATTTTCCGGTGTGACCAGGAACCGAATTTTCATTTTTAAACGACGGAATCCGAAAACCCGGACTGCGATTTTTCCGGCATTCGGTATCATTATTTCGGTATGATACCGATACCGAAAATGGTACAGTATACCTATCGTTAATTCAACCGATACCGAATATACCAAAATCTCCAAAATATTTCGGTCGGTATACCAAACGGTAAATATCGAACAGTATATGGCATATTTCATCGTCTCAAAACCGTGGCAAAAAAAAATTCGAATATGACAGACAGTCTTTGAGATTCGGAATCATGCCCGAATGTTTCAGGCCCTGGCTAGGTAATTTCGTGTTTCGAACCACCCATCCCGGACTATTCAAAACTAAAAAAAAATCATTTTGTAACCCACAGGCTTTTTGATGTCGCACAGAATGTCAACAAATCTGCACTACAAAGGCACCGTATACGCTGTTGCTGCTGCTGCCCGATGCGAATACATTTGGCCCCGTTTGCACACTCCGAACAATTGGACGCCGTCTGAATGAGTAAACGGGGATGAATTGGACAAGTTTGAAACACACAATTTATTGGACGGCATTCAACTCGTTTTTCGCCAACTCGTTTTTATATCGACTCGTTTTTGACTCAACTCGTTTTTTATTGACTCAACTCGTTTTTATTGACTCAACTCATTTTTATTGTCTCAACTCGTTTTTATTGTCTCGACTCATTTTTTGGACTTGAAACCTAAGAATTCGACTAAATTTTATAAATTTTTTTTTTGCTTTTTAGTATTTTTTTTTGATTTTTTAAGTACTTAAAAATTATTGAAAATACAGCGCCAGATTCATGGCGCCGGAATCATAGCGCCTGGTCACGGCACCGGATTCATGGCGCCAGATTCATAGCGCCGGATTCATGGCGCCGGATTCATGGCGCCGGAATCATGGCACCAGATTCATAGCGACGGATTCATGGCACCTGATTCATAGCACCGGATTCATGGCGCCGGATTCATGGCGCCGGAATCATAGCGCCTGGTCACGACGCCGAAATCATGGCACCAGATTCATAGCGACGGATTCATGGCACCTGATTCATAGCACCGGATTCATAGCGACGGATTCATGCGCCGGATTCATAGCGCCTGGTCACGGCGCCAGAATGAATCCTTCCAATAACTCGAATCCAATTTGAACTGGCGCCGTGAATCCGGCATCATGAATCCGGCGCCATGAATCCGGCGTCATGAATCCGGCGTCAACTCAACTCGGCGCCCATTATTTCGGCGCCACTAGCTCGGCATCGAGTAGAAAAGCATTCTTAAGTTGAAAATTCAAAAAAAAAAACTTAGAGTTTATCTATTTTTGGGTTTCAAGCCCAAAAAACTAGTCGAGACAATAAAAACGAGTTGAGACAATAAAAGTTGAGACAATAAAAACGAGTTGAGTCAAAAACGAGTCGTAACAAAAACGAGTTGACCAAAAACGATATTTACCAATTTATTAATATGAATAATTTAGAACCATGTGTATCAGTGATAATTTTCTGGTCATATGAATTAGCAAAAAAAAATGGAAAGGGTAATTTTTAAAATAAAACGGCACAGGAAAAATCCTCTGGAGAAGACTTAAAGAAAAGAAAGAAATTTCGCAGGAATTTGAAAATTTTATTCAAAAAATAAAAATCTTAAAAGGTAGCGAAAAATTAATATTGTTAGAATTTTTGTTTATCATTTCAATGTTGAGCCGAGCAAGAACAGTCTCCACCCTAATGTAGATGGCTGACTAAAAATTTGCCGAAACTCGAGATCCCTAAGAAACCCAATTTTCCTCAATTCGATCGGACTTTGGAGTAGCATTGTTGAGCCTCGGATCTCCTATCAGGGATTGGTCAGTATACTCTTATAATTGCACTGATCAGTCAGGGGTCGAGTTTAGTATACGTGTTAGGGTATCAACACACACACACAAAGGCACACTACCAACCGTTTCATTGTTAGCAGTGAGCCCAACCAAAATGCCGAATTCGTCCAAATCGTCAGTGCTGCCCTCCTCTACCTCCTTCTGATCAGCTTCTTCTGCTCCGTTCTCTTCCTCCTTCCGCTGCTGATCAGCAGTTGTTGTTTCTGCTGCTTCTTCCCACCATTACGCTGATCATCTTCTGCTTTTGATGCTGCTGATCTATCTACCGTATGCTTTGGTGGTCGGTCGTCTGCGGTTTGCCGTTTCGCGGGTACCGTATGCTGCTGCTGTTCGTCCTGTGCCAGCGTTACTGCTTGCTGCCACCACCGTGGTTGTTGTGGATAATGATGGTGCCAAAGTTGTCGGCGGCAACATTTGTTGTTGTGTCAGTTTGTTATTGGTGGTGGTTCGGCAGCTGACATTAAGGTTTTTGCATATGTACTATACAAAGTGGCACATTTCAATATTAGGTTTTACAAAATTTTAGAAATTTTCCCTTTTAGTATTCAAAATCGGTGCTGGCGCGTTTCTTAAAAACTGTCACCCATGCGCGTTTCTTAAAACTGCCAAAATGGGGTTGCGCGTTTCTTAAAACTGCCAAACATGCGCGTTTCTTAAAACTGCCACCATGCGCGTTTCTTAAAACTGCCAGCGCGTTTCTTAAAACTGCCAGCGCGTTTCTTAAAACTTCCATTAATACAAATAATTACAGAGCAGCAATTTAATATATATTTATTCCAAATTTTTGAATCGACAATTAATTTACAAAAATGCTTCACTATTCTTTAAAATGTTCGCCAAAAAGATGAACTGACCAGCATAACAAATTCTAAACCTAATATATTTATTAAAACACGGGTAAAGACACACCTTTGTTAGAATACAGTCAGCATTTTCATATAGACAATTACAAAATTGGTTATCACAATGATAGCGCTTTTGCCGCTTATTTATATAGCATACATCATGACTATAACAGCACCGGTCAACTACAGTTTAAATTTTTATTTTTATTTTATATTATTTTTAAAACCTTTTTTAAAGTTACAAAACCATATTACTGGCGCTATTAAGCAAGAATCAAACAGAGATGTGCCACAATAAGTAGCACAATATTTCTTTGCAACTTAGAAATGGTAAAAGATCATTTTTAGTGATGCCACATAAATGAGCCATATATTATAAATTAATTTATCTTTTGAGGGTGTTTGATGAGTTCAAAATGCTGATCATGATAATAAAGAAATATAGATGCGACATTATTCTTTTGGCTAACGTTCGAAAGCTTAAATTTCAATGCAAATTTGTAGAATTAAATAGCCTAACCGAGGACTCCAACTCGGGTGAATACACTTGCCAACGGTAAATTCCTTCATTGACACTTTCACATACAATAATGTTCACTTGAAACATTTTGCTGACTGAGGCCATATCTAAATTGTTCATCCATTTTTCTGTTTCATGGGCGCCTAATGCGGGTGTAATAGCCTTTTCGGTGTGCTTCCTAATATTTTCAATGCTGTCGAAAAGCACTGAAATGGAGGTGCTTAAACAATACAACAAACTACTAGACTTACACCACCATTCAGTATCATGATGATTTGAATATGAATGCTGGTAAATGGTTTCTTCCAAATATTCGATAACATCCCTTCTTATCTCAGAGTGATTTGATACCGTTCCAGTTAAGGCTAGAGAGATGCTTCTCCAACCGCAATTACCAGGACAGTTGCACGTATATAGTGAACAATGCACCCATAGACTTTGTCAACTCCAAATTGTTTTATTAAAGAATTGATTTCTGCAGTTTCATAATCCGTGTGAATTCGATTTATTCCTTTCAAAATTTCTGTTCCCCATATTTCATTCAATTGTGAAAGAATCGCTTCATAAGAAGCTTGGGTCCTATAATTTGCTTTATAAAAAAAGATTATTTTTTATAACCTTTTTTTCATTATCGCTAGCAGTAAAGGAGTCCATTCAGCCCCATTTTCTGTTTCAAGCTTAATGGCTTTTTCGGTTAAAACATAAAATTTAATCCAAAAACCGACCAATCCATGAATTGTCCAAATTTGTTGGAAACCCAAAGGTGCCAATTCAAAAGTTCCGTCGGAAACTAAAACTTTGCAATGGCTGGCAGCCCGCTTTTGAGTATGCGATATAAAAAGCATTACGCCTAATTCTTTATCTCTGAATTGTAACCACCTTTAAAAAAAGTTTGAATTACTAATCTTTGTGCCATTCACAATAATTACTTACATGTCTGCTTCAGAAATTTTTTTTCTAAGAATTAATTTAATTGCACCACGTTTAGTCAGCTGGAGTCTTTCAGGAACATTAAAAGGGTCAGATGAATCTCCTATGTGATTTTGCCTTCTACGGTTATAGGCGCTTCTTACAGTTTGCCAGTTAGGATAGTTAAATGAAATTCCAGTCGAATCCTCAATTTCAACATCCTCAGCAACATCATGTTCTCTAGCCCGGTCTGATCCCTATTAAGCAACCAATTTGGGGTTAGGTTAATAGAAGAATACTTCTCGCCATATTGATTTAGGGTCAGTTGAACATTGGGCTAGATCTCTTCGTTGGCTTCTATCAATTTGTTCAGCAGTAAGCTGCTCAAGCGGTAAACCTTTGCACTGAGGATGGTGAATGATTTTATGGCTTCTATCTAATTGACCTTCTCGAATTATTGCGCTTGCAATAATTCTTAAGTAATTCATAACAATTAACAACAAATTAAATGGAAATTTACCCATCCAAGTTCGGCTTTTTATAACTTTCGCATTTCATGCAATAACAATAAATTGTGCCCGCTCTTTCATTAGTTTGTTTAAATTTTCGATATTCATCACCATGGCCAATAACAAATAGAAATTTATTGTCAAATTTTGAGAAACATTGTGACACTACTGCATTTTCCATGTCCTCTTGGTTTCCTTCTGATTTTCTTCTTTTTATACTTGAAAGATGCCTATCCAGCGTCCTTAGGCTTAGGTCGACATCAATTTCAGCCAGTTTTTCCAGCAACTCTCCTCGCGTTTTTATTTCTTTTTTGAGATATTGATCCACCAAACTTTTTGCGCCTGCATTTGATATTAATTCTTCCAAACTGATGAAATTCAAAAATTTCAAACAAGTGCAAAATATAATGGTGAAAAAATATATCGTTAATTTCATTTTTAAATATGAAAATAACATATTTTTTTTTATTAAATAGATTAAAATTTTGACCATTTTTATTTTTGTTTTTTAACAAATAAAAGTTATGTTGGCAATTAATTTTAATGTTGGCAAACATAAAATGACAGTTCCGGCTAATATGTAATGGCACAAACAAAAAATAAATTATTAAATCGATGCGTTAAAATATAATATGATCTATTATTTAATTTTTAAATAAAATTTTACGTTATTCAGAATTTTTTTTATATTAGTGGCAGTTTTAAGAAACGCGCTGGCAGTTTTAAGAAACGCGCAGGATGGCAATTTTAAGAAACGCGCATGGTTGGCAGTTTTAAGAAACGCGCTGGCAGTTTTAAGAAACGCGCATGGGTGGCAGTTTTTAAGAAACGCACCAGCACCTTCAAAATCAAGGCCAAAAAAAAAAAATTTTTTAATTAAAAAAATTATGTTGGATTTGAATCGAATTTTACAATATGTAGAATTTTACAAATCAATTATTGACAACCAGAAAGAAATTTCATATTTTCATTTCAACACGTGGCTAAATAAAATATAAATGATAAACAATATTTTTCTCCATTTATTCAGTTTTCAAATTGTGAAAAATTTTAAATCTGCCAGATTTAATAGTAAAAATATAAAAAAAAAAATAAAAATTTTAAATTATATTATTTAATTAATTAATTTGAGTACCCCTAAAAGGGAATTGTAAGTCTTAATTTGCAAATGCTTTTCATTGTAATTGTCACCTTATTTTCTAATGGGGCTAATGCAATTAATGAAAATATACTTGCAAATTTATGGGAAAATTTAAATCCGTCGACTTCACAAAACTGCGAAATTCGAAAACGAGGACCAAATTTGATAAAAAATGAAAAAATTGAATTAGAAAATCAACATTATTATCCTCAAAATGCCAATGAAATAGTAATAAAATCTGAAAATTGCAATAGCAGTGAAATAAAAGAAGCAAACCCAACAATTTTACAGCAAATAAAAAAAGAGGAACCAATTGATAAGCAGGAAAAAAATTTATTAGAAACAAAAATAAAAGTGCCAAAAACAGAGGAACACCAACTGAGAAATGAATTATCTGAGAATGGCATGATTGTGCCAGAATCTGCTAATCAGAGCCGTTCGGATGGTTATGGTTCGGACCAATCTGACATGGTAAAAAAGGAAGATATAATACAAAATGGACTAGCATATCAAAATTTTAAAAGCTTATTAATTATGATTATATAATAAGAGAAAATTTTAAAAATTTCATAACCTTTTTGATTTAATTCGATTTCTATGGAAATTATAAATTTAAAAAATTAAGAATTTCAAAAGAAAAGACCAAGCAAAAGAGAAGCAAATAGTGGACGATGATGAGCACACAAAAATAGATTTGATCAGAAAGTTTGAGGAAATGAAAAGGGAAAAAATTTATGGGTTTAAATATCACAGGAATAAAAGAGACAAAATTGCAACAAAAATTGCGCAAAGCTTGGGAATTTCACTAAATAAAATAAAGAAATGGAAAAAAGAATTAGGCAAATATTTACATTATTTAAAATATTTTTTTTGCAATATATTTTTATATTTTTTCACATTTTTGCACAAATTGATAAATAAAATCAACAAGTTTGTTTAGGAATAACAAAAATATTTTCAAATGAACAAAAACACGCAATAATTGAACAATTTGAAAAATGTAAAGAAGCATTTTCAAAGAAATTTAATCTCAGTACAACCAAAAAAATCGAATTTAAAATAGCACAAAAAATTGGCGTTGGATGGACCACAATTTATCTGTGGAAGAGAAAATTCGGCTTAACCGCCCGTAATATATAAATTTTTTCATTTTGCAAAAAAAAATTCTTATTTTTTTTTTCAGCCAAGGTCAAATTTTATACTATTGCTCAGAAAATGGAAATTGTTAAGAAATATGAAAAAATGAAAGAAAATAATGCAAAAATGAGTGATACTAAAGTATCCAAAAAATTGCAAATCCCCCTATCCAATATACAAAGATGGAAGAAGATCATGGAACAAGAATTTCAACAGAAACAATGAATGAAAAAAAGATTTATTTATTTTTTTGTTAACTCACCCTAAATTGACGTTTGAGTCGGGTCATTGTTTTCGCAGGAGGAAGTTTGGGCACCAAGAAGAAGTAAAAGCAACTATTTATTTTTATTTTTTGGTTATTTAAAATTTTTGGCAGATTTACAGTAATACTTAGTTATGGCATATTTGGCATTTTCAGATTTTTACGGCATATTTGAGCAGGGAAATAATATTTTTTTAATTTTTATGGTTTTTTATTTTTTAAAAATGACTTTATGGTGCCCAAACTTCTGGTGCCTAATTTTTATATCGCCTATGTTTGGCCAGGGTCCGCGTTTGAGTGTGGCCTGTAGAGTAAAGTTTTTCACGGACTCACGAAAAATGAAAAAATACATAACTTTCTAAAAAAAAAGATATAAAGTAAAAAATTATTTTTTGACAGTTTTAAAGTAGTAACCTTTTGCTTGATGTTTAATTGTTTAACAATAGTTTATCTGACTATTATCTTCTAACCATATTGCGCGAACTTTCGAATAATTGTAAGTCCGCGCAATTTATCCCTTTATGTTTTGTTGGTGTTACTTTTAAGGTAATTAACCGAATTCCGATCGGTAGAATGTACCCAAATATTTTGGAGATTTTAGCAAATGTTGGTATCGGTGGTATATACCGAAATACCAATAACAATTTGCCGAAGACTAAATTTAAGTGAGTGCATCTTAACTATCTTCAATTAAATGTGATTGCTAAAGGCATTTCCTAAAGTTGAGGATGAGAATTACGGTACCTTTCTTTCATCGGTGCGGTGCTTTTCGTAAATTCGCCATTTTAACTGAATTTCGACAAAATCAAGCATGACTTTTCTCATACTCAACATAAGTGGGATAGTTATGGCAGTTTTTTTCGACTTTTTTGGTCACAACTTTTTTTAAACTTAATGAATTTTTTTGAGATTTAGCAATCTAATAGATCAATTTAAGGGCTATCGTACAACACCAAGATTGTTTCACTTGGTTGCTTATGCGAGAAGTTATGACTTGATCTAGTTGAAAATTCAATAAAAATGGCGGACTTACCAAACGCGCCAGCACGCCTTTCATCATAGCCCTGCTTACAGTATATGGGGGTTTGTCATTTAAAAGAAATTTCACGCAGACTTACAGATTTCATTACATTGCTTCAAAACACTTAAATTTCTCTCAAGTGGATGAATGTTGGCTAGAGCAAATCACTGGATTTAGATGCAGGGTTTAAATTGTGATGCAATTTTTAAACTTATTTTCGCATTTTATTTATCTCTCTGTATTAATCTAATTAAAAATTTAATTTCTTCTCTGTTTTGATTAAAAGTTTTGGAACAAAAACCCTTCATAAAGAAAACATAAAAAAAAATCCACCAAGATTAAAAAAAAAGGCTTTATGGGACTTAGATGCCAACGCTAAATAATTTCATTAGTTCCAATTTTAATTTTAGAGATTCATAACAATATATGCATGTTGAATGACACATAACAATATAAAATATCTTTTTAATCCAATTTTACAGATTTCTGACGAAAATTGATGAGAAACCCCAAATAAAAAAGCTTGTGATCCTCCGATAAGTCCTATTTCAATTTGGTTTAAATTTCCAAAAAAAAACTTTTGGTTTTAAAGATTGTAGCATGAATTTCATAGGAAAAAAGTCCTTTCCCAACTTTTCGTGTATTTTATTATAATAGAAAAAGGTGGTCATTTTGTTTAAAAAATGATTTTTTTAAAAATTTTGGGATCGGAATAACTTACATACTTTGCATTTTTTAATTTTTACAGAATTTTAGACTACTTGATTAATATTTAACTGAGGGTTCCCGAACTCGAAAGTGCTCAAAAATGGTGTCAATCAATGTAAAAAGGTTCAAAATGGGTAAGAAAAATAGAATTAAGGGCGCGCTTGCTCTTTTTCTTAGTTTAAAATTCTGTAAATATGGCACAGTTTAACTAACGCGTTAGCACGTGACCGGACAATGGGACAGTGGACAATCGGACAGTGAGGACAATCGGACAGAAGTGGACAATCGGACAGTGGACATTCGGACAGAAAATACAAGTAAAAAAAGGAAAATGATAAGAAAATGACCGATTAAGAATGTCTTAATAAGTTTTAAAAAAATTATGACAATTAAAATGAGTTTATTTGCAGTTTTTTGGCTACACTTTCTTAAAAGTTAATCCTAGCACGCCTATTTACGAGCCATAGCTTACTGAATGCCGAAACCAAACCTTTAAAAATTTGCTTTCTAAACCCGATTAAGCATCCAACCACTTGTTCTAAAGTGATCATTCATTTTTCTTATCATTTTCCTTTATTTTCTGTCAGATTGTCCACTGTCCAATTGTCCACTTCTGTCCGATTGTCCTCACTGTCCGATTGTCCACTGTCCAATTGTCCACTTCTGTCCGATTGTCCTCACTGTCCGATTGTCCACTGTCCAATTGTCCGATTGTCCACTGTCCGATTGTCCGGGAGCCCGTTAGCATGCTCGATTTTTACTTTTTGCCACTCCCTTTAATTTTTATTCACAAAATCGATGTTCACATGTTTGTTGGTTGATCTTTAGTGCGTTTTAATTTGAATATTATTATTTTATTTAATCTGTGACTGACACATAAGATGCTGTGACCGATCATTTTATATAAACGGGAAAATGAGTTGGAAGATCATTCCCTAAAATGCCGCATATCTTTGAGACCCTTCTCCCATTAATTCAAGTAACTCACATGACATGCATTTTAGATTAAACAGATTCGTGTGTTCAGCACGTAAAATTAAGCTAGAAATAAACATTTAAAAAAATTCAGCGGGTGTGGCAAAAGGGAAAGAACCTTTGGGGTTCGGGTTTTTAATTATATACACGGCGGCGAAATTTTGGCTCCAAGTTACAAAAACCGATTTTTTCCCCAATCATTTCAAAAAATCAGAAAACCAAAGAAAATAAACGGGGCACTACGATTCGTCCACCCAGCTAAAAAGTGCCAAAAATAAAAAACAATTTAGTTTTTTTAACATTCTTCGTAGCTAAAATGCTAACTAATCAAAATGCCAAAAGAAAACCCATAAAAATTAAATAATTTTATGTTTTTAACTTTTTAATCGTCGTTTAAACAAATCGTAGTTTTTTTTTGCTGGGCGGACGAATCGTCGCTCTTTGGCTGAGCGGACGAATTGTCATGGCGCCAAATAAAACGGAGAATTTCCGGCTATGTCAATTCGGCGCTCAAGATGCAGTGCCAGTCAGTTTCGGACCCCATAGCTTTTTTTTTTAGCGAACCAAATTTTTATTCTTAGTGTCTTGTGAATGCTGCTTATGATCTCTATTAGCCCTTCCAAAAGTTGAAAGATTTACTCCCCAATAAAAATTTATGAATCAAAATATACCAAAATCACTTTTTTTTTATTTGCGTTCTTCAAAGTAAAATTTTATTAAGGTTAGTTGGTGCTTAGAAATGGCTTATTCATACTTTCTAAACACTAAAGCTTTCGAATGCTATCGAATTTATAAAATTTGGTCCACAAAGAAAAAAAAATTACAAAGCCCTAAAAATTCTGGCGCCTGAGCGCCGAATTGACGGTGTCTGAGAATTTTGCCTATTTTTTCTGGCCGAAGAATCCAATTAGACATCTATTTCAAAAATTACAGCTTATTTTTATTTGGCTGAGTTGACAAAAAAAGGAATCGGAAAACGTGGGTGCGCCGTGAACTGTACATTCATGGCATAATAATAAACCAAATAATTTTTTATTTGAACAAGTAGGAATCATGTCAGTCCAGTTCGTCACTGAATTAAAAATGGATCAACTTAAGCTAGACTTCAACACAGCCCCAATAAAAAATTAAGTAATTATGGTCAAAAAGTCTTTTTAATTGCATTTTATTAAAAAAATAAAAAGAGTGCCTTTTTATTTGTGGATAAAATTTTTTTGCCAAAGTACCAATAAGAGAAGAATTGTAACATATGTAAAAAACATGGGCCTGCAAATGAATAGAAATTTTAGGGGTATTTTCTGGGGAAGCAGAGCGCCCGTCTTAGCGAGCATGCGATGACGGTGCATGTAGTGGGGCGCCCGAGCGAGCGGCGCCAAACCTCCTGGTCGCCGTAGTCGAGTGTGCGGTGTCTTGGCCAAAATGCTACCCTCAGACCCTAGTTTGATCGTAACTTTTTTCACAGCTAAACGACCTCTTTTCAGGATTTTTTATCAATATAATGCAGTAACAAAGACTTTTTGACCATGATTACTTATTTTTTTTTTATTGGGGCTGCTTGTAGAGGTGCGTCGTGATTCACGGTCACGGTCACGGTTACCGTGAATTTCACGGGTTTTTTCTGTCACGGTCACGGTTCACGGGGTCAGTTCACGGTTTTACCGTGAAAAATTTACACTGGATAAAATTGGAAAATTTGTGGGATTTTATTTTCCAAGAATAATTGCTGAAAGAAATTAGGAAAAAGGGAATGCAGGAGACAAAAGTGAAAATTTTGTGTTAAGTCCGCCCCCGCTCATTACCATTTTTGAGAAAATCTGTTAACAAATGGACCATAAGTTTTCAAAATTTTCCTGGTGGCGCCTAGCGGCACCACCGACCCTTCCATATTCGTAATTTAAAATGAAAAAGTCTTATTTCAAAAAGCTAAAAATACTGTCATAGGGAACTATATGGCTCAAAACAGTTGATTTTCTAAATAGAATGCTATTTAAAGAAATTTGGAATCGCATTTTAAAAAAATGTCCTTATTTTTGACCCCAAATCCTTATTTTTAACAAGCCATGTCATTTCGGAAAATTTTCGATGGGAGTCTCTGCTTTAACTTAAATTTTTCGCAATTTACCTCGAAAAACCCTCCAAAATTAACCAGTTTTTGGTCAAACCTGTTAATAAATCACACCCAGATTTTCTAATTTTTGCCCGGCGGCGCCTATCGGCACCGCCGGCTTCCATTCCCTCATCAAGGCTTCTGAAATTCCGAAAATCTATATTAAAAAATTTGTTTTTTGTGCAAATTTGCTATCAAAATTCAGTCGAATGGATTTGCTGATTCTCAAATAAATAAAATTGTTAATGAAGTCATGACTTATCTTCAGGCATAAACACTTTTTTTTGGGAGAAAAAAAAAACTAATTTCCGACCATCTAAAAAACTTGTCCCCAATTTTTTGTACCCCTACAATCAGTGTCAAAAGTCAAAGAATTTTTTTTTCTAAATTGGTTGGGCCCAGTAGTCCCCCCACCTATTCAATTTACCCTTAAAAAATTAATAAAAAAATTATTAAAAACCCAGAATTTAAATAAAAAAAAAACCAAAAAAAAAAATTTAAAAAAATCAAAATTAAAAAAAATTCACGGTTCACGGTCACGGTTACCGTGAATTTCACGGGTTTTTTCTATCACGGTCACGGTCACGGTTCACGGGGTCAGTTCACGGTCACGGTCACGGTTCACGGGGTCAATTCACGGTCACGGTTCACGCTTCACGGGTTTTATCAGTCACGGCGCACCTCTAGCTGCTTGTAGTCTAGCATAAGTCAAAACTATTTTTTAAAAAGAATTTTTCAGTGACAAACTGTGAAACCGCAAAAATTAGGAAAATTATCTTTTTGACAACCTAAATAAAAAAAGTTAATTACCAACAATAAATAAACAATTGCTATCTTCAAAAATGTCGGACAATCCAAAGGAAGCGGATCTAAATTTGAAGCGAATGTGAGTTGAAGTTGAAACGGGGAAATAAATGTACACATAAAAACAAAGGGTTACAAAATCATAGGGTTACGGTTGCGAAATCGACACCCGAGAATTTGGACCATTTTTTATAGGACGACACCCAACTCGTTTTCAGCCAACTCGTTTTTACCCCGACTCATTTTTATTGTCCCAACTCATTTTTTTTGGCTTGAAGCCTAAAAATTTAACTAATTTAAAAAAAAAAGAATTACTTTTTTTAATTATTTTTATTGAGTTGTAAGTTTTTTGTAAATACGGCGTCGGGTTCATGGCGCCGGATTCATAGCGCCAGATGCATGGCGCCAGATTCATGGCGCCGGATTCATAACGCCGGATTCATAGCGCATTGTTCGTGGGCAAAAAAGGCAGAGAGTGGGTGTCAATTTATGCTATAAATCCGGCGCTACGAATTCGGCGCCATGAATCTCGCGACATGAATCCGGCGCCACGCGTCCGGCGCCGTATTTTTCAAAAAGGGATTTTCTTTGCATAAACGAAAAGTCGAATCTGGCCTGTTGGATTCAGTTTCATTTGCGATGACATTTTCTTCGATGTGTTCCATTTGTTGGCACCTGCCAAAGTCGGATTGGAATTGGCATTGGTCTCCGAAAGATTGGACGCATTGGTCGACACGCATTTCAAATACAGAAAATGGACACTCGGCAAATTGGCAATTTGGTCAAAGGATATTGTCAAAAAGAATGATGATGGATCAACAACGAAGGAATTGCCATTTCCTCAGAAACCTTTGCCAAATTCAATCGTCGGCTTCTCTTCTGTTGACTTTATGTAGGTCTCTTATAGTTTTTTTTTATCTAATATTTCTTTTTATAGTTATGTCTAGGGTTGAGAATAATTCCCTAAAAAAGTCTTGAGTATTTTTTTACAAAAAAAAAACTCCAAAACATCAATAGGTGCTCCACTTTTAGGCACAAAAACACTCAAATAAGTACTAAAATGAAAAAATACACAGCCATAGTTAAATTTGAGTATTAAGGGGGGTCCGGGTCAGTTCGGCGCGGAACCTTTCGGCGCAGCCAACTTTGAGAAGATATAACTTTATTCTAAGTGTGCCAATTTAAACATAATAGGTATCATCAGAAAGCTCTATTTGTACTGCATCAATCATGCCAAAAAATTAAAAAAAAATCATCCATACATAAAAAAAAGTTATGATAGGTTTCGCCGAACCGGCAAGCAAAATTTGGGCAACTTTCTACCAAAACTACTCAAACATCTTCCTTCAAAGTCCCATCCTTAGGGGTGTATTTTTTTCGGTTTCGGTTCGGTTAACCGTTTACTCTCAACCCTAGTTATGTCCATTCCACCGATGCCATTGCTTTTCTCCAATTCATTGGTCGTCTTTTGGAGTCGGATGTTTGTTTGAAATTACAGCTTTATGGGAAATCGAATTGGAAAGATTTTGCCATTTTTGTTTGGCCACTGATGAATGTGTCCACCATCATCAAAATACACTTTCGATATCAATCTGTTTTTAAAAACTTTCGTCGTCTCATTTCACCGTCCATTCTCCGAGACTTCAACAATCTCCGAATGATAAGTGTTGACTATTACCAATCTCTCCAATTTCCACCCATTGACATCGATGGATCGTCCGATGGCCAAGTGTTGTGCAAATGGTTGCACACGCCACGCGCGGATGGCCAACCGAAAGTGCTCAAAAGTTGGTGGAACGGAAACGAAATTCAAATGGACGCACTCAAAAGGGTCAGTTTCATGACACTTTTCTAACCAATTTCAACCATTTTAGACATTTCTTAATGCCACCACTTCCGTCAGTTTAATCATCCGTTTTTATTCTTATATTTTTGTCGGTCCATTTGAATTGGGTAATTCGCAGACACTTGAACAATTGACATGTCAAAGGATTATAAATGGTTATGATGGTCAATGGATTAAAAAAGGTTATGATGATTTGTGGTTGATCGAACGGAGTCCAATTGTCAAAAATGAGGAACAATGGGCCAAATGGGAGAGAGAAGCAATGGACGATGGGACAAATGATTGGAAAGCGCTCGGAATTCATTAAAAGTTGTTGTTTTGTTTTGTTTTTTGGTATAATGTTCATGTTCATAAATTGGTTTTTCACAATATACCTATGAGGGAATCTCACAGATCACTGATGAGAGTGACATTCGTTTGCTGATTAGTCCATAATTTGCTTGGTATCAAATGGATGGTGAAGCGAAAACTTTATTTAGGATGGCCGAATAACAATTGCAATTTTAGGGCCTTTCGCAGGCCATGCTTAACCAGCCGAAAGAGACCTTTAAAAATCCTTATAAAAAAATTATTATAAATTATTTCAGAAAATTTTTAAGTGGTACGGTAGGAGGGAGGGTTTGGTACCAAGTTTGCCGAAACCCGTTCCGGCTGGTAATATTTCTTATTTTAAATTTTTTTTATGTTTTATTATAAAAAAAATTATTTAAATGCCATAAAATTACAAATTAAAATTATTTCAGAAAATTTTTAAGTGGTACGGTAGGAGGGAGGGTTAGGTACCAAGTTTGCCGAAACCCGTTCCGGCTGGTAATATTTCTTATTTTAAATTTTTTTTATGTTTTATTATAAAAAAAATTATTTAAATGCAATAAAATTACGAATGAATTTTGTTCATCAACATGTATAGCTTCAACTCTTCGCCGTCTTCCTGCAGCTCTTGGCCTTCTCAAGCACCATGTCGTCCATTTTCACCACCTTTGAGTGATGCGATTGGTGCTGTTGTTGTAAGGGATGGAGCCAATTCGATGCTATCAGTGATGGGGATTAAGCAGCAGTGCCAATGCCAACGGCGGAAGACACTGGGGACGCAAGAAATGTTTAAATTCAACCAATCGGTGCCTGAATTAAACCAAATCAAATTTCCCCGGTATTCTCGAAATGCGGAGGCGTTACCGATAGGCGCTGCCGGGAAATTTTTGAAAATCTGGGTGTATTTTTGTAACAGATTTTGAACAAAAAATAATTGATTTAGAGTAAAAGTTGAGAAAATTTAAGGTAAACGGGGTCCGGTGGTGCCGATAGGCGCAGCTGGGGAAATTTTTTGAATTTGGGTCTGATTGCTAATGGATTTTGGCTTAAAAATGAACATTTTTTAATATTTTTGGGCAAATTGTCGATTTCAAAGGGCGTCCTTTGAAATAAGGACACTTGCAATTTTCAAAGTGGCGAGGCCCATTTCAAAGGACATCCTTTGATTCTAAGGGCAGCCCTAAAATAATACTAAATTTCCGGCACGGTAATTTGATAGAGATTTAAGAAAGTTGTAGCCTTTTTATTAATTTAAAATTGTTTATAAATTTTAATTTAAAATTTTAATAATTTTACTAACAACGGTTCACATTTTGTCCAAGTTGGCGTTTCTAGTTTCTCACGGTGCAATAAAACAACAAACGGAAGTAATTTCTAAACAAAATTTACAAATAAATTTTTTTAAATTATTTAAAAATGGGTTTTTTTATGAAATATATATAATTATAATTTTTCAAAGGCAACTTTAGCGCCTTCTCTCAATTGGATGGATGTTGGCTAGAGCAAATCACTGGATTTAGATGCAGGGTTTAAATTGTGATGAAATTTTTTTTAAACTTATTTTCGCATTTTAATTATCTCTTTGTATTAATCTAATTAAAATTTAATTTCTTCTCAGTTTTGATTAAAAGTTTTGGAACAAAAATCCTTCATAAAGAAAACATAAAAAAAAAACTCCACCAAAATTAAAAAAAAAGGCTTTATGGGACTTAGATGCCAACGCTAAATAATTTCATTAGTTCCAATTTTGATTCTAGAGATTCATAACAATATATGCATGTTGAATGACAGATAACAATACAAAATATCTTTTTAATCCAATTTTACAGATTTCTTACGAAAATTGATGAGAAACCCCAAATAAAAAAGCTTGTGATCCTCCGATAAGTCCTATGTATTTTTCAATTAGGTTTAAATTTCCAAAAAAAAACTTTTGGTTTTAAAATTGTAGCATGAATTTCATAGGAAAAAAGTCCTTTCCCAACTTTTCGTGTATTTTATTTATAATAGAAAAAGGTGGTCATTTTGTTTAAAAAATAATTTTTTTAAAAATTTTGGGAATCGGAATAACTTACATACTTTGCATTTTTGAATTTTTACAGAATTTTAGACTACTTGATTAATATTAAACTGAGCAAAGAAAAAAGTTACAATTTTTAAACGATTATGGCGCCGATACGACCCTCACCCATCTCAGTGTATTATGCTAATTAAAATGAGAATTCTTTAGAACAAAAAATCGATCAAAAATTCGAAACGACAGGCTACTTAATCATAAAATTAGTTACATTGAAAAAATTTTTAATAAAAAACCATTAATTTTGTTTTTAACTTTTAATAAAAAAAAATAATCCATATGTGTCAAATTAACGAATTTTTCGTATTTGTTACTTTTAATTTATATATTGTCGTATTTATTTGTTTGCAGAATTCGAATAAATTGTCTTTACGTTACAACAGTAAGTGAATGTTTCATTTATTCCGGTTTGTAATTAGCAAATACTCAGTTCGACAGCGCAAATTTCTTCAATCCTTTCTTTCAGCCCCAAATTCATCCGGCATAAAACTAATACGATGCAGGGTGCACAGGCGCTTCATAGGTTAAAAAAGGTGGTGGCACAACAGGTGCAGCCGCAGCAGGTGGTTGCGGTGGTGGAGACGGAAGTGCAATCGGTGGAACATACAGTGGCGGTGACGGAAGTGGAGACGGTGGGGCATACGGTGGCGGTGGAGGTGGTGGTGGAGGCTGTAATGGTACTGGTGCAGCATACGGTGGAGGGGCAACTGCTTTTGGCACTGGAGGCGGCCCATGTGGAGGAGGCAATGGAAGAGGAGGCAAACCAGATCTGAAGCTTAGTTCAATAATTTGCTTGTTCATTGATGAAAATAAATTTTTGCCTGATTAGCAAATTTCATTTCACGTTTAGCCAAAGGGCACTTTTTTATTGGTGTTTTTTTTGTTTGAAAAATACCGTAAGTGTTTTATAATAAAACATACGGTGGATGGAACTTTTTGCCGCAGGCATATTTGTAGTTGCACACCAAATTGACTTGGTCGAACACAAGGTGGGCCGGACAATACAATTTGATTGGATGGCCATTGGAGCACGCGTAGAAGAAGTGCGATGAGCAAAATGTTGGCGCAAACAAAGTGCCACTTTGACAGGTCCACGGTGGAGAATTACTAGGGTACCAAGACAGACGTACAAAATTGTAATGCGTTAGATTAAACTTCTGAGAGCTAGGGATGATCCCGAAAGTCGAGACAAAGAGGTGACTACGAGTTATCTAAAATAAAATCGAGCCACCCTCCCGCCCCGCCATCTAAAAAAATAACTAGGTTCTAGTCCGATTGGTTCTTCGAGTGTTGCTTTTGCCTTTAAGGGAATTACGAAATCCACTTTTTCACACCTTTTTCCGGCACCAAGAACGGAGTATAGGCAGCATAAACACAATAATACAACTTTGAATAAAAATGCAGAAAAAATTGACTTCATTTTGTCACAATTTTAAGGGGCAAGTAAATTAAGTCAAGAGTATTTATTTTTTGAAATGAATTGGCAATAGTGTCATTGCGATTGCTCCAATTATATTTAAGGCCTTTGATAGCGTTCAAAAGTCACACAATTTTATGGAAACCACAAGAGATCAAACGTGAAAAGGTTATTAAAATTATTAATACAAGTGTATTGACCTTTTTTATGAAAAAATTGGGATTGTTCTTACACATGGATTGGTTAATCATTAAATTTGGTCCTTTTTTGTGAATTGTTTATGAATAATAATTGGTTTATACATTTTTGATCGAAAATTAATATTTTGAACAAATTTTTAAAACTGTAACCAACTGTTTATAATATATTTTGAAACACTCAGAAAACGTTTTTGCAACCTCTTTTTAATCTGTTGAAGTGTATGAATCAGGTTTTAGGTTAACCGTCGAATTATTTAAATGGTTGAACCGAAATTGTCGAAATACGATTTTAAAATGGCAAAAATATATGATTTAAATATACAAAAGTAATATTTATATTTTCGTAACATTTAATTAATATTCACATAAAATTAAATGAAATAAATAATTTTCTCTAATTTCTTTGACTAAATTAAAAAATATTTTTGGAAATTAAAATTTTACTAAAAAATCAATTTTTTTAACTTTTTGTAATTAAATTTTCGTTTTCTTCATCCTCACAACAACTGCTGATGCTTGTAGAACTTCTTTCACTGGTGTTCATCATTCCAAGTTTTGCCATTCGCCGGAAAATTGTGTTCACGGATAATCCCTTCGTCTCGGGCATCCACCGATACATAAAATAGAGCAGCACGGCACTGATCAGCGCCATTGGCATGAAGAAAAGGGCGCCCAAATTGCCGATCAGTGGCGGATAAGCGATCACAATAAAAATGAACAGTGGAGAGGCAAACAGCAAATTCATCTTAAGGAAACTACTTAAAAAACGAAAAAAATATGCAAATAAAGTTTTTTTTTTTTATTTAGCATCTAAGCCAATTTTAGGGTCTAATTTTGTCTTAATTTATATAAATATAAGTTGACCGAGGTTTTAGGCTTAAATTATGCCATTTTTATGTTCTTGAATTTTGAAGTAGTGATTTTTTTTTGGTATTTTAAAAGTTTATCTTTAGCAGGTCATTTAGCTCTTTTAATAAGGGCCAAATTTTGTATTTACTGCGCTTTTTATGTTGAATTAACATGAATTAATGAGTTAATTCTTCTAAACAAATTTAAACCCTTAATCTTTATATGTCATTTTTCAATTTCTTTTTTAATACAATTAAATTTTTACATGTTTGAAAAGTTAGTATCTTTTTTTGAATAAATATTACAATAATACACCTGAACAGTTGCTGGTCGAGCAGTTTGCGGGATAAGTTCGCCGATCAGAATTGGTGTCATATGAAAAAGGCCCAGATTGGCGCTGAACTGGCCCAATGTGCAGCCGATCAGTGCAACAAGAGTTGCTGCCGCCGAATTGGCATCAGGCGCTAAATGGTCGCTGATCAATTGAGCACCGGTGATCAATGTCAGCTCCGCGGTGGAGAACAAAGTGATCAACAAAAACAGTGGACGACGTCCCCAACGCTCGATCAGCACCGGTGACAGGAAACAACATGGAGCTGCCAGCACAATCATTACCTAAACAAAAAATAATTATACCATTTAAATAATTTAATTTAAATGTCATAATTAGGGGACGAAAAACATGGATATAGATTCAAAAAGTAAACCCATAAAATATTGACCAAAAATTGCGAATATATGCATAAAATTGAAAAATGCCAAATATGGAAAAATATAGAATAAAAATTGATGAAAATATAACCTAAAAAATATCATTAAAATGAACTAAAAATCCAAATTAAAGCGAAAATTACAAATTATGACTAAATGGCTATTGAAAGAAATTGCAAAAATATTTTGTTTTTCGAATTATTTTTAAAACATTTTCCAAAAATTTTCTCAAGAAATATAATTTTTTATTTATGTTTGTATTTTTAAAAATTGATTCTTAAGAGTTTTTTTTAGCTTTTATTGCATTTTCTCATGAATTTTTTTCAAACATTCCAAAATATGGGCATAAATCGCGAAATATGGAAAAATATAGAAAAAATTGATATCGAAATTCATCCTATAAGCTTCAAACCAAGCTAAAGAGATTTTTTCGTGCGTTTCAGACCTCCAAAAGTCCACGAAAAAATATTGATTTCCATATAAATCTGAACCCTAGTCTTAAATATATTATTGGATTGGTCTGTAAGTAATGACCTAATATTTATTATTGGAAAACTGCTTTTATATAATAATTTTAAAAAGATAAAAATAAACTAAAAAAAGAAACCTTCATAAAAAGCTAAAATTAAAATATCTAATATATAATGAAATAGAGCCCGAAACAAGACCGAAGTCTATCAGGTTTTCGCCGGACTTCTGGTCCTGATCCGGATGTTTTGTAAAAATGGATCTGATCAGAAGTCCAGCGTGGAAAACAGGGTTTTTAATACGGAAAGGTTAGGTCTCCTATTAGAATACATACGGTATGTGCATTTACTTGAATTTAAAAATTCGTTTTTTACTTATTGTATTTCTCTCTTTGTTGTATCAAAATTTATTTATTTTAACAATTTAAATTTATTTTTATTAAAATGTCAATTAAATAAATTAACTTTCCGTACTGAAACGGCCCTTCCTCCGAAATTCCCCACTTGCACTATTCGTACTTCGCCCACACTTGCACTATTCGTACTTCGCCCACACTTGCACTATTCGTACTTCGTCCCAGCACGGTTACTCCCTAATCCTGATACTGATCCGGATTTTTCGGAAACTCCTGGCTCTAATGAAATAATATATTGCTATGGGGCGATAGCTTAAAAATAAAACTGGGATTGAATTAAATAATTAAAATTTAAAATATTCTTGCTGTCGATTATTAGTGAAAAATTGTGAAATCTGAACGAACTGTGAAAAAAAAATTTATAGGTATTCTCAAAAATTCGCCTGACTTTCTCTTTTTTTTGACAAAATTTTTCAAATTTGCACTCAAGCAAATCGTTTCAAAGCAAAACCTGTTTCTAAATTAGAAAAATGAAACCAGGTACCCATGGTCAAATTTACCCGGATCAAGAGCAGGATTCGAGAATTGGCCCGGACCGACGGGCCGGAATAAAAATCCTGGTTTCCTCGGGCTCCTCTTGATCGGTCCATTTTTAATAAGTGGTAAATAATTTAGTTCATATAAAGTATATTTTGGCACCGGGAAATTACAAAATTTTGACATTTAAAAAGATAAATTTAGAAAAATCAAATAGTTTTTTCTTTACCATTGTTGCGACCATTGCGCTCGTTTGAGTTAAGCCATAGCGCATTAGCATCGATTCCAAATATTGGCTCTTCAGGTTGGTCAGCGAAAATGCAAAAGCCCATGAGGTAATCAATGTGATGCATAATGAATGTCTTGAAGCAAGATTTTTTTTTTTTGAAAATTAGGAAACAAATTTATCAAAACGTGAACTAAGCAAATTTCTGAATCGTACTTTTAGACCAGGATTCCGATTACAATTTTCAATTAAAAATTGGATTCGGAATTTCGCTTCCTATTCATTAAAAAAATAAATAAATGAATTCCGATTTACTAAAAATTTGTGAAAAAAATTGGAAAAGCAAATTCTATTAAAAAAAAATTAAATCTTTAATGTTTTTTTGTATAACATTGAATTTTGCATAAATTAAGATTTGCAATCCAATATAAAAAAAAAATCATAATAAAGTTTTATAAATAATTTGAGTGTCGTAATTCATGTTTAAAAGCTATATATTAAAGCTAATAGCAAAGAATTTTCCAATAAATAAATTCCATTTTTTAAATAAAAATCCAAAAAGCCGAATTGCATATTTATTACCTTAGTTCTGGAACTGTCCAAAAGTCGCTCCATCGGAAATGTTCCCGATTTGTCAACAATTGTTTTTCCTGTTCAAATTGGTCCATCACTTTAAATACGTCTGTTGCTGATCCATGGTAAAACTGCAAAAATAAAATAAAAGAGAAATCTTTTAAATATTTATTGCTCTTTGATTTTATCGTTTCGCTCGAAAACATAAAATTTGCACATAAATACCCAATTCAAATTAACATCTATCATAGAGAATAAATAAAGAAAATATCAAATTTTTAGATTTTTTTTCGTGTTTGGCATAAAAAATTCGATAGTTCTCCAAATATAATAAATTCATGAAAAAAGTAATATTTTCGAGTTTTATAATGGACATTTTTGTTATCTTTTTTTACTCAAAAAATAGGTCAAGAATTGAAGTGCATGCCTTTGGAAACAGTATTCCTTAATAAATCCAAAACAAAACTCAACACAAAATTTAAAATTTTTTTTTTGTTCTGATTGATCAAAAAGATTTTTTTTTTGTATTAGTTGCCTATAATTTTGATTCTACAATTTACCTTAATTGATAGCTTGGCACGCTCACGGCAATTTTTTGTTGTCACATTTCGACGCCCACCGCAAAACAAATGCTTTGGCGACTCCGGAAAATGTACAGCAAAGCACAGGTGTAACATGGCCAAAAGCAATGCAAATGTCGGCAAAAGCCACCACAATTCGGCTGTACCAAAAATGGACGGCAAACACAACGGGGCCATGACAAGCAATGCCAAGCTGGAGCCAGAGCCAATGACACTTGTTGACCAACCTATGGGATTATGCAAAGAACTTTAAATGTTGAAAATTTAAATTCTCTAATAAAGTAAAGAAATAAACAATTTTCAATAAAAGATTTATTTAATTGTTTCTTTTAATTTAAAACAAAAACAATTAACCACATACAAAAAGAAACTTTCAAATACTTAAAAAAAATTGAATTTTGACTTACAAAAAATTGATATAAACTCAGGGTTGGGATCTGTCAAGCTTGATTTCAAAGGACGGGGCACATTTTGTGAATTCAAAGGACACACCAAAAGAATTAGTACGAATCCGATAAGGTTCTTCTGAACGCCTGATTTCAACGGCTGGAATAACTCTGACTGATTTACGTTTTACTGAGCATCAGCCAAAAATTTTGAAAAATTGCTAGTTTGCATCACAATTTGCCAAAAAAAATTTTTTGTTGCTTATTTGTTTCAATTAAAATTTATTGACCCGAAACCCGACCGAACTTTTTTTGGCCGACCCCACCCGAAGACCCGACCCGAGTTTTTTCTCGACCCGCTGAAACCCTGGTCGGGACCTGTCAAGCTTGATTTCAAAGGACAGATAAGGTGATTTCAAAAGACATAGAGGATACCTTTTATGAATTCAAAGGGCACACCAAAATTTTTATCATATGAAATAAAAAGGTTAATTTATTCAGAAGTTTGATTTTTTCATTAGGGGAGGGGGGATGGCTGAGGCGGTGCCGATAGGCGCCGCCGGGGAAAAATTTGAAAATTGGAGTGTATTTGGCAACAGAATTTGCACCAAAAACCATTGTGGATTTTTTTGATATATTTTGAGAAATCCTAAGCAGTTGGGGTCCGGTGGTGCCGGTAGGCGCCACCGGGAAATTTTTGTTTGAAAATAGGAAAATATTAACAGATTTTGACTATAAAATCTCAATTTTATAGAATTGAATAAAATTCTTTTAGACTAAAGCCAAAAAATTTAATTCTCCCATGAAATAAAAATTTTTTACATTTTTTGGGCAAAATGCCGTTTTCAAAGCACATCCTTTTAAATAAAGGACAGATCTCATCCCTGTCATTTTTACCCCTCGAATGATCCGGGGAACACTCGGCCAAATAAATGAACATGGCAATTTTCCATGCCGCAATGATACCGGCAATGAAATGGCCAATTGCGAACAGTTCAACCATTGTCAACCATTTGGACAACAGCATACAAACGGCAGAAAGTGCGCCCAAAAATGAGCTTATTTTTAAGAAAACTTAATTTTAATCAATAAAAGACTCACTTAGTACGGTAATACCGACCGTACATGCCTATCCTGATTATATGGGAAATGATCACTATACACCAGTGAGGAATGCCGCCGATTTCCGCTTATTTTTGGGAAAAAATCGGAATTAATTTTCTCAAAAATAAATAAAAATTCTCCAAAAATGAGAAGTTTTTGGTCAAAAAAATTTATATAAAAAAATATAGAGATTTTGTAGAAAAAAATTTCCGATTTTCCGAAAAAATTTTGGGCATCGGAATTGCTGTATTGCCGGCCCCAAAATTGGTTAATTTTATTAAACCGTCAGTAATATAATTAATTTATAGGATTATAATATCTAAAATATTGTCTGAACCAATAAAAAATAAATAAATACTAAATTATCTATTTTTCAAATACCATAAAACGTAATACGATCTCGGGCTCGGACCGGAAAAATAATCTGGGGCAGTAAAACCAAATATTCATTGGGTTCAAGAGTAGTACAGTGTTGGGTAGAAACGAAAGCAAGCTACCGTAGGTACACTGCAGTTGCTCGGCGTCCACAGTACTCCATGCATGGGCCCATCAGCGCACCACCAAAAATGGCACCGATGAAGAAAATGCTGGCCACCATTGAGTAGACAAACTCAAACTGGTTACTGTACGGTACAATGCCGTACCGCTGCAAAAGAGAGTCGGCAAAAAATTGTCGCACCGGTACGGCTAAATAATTGAGCAGATTTGCCTCAATTTCACCAAACGATGCGAATACAGTGTGAAACAGTACAACATACAATAGCCGAGATTTTTCCATCATGAATAATAAATTTTCTTTGAAAAGAGTAATAAATAATAAATTAGAATATTTAAAAATAGAAAATTTATTTGCCTAAGTCCTTATTTTGATTGGAAAATATTGAATGAAAGCAATGCCGATAGGTATTGTTAAAATCGTGCAAAAAATTTATGGAAATTTATAATGATTTTAAGAAAAAAATGTGAATTTTGCTTTCTAGACTTAATTGCACTTTTTATTCAAAAAAATTAAAAAATTAAGTATAAAAATTTTTAAAAAAGGATTGAGAATAGAATTTGCCCTTTTCAAACTGAACAAATTATAAATGATAAAAATAAAAATTCTTTCTAATTACTGAAAAGCACTTTAAAACCTGCAGAAATTTAACTTCCCATTAATGATAAAAGTGATAATAAAAAAGATGGAAAATTTATTTTTATGCAATAACAAGAAAATTAACTGATAAGAGTTTTTTATTTATGCACATCTATCAATATTTTCCAAAGGAATCGACCCATGCAAACTTTTTTGTTGTCAAATCGTTAAAATTAAATAAGAAAAAGAAAAATTAGAAAAAAAAACAATTATATACACGATAATATGCTGTAATAAAATTCAATGTAAAACAAAATTAAATAATACAATATTTCGACATCGAATAGCTAAATTATTAATCTATTTTTTTTAATTGACCGCTCATTCAGAGTTAAAATCTCTGATCAGTATTCAAGTTTAAAAAATATTTCTTCAGGGGTGTTACAAGGTAGTGTTTAGGCCCCCTACTTTTTGCCGTGCTGGGATATTTCTTAAAAACCGCCACTATGGGCGTTTCTTAAATCCACCATTTTTACTGAATTTTCGACTGAATCAAGTCATAACTTTTCTCAGAAGCATCCAAAATAAACAATCTAGGTATTATAAGATAGCACTTAAATTGCTCTATTAGCCTACTAAATTTCAAAAAATTTCATTATGTTTTAAAAAAAGTAGAGTTAAAAAACAGGAAAAAATTGCCATAACTTTTGAAAAACAATGAAATTTTTTCAAATTTGTATATGTGGTAAAGCCTACCAAGAGCTATCTTACAATACCAAGATTGTTTAATTTGGTTGCTTATGAGAAAAGTTACGACTTGATTTAGTCGAAAATTCAGTAAAAATGGCGGATTTAAGAAACGCCCATACTGGCGGTTTTTAAGAAACGACATAGCACCACTTTTTGCTATCCTTATCAATGGTCTCTCGGACTCTCTGCCTAAAAAAGATGGTATTAAACTGTTTGATGACTCTATAAAATAAACATTGCATAAAAATGACAAAAACAAAGAGAATTTACCAACAAAGCATGAAGTTGGGCCTAAATCTCTCCCATAAACACATGTGTAAGGGAGATCAAATACTTTCATTTCCAACCACATAAAAAATTTAAAAATTTCTTACTTTTCTTGTCATCTTAGAGGGGAGCGGGTACAGGATGTTTGAGCGCCCGTGTTTGGGCGATAGTATCGTTTTGGCGCCCAAGTTTGCATTTACAGAACAAGCCATGAAAGATAAACACACCCAAATTTTGATATGAGTGCAGTCAATGGCACCAATTATAGTTGGAAAATTAAAAGCCTCGAAAAACATTTTTTATTGAAGAAATTTCACGTGCTTCTGTGGAAATTAATAAATTGTCCAGCTTTTGAAGCAATTGAATTGGTAACATGATGAGTAATATTGGACGCAGTTTGCTGACTGATTATAAACGGGAACAGGGTATCACGATTGCCCAGTCTTTTTACATCATCATCCACAATTTGCATATAAAATTAATTCCGTCCTTGTTAAAGCGAAACGTTGGAGCAATTCGATGCCATTGCTATTATGATCAGGATCCTCATATGCCGTGACTTGTTCGATGTAGCCGTATAAACCTATATGTAGAGAGAGGGAGGGGGGGGGGGGGGAAGGGACGGATGCCCCGCGGGACGTGGCGGGGTCAGATGCAGATGTGTTAAATGAAAGAATATTTTTTCCGTTGGTCATTAACTGAATAATTCAAAATTTTGTTATTCTCAAATTTTAAAAATAGCGTTATAAGGTTGAATACTTGAATAAACTAAAATCATTTCAATCATTGATGCTAATATACAGATATTACAAAATCCTAATCCCTGTAAGTTTAAAAAGAAGTGAGTGACTTTTAAGCAATTGACACTCATTGTTAATAATTTTTTTTAAGAAGTGATCACACTTAGCGCCGATAAGCTAAAGGAGGTTGTGCGGTTTTGGAGGCTAAAAATGCAGCGGAACATGCATAGCCAAACTGTGCACTATTCTTGAAGGCGATGTGCCGGTCAAAAAAAGGACCCCGAATTTTTACCGCTGTGCCATGAAATGTGTTCGTTCCGGATCTGCTTGCATCCGGTGCCAGTAGTTCTCCACCGGCTCTGCGCCCCTATTTTTTAGTGTGGACAGTTTTTAATTCATCCTATGTCAAAGGAAGTAATTCATCCGTATAAAATTATGACATGGACTTTGCCCTTATTTTGACCTTCCACTAATTACTCTCGAAGGCCCATACCCGTTACATCCACTAGTCACGCACGAGTGCGAGGGTGTGTAAAAGGTATTGTGAGCGTAATAGCTTTTAACTAAAAAATGATGAAAAGGAAAGAGAGTGAGAAAAAGGACAAAGGAATTTTAAAAGAATTTTTTGCTTAAACGTAAGGTGACAAATGAATAAAAATTACTAAAAGGCTCGCTAAATTTCTTTAATTCCGTGCTATGGTATGTCTTCCTTTCACCCCACGATGTCCTCTATCGGCACCGACAGTTTGATCTCTAATAATTTCAAAATTTGAAATAAAGCACCTAAAAAGTTTATTTTAGGATGCGTGGAAATGGGGGAAAAGGGCAATAATCTCGTTTGGCCGGATCCCCCCCCCCGTTCCCGGCATTTTTCCAAAAAACCCGGGCACCCGTACAGGCCCTCGGGACATCGCCCGCCGGGGCCCCGTTCCCGTCCTCGACCAAGTTTTGGATGACTAATAGAGCCAGTCAAAAGCTAATAAAAATTCGGTTGTTTGTTTTGTCAGAGCCGACTTTGAAGTATCGTTTATTTTACTTAAAAATCGATATTTATTATATTAAACGAATGGTATCAAATATAATCAATTTATTTAACCAAAATTTGTTTCCTATTTTTTATTAGCCAAATTACCGACTTCATAATTAAATATTGAATTTAAATGATACTAATTTTTATTACTATTTTATGTTTTATTTGTGTTGACGGAATTGAAGAAGATTTATTAGATAAATTATGGAAAAATATGAATTCGTCGACTGCACAAGATAATCAAAATTTAAAATCTGGACAAAATTTCATAACAAGCGGAAAAGTTTATGTCAAAAGCGAAAACTATGACCAACAAATAGAAATAAAAACAGAAAATCTTCATGATGAAGAAATGAAGGAAACAAAGCCAAAAATTTTAAATAAAATAAAAAAGGAACGCTTTGATGATCAAATAACAGAAAAAAATTTGATATCAATACACAATCAACCCTTTTTTGGTGATGGCGCCAAATTGGAGGTGAACAAAAAAATTTAAACAAATTAAAAAAGAAAAACTAAGGCTGGCAGCTGCCTGTTTTAAACCAAAGACTCGGTTTTCCGAGCACTAGTGTCGGTTTCTGTTTTTGGGTGACATCCGGATGTCGGTTTGAAGCTGGTTTAGCCGAATTTTCACAAAAAAATCCTTTTTTTTTTTTGCAGCCATATTTTGAGTCCAATTTGAAAAATTTCTAATGGTTTGAGTGTCTGGTGGTGCCTATCTAAAGTATTTCTTTCATCAGACCTTTGCTTTGATAATCCTTTGAATGAATTCCGATTTTTTCCCAAAAATTATCAAAAAGAATAAATAATAATTACTTATCGCAGCATAAAATCTAAAGAAATACATACTGAACCCCGGTACGCGTCAACTGCGTCTGGCCAACTGCGTCTCGCCAACTGCGTCTTAGTACTAAAAGGGCCAACTGCGTCTCATTAAAAAATAAATAACTAACCCCCTAGTTTTTTTTGAGCACCGAACCCTAGTCCCCAACTTTTTTTTGAAAACCGAACCCTAGTCCCCAACTTTTTTTTGAAAACCGAACCCTAGTCCCCAACTTTTTTTTGAAAACCGAACCCTAGTTTTGAGTTTCCATTCTTTCAGAAAAAACATTAGGGGGCTAGGGTTTTCAAAAAAAACTTAGGTTTTCTTTTTTTTAAATATGATTCTGTTTTCAAAAAATTTAGTGTTTTCAGAAAAACTAGGCGAATTTTTTTTAACCGAGACGGAGTTGGCCAGACGCAGTTGGCGACACGCAGTAAAAGCCAAAAATTTACAATAGTATAAATCGACTATGCTCTACACGATAAAAGTGGTTTTAAAGTGATCTGAGTGGTGACAGTTCGGAATGTCCCCTTATTAGCTGAGGAAACAAAAAAATCACTTTGGTCAACTTCATTTTTTTTGAATTTTTGATTATTTCTCTTTTCAAAATACCATCTTTAAGAATAAAGAAAACAAATTGAAACCAATACAAAAGCAAACACTGATGAAAAAAAACGATGGCGCAAAAATGGAGATGATCAAAAAATTTGAAGAAATAAAAAAAGGAAAAAGTAATGGGTTTATACATGACAGGAAAACAATTTTAAAAATTGAAAGGGAAATTGCGCTAAATTTGGGTATTAATCGACCCACATTTTACGAATGGAAAAAAGAATTAGGTAAGAGAAAATGTTCAATAATCAAAGTGCATAAATTTTTTAATTTTATTTATATTTTTTATTTAAAAAACGAAAGGGCATTTTTATCAATTTCATTTAGGGCTTTCCAAAAGATATTCGAACCAAGAAAAACTAGAAATGATAGATCAATTTGCAAAAATTCAAAAAGAATTTTCAAAAGAATTCAACATGAAAACGACTTGGAAAATTAACAAAAAAATTGCGAAAAAAATTGGTGTTACAGTAAAAAGCATTTATGAATGGAAGACAAAATTTGGCATAACCAATCGTAAGTTTTTATTATTATATATATTAAAATTTATTATTTATTTTAGGAAAATCAAGAATTTACACTATTGCCGAAAAAAAGGAGTACGTCAAAAAATACAACAGAATAAAAAAGCTAACCCCAAAGTTAGGTATAAATAAAATTGCGCAAACATTGGCAATCCCAAAAACGAACTTGCAAAAATGGAGAGTGAAGTTTGGCGACATGAAATGAAAAAAAATACAAAAATTGCGCATAATTTGCAGAGTAATTTAATGAAATTCAGACAATAACTAAGATCGTACCATTCCATACCATCCTTTTGCCCTTACCACTAGGGTTGAGAGTAAATAGTTAACCGAACCGAACCCGAAAACCTGCCTTTTTGGGCCAAAAACCGGAACCGAAAACCGGGGGGACCGGTTTTAAACCGATTATTCTCAACCCTACCTACCACCATCGACCAATTTTGCTTTTGAGAATGATAGTGTCGTCTATAGGAAAACAGAGAGCTGAAAATGTACTTGTTAATTTTCTCTAAAATTAATTTAAAAAAGAAGAAATTGTACAAAATGAGGAAAATAAACCAAGAAATAACACCAAATTTAGTGAAAAGAAAATTTAGCCGTCAAAAATAAATTTAGACAATTTGAAAGTTGACGCATTCATATTTCATCATCGATTTATCAGCAAATGTAAATAAATTACAATAATTGGATATTTAGCTTATAAGTTTGGATAGCATTATTCATTATATTTACAGCAATGCTTTTTTATTGCTTAATTTTTTTCTCGACTTTTCGTAATTTCCTTTTCGATTTTTGAATATTTCTTAAATATATTTACAATACATTTATTATATTTTAAACTTTTCAGACTCAGAACCGAACTTTTAGCTTTGACAGTTTACATTTGGCATTTCATTTCTGATCATTTATTGAAGAAAACTTTCTTTAAGTTATTTTTTTCGTTCATTTTTTTTTCTCATTCGAAGGAAAAGTTTTTCATAAATCTTTTGCGAATCCGGTTCGGCGTACATTTGAAAAAAGATATTCGTCGCAGGATATAAAGTTTCAAAATTTTTAGTTAAAATTTTTTTTACAGCTATTCAAAAACCTTTATCCTACACATATGACTTTTATATAGATTATGAATGGCCTAAATGAAACTAAAAGGCAAAAGGAAAAATTATTTAATGGCGGTTTAGAACTCATTCGTAAGCTCTATATATTTAGAAGATAATAATAAGCTATTGTTAAGCGATTAAGCTTTAAACAAAAAAGTTACAATATAAAACTTCAAAAAGTCATTATAAATTTTTTTTATAAATTTTTTTGTAGGATATAATGAGTCTGTAAAATTCGAAAAAAATGCAAAAAAAGGCATTACGAAAAGATATGGACTGAAAATTTTCCGAAATAAGAATATCGCTGTATTTTGATTCAACAAAAATTCCTACACAGTTTTGTAGGCTGTTTTGAATGAGAAGCTGCTGCGCCAAGTGCTTGAGGCTGTTAATCAAATTGCATGGGAGTAAGTTCTTCAAATTTCTACAGTTTAAACTGTTTTTTTTAATTTGTCAAAACGTGTCAATTCATTTTAAAAACGGGGTTAATCCTTTATTAAGTTCTGTTCCAAAAGTTTACTTGCAACCTTTTTATGAATTTATCTGCCCATAGGGGTTTTTCAAGAAATTTCAATAATTATGCTCTAATTGTAGAAGCATTTTTTTTAATTTCCTGTTTTCCAGAATTTGCGACGCCTGGCTAAAATGACAATTGCGGCGTGACATTTGGGGTGCCGACATCTGCGGCGCAGCCTTTTAATGACCACAAAAAAATTTAATATTTTATCCATTTAACAATGCCTAATTTAAAACAATAAAATTAAATTACCAAGATCATTGTTAGAATTTTGTTTGCAAATTTCTGAATTTCAGAAATTAAGACTAATTTTCTAGCTCTAAATTAAACCAATTCTATTTTATTCGATTTTGGTAAGAACAATGCGCATATTATAATTTAAAAGAATATAGATACTTTAAGATTTCTTCATTACCATTAGTTTGTGATATACACTTTAACTCAATGGGCGCAAATATTTTTTTTCAAATATATGCAACAAAAAAAAAACTCTTTTTTTAATCCAACAGTGTATTGCAAAGTGCCCTCCTGACTCCCTTAATAAAATATAAACCCCTTTTTCAAAATCAATTAAACTGCAAAATTTGTTAGATTCCGTCCGCAAATGTCGGTCCGCAAATTTCATGTAGCCAAAATATTATTGCTTATTTTCACACAATATACAACTTTTACTTTCTACCTGTCGCTTTAAGAGGTGCTTGTGCGTTTCTTAAAAACTGCCAGCGCATTTCTTATTGCCAAAAATATAAAAATAAATTTATGCTTGATTTAAATATTTTTTATTTAAAAGTTTAAATAATTAATATTAAATTTTTCACGCAACGATTGAATGATGCCAAATAATATTAAGAACAACACAAAAAGAAAGAGCAGCACAAAATTCCCTGTTATTCGTATTCCAAGTTTTGAGTTTATAATTTTGCAACGAACATATATTATTTATAGAATTTATTATGCTGGTCAGTTCATCTTTTCGGCGAACACTTTAAACAAGAATGAAACATTTTTTTTTGTAAATGAATTAACATGTCGATTCAAAAAAAAAATTGCAATAAATAATGAAGTAAACATCAGATCAGTAATTATTTTTGTCAAATGACAGTTTTAAGAAACGCGCAACCCCTTTTGGCACTTTTAAGAAAGGCGCATGTGTAGTTTTTTAAGAAACGCGACAGCAGCGCTTTAAGCGAACAAATATTTACGCCATTTTTCCAGTCATTATCAAAAAAATATGCATTTTTAACAATTAATCTAAAATATATCCCCATACTGAATTAGTGAGGCTCCCTGAAAATGCGACACCAAATTCAAAATTTAAAAATATTTTTAAATTTTTAAAAATGATGAGCGCCGTTTAAATTGATATAACCTAAAGATTAAAATTTTAATTAGAGTTTAAAGAGGCTCCGCCATTCGATGAGCAACTGCGCGCAAATATTGTAGAGGTTCCGATTGTGGCGCGTGGCTAATCGTCTTAAAAATTTTTTGGCGCCTACAAATTGAGGAATTTGAGAACAACCCAGCTGATGGAATAAGGGGTAAAAAGGAATGAAGCGTAAGCAAGTGCACGTTGATCAGGACTTGAATCTCAATGGGCTTTATGCCACGCGCCACAATCGGCACCCTCTACAATATTTGCGCGCAGTTGCTCATCGAATGGCGGAGCCTCTTTAAACTCTAATTAAAATTTTAATCTTTAGATTATATCAATTTAAACGGCGCACATTATTTTTAAAAATTTAAAAATATTTTTAATTGAATTTGGTGTCGCATTTTCCTGGTGTCGCATTTTCCGTTTTTTCTTAATTTGGTGGTGGTGTCGCATTTTCCGCCGGTGTCGCATTTTCCTGTTGTCGCATTTTCCGGTGTCGCATTTTCCAGTGTCGCATTTTCCGGCTGGCAATTAGTGATAATTACATACAATCAAAAACGTGAAGGCTTGGCGTACTTTTCAAAAATATACATTTTTAAGTTTAAATTTTTTTTTCTCCAGTGCCGAATTTCTGGTGCAGTACTATTGTACAACCTCTCTGAAAAGCGGAGTACTATTAAAGGGGGGAGTTCTAGAAAATATACGTTTCTTAAGAACTAAGGGGTGCTCTAACCCAACAAATTTCATTCGGAAACTACACGCACATCTGCATTTTTTTGTGAAAATCTGTAACAATTTCACAAAGTTTTTGAAATCTTGGACAACGGAACCTATTGTCCATATCCTGTAAGGGATACAGTAACAAAAAGAAGGGGGGGGGAAGGCGTGCTGTTTCCATTTCCCGCAGCCCTTTTTCTTCCATTGATCTCTCAGCAATGGGAGACGGAGACATGCCTTTACCTATGGGAAAGGGATGGCATCAGTCAGTCATCGGGGACCGAGGTTTTCCTTCCCCCCTTGCCCTCCACCCTTATTACCCCACCCCGGCCTGGCATACTTCACATTTCTATCCTTATAGAGTATAAATGGATCTTTTCATTATAAATCAACAAAATCTTAAACTCAGGCCATTTAAAATAAAAGAGCTTCATTTTCGGCTTTGTTTCAAATAGACAATTTTTTGAAGCGCCCGGTGGGACTTGAATTAACGTCCATCCTTTCCGTGGAATGCTGTGACCGAAGAAAAAATTCATTCATAAGTAGAGACCGACTAAAAAGGCACCAAAAATCCCGAAAAAGGCACTATAATAGGCACCAAAAAAATTGAAAAAAGGCATTAAAAGGCACGAAAATCCCGAAAAAGGCATGAAAAAAGGCATTTAAAAATTTTAAACACGCATTTTTTCCAAGGTGTTTTAAAGCCAAAAAAATTTTAAAGCAAATTTTTCATATAGAAAACTCTTTTTTTCCATCACAGAACATAAGCGAAATAAATATAAAGATTTTTAAAAATTAAAAAAATTAAAAGATTTTTTTTTTGGAGAATAAAAATTTTAGATAAAAAAATTAAATTTTATTGGGCAAATTTTCTGGAAACTTTTCCATTCTCAGGGGTGTACTTTTTCAAAATTTAAAAAGTCAATTTTTAGGGGTTTACTTTTCATTTTTATGGCATTTTTTTTAGGGAACTCAAAAATTTAGAAAAAAATGCACCCAAAAACGCCAAAAAAGGCATGAAAACTCGAAAATGCCAAAAAAGGCATTTAAGGCACGAAAATCCCGAAAAAGGCAAAAAAAGGCATTATAAAAGTCATCGTAGAAGCTTCAAACCAAGTGGAAAATGTGTTATTTATGCTTAATATATCGAAACTAGTGCGCAAAAAAAAAGGCATATGCCTCAAAAGTCGAGCTCTAGTCATAAGTAAAAATTTAGTGACATCATTGATCTAATTTATTAATTTTATTCAGTTTTGTAAAGAACAGTGTAAAACTATTGTTGTGAGAAATAATATTATTTGACTTTTTAGATAGGGGTTTATAAGAAATTGCTTGAAACATTCGTTTCAGATAAGAATTTTTCAAAAATACATATTTTCTGTCTACCAAATTGTCCTCCAAATAGTCAATTCTTAAAGGTGTATTAATCGTGTAATGGCGGCAAAATGACTACCGATTACCGCCCAAAACACGATTACAATTCGCGGTATCCCTGCTAGAGAATAAATCATCGAAATAATATTCCCATTTACAGATTATCTGGATAAAGATAAATTTATTGGAAGGATTGCATAAAGGCGACTCGAAATTTTTGCCATGAAATGGCGTTAAATTTCTTCCATTCATTCAATGCCAAATTGCTTTCTCCATCGACATATACTCCCACAGCTCGTCCCCAATTCTTTGGCAATTTTCTTATTATTTATCATTGGATTTGCTTTTTTCATTTTATTAAATTTCTTTACTAATTCCAATTGCTCATCTTCGGTATACTTTTTTGCGGAAGATGAGAAATACTTTTTCCTCCAGCGAATTAAGCTTCTGCTGCTCGTCCCCAATTCTTTGGCAATTCTTTTTTTATTTATCAATGGATTTGCTTTTTTCATTATTTCAAATTTTTTCAGTAATTTTATTTGCTCAGCAATTTTGTAATTTTCCTTCGTTTCTTAAAGAAAATAAAAATTTTAAAATAAATTGAAATTTACTATTGATTATGCCAAATGTTTGTTTCCAAGTATAAATTGATGTTAGTCCAACTCCAATTTTTTTTGCAATTTTTGAATTAATTTCAAAATTTGTTTTTAAATTAAATTCTTTTGAAAAATGTTCTTTAATTTTTTCAAATTGCTCGATTTTTTCATTTTTTTGCTCGTTTGAATATCGTTTTGCAAGTCCTTAAATTAGAAAAATTTAAAATATGAATTACAATTTATAAAATTATGATTACCCAATTCTTTTTTCCATGCAGAAATTTTATTATAATTTGTTCCCAATTTATTAGCAATTTCCCTTTGAATTTGAGCACTTTTTCTTTTGTCATATTTTAAACCGGTCATTTTTTGTTTTTTTAATTGATCGAATTTTCTGATAATTTTTCTTTTTGTCTGATCATTTTCCATCTCAGAATGATCTGACTCATTATTATCATCATCAGAAGAAGAAGAATAAGAAGAAGAAAATGATGAGTTGCTCTGCTGATCAGCAGCTGGTTGGTCATTGCTCAAATGTTCGGCTTTTCTTTTTGGCATATTTATTTTTACCATTTGTTCGACATTTTGTTCTACAAATGGTGCCCTTTTAAATTCGTAATAACGCTTTGGCTTTGTATCTTCCATTTCTTCGCCATGACAATTTTCAGATTTGATGAAAATCTTATTGGCATTTTGTTCATTTTTAATATAATTTTCCTCCCTTTTTATATAATTTTGTTGCACTTTAGGCCTTTCGACATTTTGTGAACTCGAGGTCTTATTTTTTTGCCACAAATTTTCGATAAAATCTTTATCAGTTGCAATAATTCCAAAAACAAATAAATTGACCATCAAAATGAGTATCAGTCTAAAACAATATTGGAATTATTGAAGTAATAAAAATAAAACTAGTAAAAATTTTAAATAATAATTTTTAATAGAAAATAATATTTCATTTTCTTCACTTACTCAATAATTGATTATTGAAAACCCTAAAAAAATATGGCATATATAATGAATAATTTTTGAAAATAAATTAAAAGGGTAGTAACTATAAATTTGCAAATGTTGCATTTTTTTGTATCCAACAGATTAATAAATTAAATGTTTAATATTAAATAATGATTAGTAATAATATGCTGTATTTTCATTTTAAAGGGTTAAAATGTTGATAGTTAACAAATTTTTATGACGGAAATTTGAATATTTGATTATAAAAAGATTTAAAATATAACTGAAAACCCCAAGTTGCGGCACAACCAGCAATGGCACATCAACCCACTCTTTCTACGGCATTTTTCCGCATGGCACATCAACCCACTCTTTCTACGGCATTTTTCCGCATGGTACATCAACCCACTCTTTCTACGGCATTTTTCCGCATTGGCACATCAACCCACTTTTTCTACAGCTTTTTCCAGCATTGGCACATCAAGGTTTACAATGGCCACTTCAAAAGTCCAAAATACTAATCGCTGTTATTCGGTCGAGTGGATTCACTTCAAACGAACTCTAATTTATAAAAAATAATTCAACAATTTTGTGCGATAGATTGTTTTGTTGCCAACCTAGTCATTTATTCCAATTTTCATTCTAGAGATTCTTAACAATACATGCATGTTTGAATGACGTTTAACAATATAAAATATATTTTTAATCAAAATGAATTGGTAAATTTTTAAAGAATTATTTAATCCAGCTAAGTGCCAGTTATGTAAAGCCTAAAGCCCTTTTTCATGTTTCAAAGTTTGAAGCAAGGCACAAGGATTTATTGAGTCTGATAAATCGTAATTTTAAAAGCTAAAAATTTTTAAAATTATTCGAAACTATAAATTTGCTGATTAAATTTTACTATTTAACGAAATCAATTATTGACAAAATCATAGAAATTACATATTTACACAATATAAATGTGTAAAATTTTCTTCATTTATTCAGTTTTAAAATGGTGAAAATTAATTTGAAAATACTTTACATTGTAATTATCACCTTATTTTCTAACGGGACTAATGGAATAATGAAGATATACTTGCAAATTTATGGAAACATTTAAATCCGTCGACTTCACAAAATTGCGAAATTCGAAAACGAGGACCAAATTTTATAAAAAATGAAAAAATTGAATTAGAAAATCAAAATTTTTACTTTGAAAATACCAATAAAATAGTAATCAAATCTGAAAATTGCAGTGACAGTGAAATAAAAGAAGCAAAACCAAAAATTCTACAAAAAATGAAAAAAGAGGAACCAATTGATAGTCAGGAAGAAAATTTATTTGAAACAAAAATAAAAGTGCCAAAAACAGAGGAACACCAACTGAGAAATGAATTATCTGAGAATGGCATTATTGTGCCAGAATCTGCTAATCAGAGCCATTCTTCTTCGGATGGTTATGGTTCGGATCAATCTGACATGGTAAAAAGGGGTGATACAACGAAAAATGGGCTAGAATCTTAAAACTTTAAACCTTATTAATTATGATTATATAATAAGAGAAAATTTTGAAAATTTCTTAATTTTTTTTCTTAATTTTTTTTTTGATTTAATTCCTTAAGAATTTCAAAATAAAAGAAATCGCAAAAAAGAAGCAAATAGTGTACGATGATGAGCAGACAAAACTAGATTTGATCAGAAAGTTTGAGGAAATGAAAAGGGAAAAAATTTATGGGTTTAAATATCACAGAAATAAAAGAGAAAAAATTGCAACAAAAATTGCTCAAAGTTTGGGTGTTACCCAAAAAATAATTGCGAAATGGAAAAAAGATTAGGTAAATTATTAATATTAATTAAAATGCTTTTTTCAAATATTAATTTTTATGTTATCCATTTATTTGCACCAATTTATATTCAATTTTTATTATGCCCTCATTGTGTTTAGGTAAAACAAAGAGTTATTCAAATGCACAAAAACACGCAATCATTGAACAATTTGAAAAATGTAAAGAAGAATTTTCAAAAAAATTTAATCAATACACAACCACAAAAATCGAAATAAAAATAGCGCAAAAAATTGGCATTGGAAGAACCACAATTTATTTGTGGAAGAAAAAATTTGGCTTAAACGCGCGTAATTGTTTTTTTTTTAAATTTTGTTTTACAAAAATTTTATATGAATTTTTTCAGCAAAGCTTTCTCTTGCCCAGAAAATGGAAATTATTAAGAAATATGAAAAAATGAGTACCCTTGCTATTTCCAAAAAATTGGGACTCCACGAATGCACTATACGAAAATGGAAAAGGAAGTTCTGCACTCGTAAAGGCATCACTCAAACAAATGTTAGTATTTGAGTTGGACTGTTTGGCGTTTGAGTGTTGCCGTTTGGGTTCACCAAAGAAGGGCATCTCCGCAGCAGTGTGACAGACTATCTCTTTGTTTTCATTTGTTGCGATAAATTGGATAAATAAAAGTTTCAAGGTCACATACTGTATAAATTAAAAAAACACAAAAAAAAAAATTGTTAAAAAACCAAAAGGCGCTCGGACATTTGGACAGTGGACATCTGGACAGTGGACATTTGGACAGTGGTCATTTGGACAGCAGTTGGACATTTGGACAGTGGACGTTTGGACAGTGAATGATAGATACTCTGATAAGAAAAGCTCAAAGAAATAAACTTCCAGAGGTCGAATTTTGGGGAAATTAGTAGCCATCTGTCATGCGGACAGGTTTTTGTCGAAGTGTTTAGCCAACAAAAAATCCTTTGCATTTCCGGGGGCTGGAACAGGATTTGGGGCCTACTGGATATTCGGTTGAGTTCATGAATTTCCCCCTTCTCTGAGGAGGAAAAGAATGCATTTTAGGTAAATGATAGTTTAGCAAATATTCGACCTCTAGAAGTCTATCACTCTTTGTGCTTTTCTTATTAGTGTTTCACACTGTCCAAACGTCCACTGTCCAAATGTCCAATGTCCAGATGTCCACTGTCCAAATGTCCAGACATGAAAAGGGTCCCCCCCTTTGGTTTCAAAATGGTGATTTTTCATATAGCGCCAAAAATTTTATTTTTCGACTTATTCTTTGAGTGCAGGGTCCTGAGTTCGAAATTAGTCGAATTGGATGCCGGAATCGTGAACAGCGACCCCAAAAACCCCTAGAAATATGTTTTGTACTCGAATTATGAGTGTAGGTTTTTTGTTCGAGTTCGGGTTCGAGAGTCGAAATTTTGGAAAACTAAGGTCATATTCGTGGTCAGCGCCCCAAATTACCCTAGAAACGACTTTTTATTTGAAAGTTTCAGGGGGGCGGGTGGCAAAAAGGATAAGAACCAAAAAGTTTCCCGCAGACTAGCGAACAGATGAAAAAATATCTCAATTGCACGAATGCGCTTAAGCCTCGTGCTGGGTCGTTTCTTAAGGGCCACACACGTTTCTGCCCCCACGATTCGGCCCCCACGTTTCGGCCCCAAGCCAAAATAGAAAAAACCAAATAAAGCCGTCACAAATTTTTTTTCTGTCCTTTTGACATTTTTTTAAAATTTTTTTTTGAAATGCACACTTAATTTTCTAGTTGTAATTCATTAAACATTAGATGGCAAACCCAATACAAACTAAAAAACAAAAAGTGAAGCTACCATATGAAGGACACCTTTACGGGTCGGGGTCGTTTCGGCCCCCACGTTTCGGCCCCAGCAACATTTAAAGTATCATAACTTTTTTCATTGCCAACCAAATTCAACAAATTTATTATCATTCGAAAGTCTGACTTTTTAGTGTTTTTCATGTTGTAACTTTTTTTAAGTTGGTCAAGCGATTAGCAATAGCTTATTCATACCTTCTAAACCCTTAAAGCTTTAGAATGATACCAAATTTGTGAAATTTGGTTGACTTTGAAAAAAGTTACAAGTCCTAAACGAGTCTGGGGCCGAAACGTGGGGGCCGAAACGTGCCTGGCCGCACCTTTACACCTTCGCTAAATGAGTACTGACGGAACAAAAAATCCTGGCGATGTGAAATTTTCTACCTTTATTGTTTCATGTTTTTTTACTTTTTCTTTGATTTTTGAAGGTTATATTTAAAAGAAAATTGGACTCATGGTATTTACTTTTCTAAAATTGTATTTTCTACCTTTTCAAAATAAGGTTAGTTTTACGAGAAAATTATATTTTCAAAAAAAACAAGGGGGTTCGGTTTTAAAAAAAAAAAAAAATAAGAGGGTTGGTTTTCAAAAAAATTAGAGGATTTTACTTTTTTTTGGCTTGGGGCCGAAACGTGTCCGGGCCGAAACGTGGGGGCCGAAACGTGTCCGGGGCCGAAACGTGGGGGCCGAATCGTGGGGGCCGAAACGTGGGGGCCGAAACAACATGGACCCGTTTCTTAAATCCGCCATTTTTATCGAATAATTTAGCCACGAATGGAAATTGTTATTCTTCACCCAAAAAATGTTAGTATTTGAGTTGAATTGTTTGACGTTTGAGTGTGGCCGTCTGGGTTCACCAAAAGATCGCTGCCGGAAAAAATAGACATTTTTTTCTATTAACAAGGCTGCTTTAAAAATATTTGTGAAATAAAATACCGAAGAATTTTCTATATGCTTATTTGACTTTTAAAAAATTATTGAAAAACTAATTAAAAAAAACTGAGTTTCTGTGACGTGCAGTGGACTCGAACCCAAGCAAAAGAAGGCCAAATCAGTAGCAACACAACGACATTAAATTGTTTAGCGGTTGCCATTCGTATTAACATTATCGCATCTCGCGCTAAAATGCGAGAACGAAAACCCCAAAAAAGCTAAAATGCGAGAAATGTGAAAGCCACTATTTGGCATTAGCGTAAAACACCAAAAAATTACCTCACAGTTAAAAATCAATAATTCTATAATAATATTCATCGGATTATAAATTGAAGCATAAAATTTTTTAAATGCTTTATATATATAATATAATACATTATCTTATATATATATATGACTGAAAGGTTTTTCATAGAATTTTAATAAAAATATTAGTAAAAAATTATTTAATTAAGACAGCCTTATTTCGAATAAAAAATGACCTTGTTTTATTTTTTATTATTCTTTTTAATGGATGTGACCAATTCGGAAAAAGTGAATATTCGAGTTGTTTATGAGGAAATGTCACCAGAACGTCAAATAAATGTCGAACTACAGTACCTTTACAAACCAAATCTTAAACAAAGTAATGGGCCAAAAAATATTGAAAGTGGCCAATGCATTGAACTCGAAATTCAGCAGCCCAATGAAAAAGAACAAATTGACAAAATAGACCTTCAATTTACTATTTATATAATGCCATTTGGCGATGAAATTGGGCCAAAATTCGGTTTATCAATTTTACGCTGGTATTTGAACATGGCAATTGTTAAGCCAAACTTTTCAAAACGGTATTTGATCAATTTGGGCCGAATTGGTCAGCATGATCTTCACTGGAACAGGAAAGTGATTGTTAACCAGGCAAATGATCATGGCAATTACCATGCTTTTTTGTATGCCAATATTGTCAAAGTTGGCCAAAATGCGGGGTCTAATGTTGTCAAAAAGTTATTAGGATATGTTCAAATGGAGAAAATTGGTGAACATCAAAAAAGCATTTCTTCAACAAACACAAAGCATCAGGCAAGTTTTTGATGTTATTTTTTGTTGAAAAAATTTTTATAATAAAAACAAATTTTAGGAGAATTAAATTATTTACTGATTTTTTTAAGTCTCTTAATATTTTTTTTTTTTTTTGCTTATTGGAGTATAAATATTGTTTTTATCTTCGGTTTTTATATTTTTTAAATCTACAAAATTCGTTAATTTTTAAAATTGATTTGGTCTTGCTATATATCAAATTTAAAAACTTTTTGCATTTCAGTTCATGGAATACAAAGTGTTATTTCCGGTAAATTTTAATTTGGTGATTCAAGATACAACCGACCAGTTTGAATTCATCGAAAAGATTGAATTAACTATTTACCAATCTGAGGTTTATTCAAAGTGTACTTAAATAACAGAAATATATAATTTTTCTTTAATCTTACTAAAATAAATTCACTTATTAAAAGAATTAACTATAATAATTAAATAATTAATAAAAATTTAAATATCAATTATTAATCCTTTTTTTTTTTATTTAGCATACATTCAACAACGATTGTATTAAAAAATGGTGATATTTTTATTAAAACTAAATTTTTCATAATATTTAAAAGGTTTCAAAATGATATGATGTGCTGTCCTCAATGCAAGCTGGAAGGAAACCCTTTACTTGTAAGATTTCTGAATTTTCGTAGACTATTAATGTTTTGTTATTCGAGTTCGTTTTTCAATTTTATTTATAGTTTTGTTGAAAAATAACTAAACCAATTTTCCTTTTTCTTTTACTTCTTAATGTTTATAATTGTTCTTTTATTATTTTCTATTTATTTACTTTTTAAATTTATTTCTCCTTTTGGTAAGTTTACTATTTTTTATAATAATGTTTCAACCCAAAACTCCAAAACTGAAAAAGCAGTAGCAACTCACTTGTTTAGGTCCACTTTTAATACTTTCTCTTAAGACCGGAATCTTTAACCAGTTGTTCACTGGACCATCCGAATTTGGCCCAACTTTGTACATGGACCCAATTGGCGAATTGGCACAAATTGCCAAAAACAAAAATTCCGAATTTAAACAAAGATATGCGAATTATGTGATTAATTTATACTTAATAGAATTGCATGATACAATTGATTATTTACAAATTTGCTTGGATGAACTCAACATCAATATTGAGGCGAGCAAAATTTTAACTGGGAATAATTTAAGCGTGGAAGAATTGCGCAAAAATACCACAGTTCAACAAATCCGACAACAACTTGAAAGTTGTGATCAAACGCAAGAAAATGTTAGAGAAATTGGGGCAATTTTGAAAAAAATTGAAACAACGCACATTGATCAGTTATTTGTCAGCGCAATGGAAGCAATTGAAGACATGGGGGTGATAAACGAAGAAGAGATTTGAGACAATTGTTCACTTGAGTAGAATGTCGCAAAGAGATAAAGGATCACATATTATGGCGCTAGGACAATTAGCCTACTCAGCAGAAATCACCTTCTTCCGATGGACCAATCGAGCTAATATTTTTTACCATGTGTACCTCCCTAGATAATATTAAGATTTACAAGAAAAAATTAGAAAGTGTAAAAGAATTTTTTTAGTTAACTTTTTTACCGAAAATTGCCCCAAATTTGCTGTTTCATAATGGACTCAAAACTTTGAAATATGAATAACTTTTTTAAAGGCAATAAAACCTGAAAAAATTCAAGTTCGCTTAACTTTTAATGCTGGTCAAAAAAGATAACTAGAAAAACTCGATCAGATCACTTTTTCATGGTGATCTGATCTAATCAAAATTTTCACTCCCCCAGGCGACTGGGTTTTTTTTTTGTTGCTTTTAAAAAAAGTTATTCTCATATTTCAAAGTTTTGAGTCCATTATGAAACAGCAAATTTGGGGCAATTTTCGGTAAAAAAGTTAACTAATAATAATTCTTTTACACTTTCTAATTTTTTCTTGTGAATCTAAATATCATCTAGGGAGGTACGCATGGTAAAAAATTCAGCTCGGAGGAAGGTGAAGTGAAGAAAACAATCTTGAGTCCATAATTTTGAGAAAGAGAAGCAATCCGCTGAGTTCTTCAATTTAAAAATTTTGATGTAAATCAAAAAGATAAAACGTTCGAAAAAAAATTTTCAGTAGGCCAATCGTGTGTAGGTAGGCTAATATGGTCGGGCAGCGGTTCCCTTTGATGACGCCCAGTGGTTGATTTTCGTTTTGGCGCGTTTTATAAATCCGCCATTTTTACCAATTCTCTAAGAAAAACTGGTCATCAGTGCTCAAACGCAACCAAATTGAACAATCTGGTAATAACCGAGAGCTTTTGAATAGGTCTATTAGCCTTCAAAATTTGAACAAATTCCATTAAGTAATAAAAAAAATAGTGGATAAAAGGTACAAAAAATTGACATAACTCTTTAAAAATTTGATGACATTTTTTGAAATTTGTTTAGCTGATAGAGGGAATCATGAGCTATCGGATGGTACCAAGATTATTTAATTTGGTTTAATTAGGTCAGTTCATATATTGTATTTTCTGTTCTTTTTTCCATCTTTTATTTGCTTTGCTATTCCCTTTCTTCGATTATTTTTAATTTTTCTCTATCCTTTTCCTTTTTCGTCTTCGTCCCTATTTTGCCCTTCATTTGACATAGTTTTCGCCATTTCACCCAATCAATTGGCACTCTTTTCATCATTTGCATAAATTATTTGTTGGCCTAATTCGGCTTTGGAATTTTTGGGCTCCAAAAAGGAAAAGTGAGAAAGGATACACCGGCGGGCGCGGTGAGCCGAAGTGACAAAAAGTATCAATGCACGGTGATCGGGGGGCCTTATTCCCGTCTTTCGGTTTAGTTAACCGTGGTTAGCGCCTTAACCGTGGTTTATTTAACCGCGGTTTATTTTTAACCAAAATTGGTATTCTCGTCTTTAACCGTGGTTAAGCAAACCGCGGTTAATTAAACCACGGTTTTAGGCAATATTTAAATAAAAAGATATTTCGCTTAAAATATTATTTGTGGACATAAAAATGACTAAAAATTGCGAGTAATATAATCATGCTTAATTGCATCAATATTTGCTGTTGGAATATCATCATTTGATATTTCTTCCTCAACACCTTCCTCTATAATACTCTCCTCTTGCGGAGGAAGCGGCGCATTGCAATCAATGGCAATATTATGAAGAAATGCACATACATTCGCAATTTTGCACAATTTTTCTTAAAAAAGGGTTTTCTAATTGTGTTACAATGAATTTTTACCCGGTTGGACTCGGCATTTATTCATTAGACATCTCCACCGATTTTTGAAAATGCCAAAACATTGCTCAATAGTGACTCGAGTCTTTGCATGGGCAGAGTTGTAATTTTCTTCTTTGGCATTTTTTGGAAACCGTACAGGCACAAAACGTACAAATCTTACATGTCGGAAATAAAACATGCACCTACCGGAGGCGGAAGAGCACCCGAGAGAAAAAATTATTTTGATTTGCTGGATCAGCATTTGTCAGAGGACACCCGGGTCGTAGGGGTTTCAAAAAATCCCCTTGAACTTGGTAAATTTATTCGTTTTTTTATTAATAAAAAAAAAGGTTTTTCCACCCCCAAATCTTCGACTTCTGCCGCTGCGTTGACTACCAAGTCTTTTGTTTCAACTTCTTTTGGGGGACAAAGCACTTCCTTAACGGCCGAATCTCCTTTTTTCCAAGAAGACCCATTTGGACCCGCAGCAGTTTTGACGGAATTAACAACAGTTAAACAAAAAATTCAAAAAGTTTCTTCCAAAAAGAGCCAAATCGAGGAGCTTATTCAGCCATCAAAAAATGATCTTCAACGAATTGTAAAAGGAAAAAGGAATTACATTTAAAATAACTATTTTTTAAGGCATTGCAAAAAGAGACCGAAAAGTTGGACCTTGAAATGGAGAAATTGAGGCTTGAAATGGAAGTTTTGTCATTGAAAAAGGATTTGTTACAGCGCAAGAATTTAACGGGCTATGATATCAAAAATTTATAAATTTTGATCACTGTTTTTATGTGGTATGATTATATTTGATCCATTTACAATTATTACCCAGCAATATTTGTTAATATTTCAAAAAAAAAAATTGTTTTTACGCTTAACCAAGGGCTTAACCCTGACTCGAAATGTGGTTAAAATTACAAGGGAGCGCTTAAACCGCGGTTAAGAAGGGAAAAACGAGAATATGAAAAAACGAAAATACGTGGTTTAAAGGTGTTAACCGCGGTTAAGCGGGTCCTTAACCGCGGTTAAATTAACCACGGTTAAGCGTTAACCACGGTTTAAAATGGAAAGACGAGAATCGCGGTTAAATTTTTAAACCGCGGTTAAGCCATCTAAACCGCGGTTAAGGAATTAACCGCAAGACGGGAACGTTTCAGTACAGAAAATTATTTTAATAAATAATTAATTATTTTAATTGATAATAATAATAGATATTTTTTTTTAATTTGCCAAAACAATTATTTAGAAAGCAATAAAATCCATAACCATCTTTTACCCATGCAACCAATTGCACTTTAGTATCTTTACAGACGGCATCAAGGGCTATTCTTTGTGGCATTTATAAAAATTTTTATCAGACCCGGTTAACCGAAAACCAAAATCGATTGCTTTCTTAAGGCAAATTAAAAAAAATATATTTATTATTATTGCTATTATCAACTAAAATAATTTTATAAATAATTTCTTGTACTCTTTCCATCTTTTTACCCATTTCATCCGGTAAATACTCAACTCGTTTTTGGCCAACTCGTTTTTGTTACGACTCGTTTTTGACTCAACTCGTTTTTATTGTCTCAACTCGTTTTTATTGTCTTAACTCGTTTTTATTGTCTCAACTCGTTTTTCGGGTTGAAAAACCCTAAATCGAAGGGAAACGAAAGGGAAAAAATAAAAGCCGGAGGTTTTCGGGGTCGCTGATCACGAATATGGCATTAGTTTTTGCCAATTCCTAACTCCGGACCCCGAACTCGAACAAAAAGTCGAAAAATTTTAATTTTTGTCTAAGTTGTTTTTATCCGTCAAAATTACTCTATAGGCCAGATTCGACTTGGAATGATGTCATTTTGTTTTTTGGGTACCGAATTCGAACAAAAGTCGTGAACTCTATTTTCCATAAAAAAAAAATTTTTGTCCAAAAATCTACTTAAAGCCCATAAAAACAGATCATATAGCTTTGAACAATTCTCGAACATTTATTGTCGATAAAAACAACTTAGACAAAAATTAATTCGACTTTTTGTTCGAGTTCGGGGTCCGGAGTTAGGAATTGGCAAAAACTAATGCCATATTCGTGATCAGCGACCCCGAAAACCTCCGGCTTTTATTTTTTCCCTTTCGTTTCCCTTCGATTTAGGGTTTTTCAACCCGAAAAACGAGTTGAGACAATAAAAACGAGTTAAGACAATAAAAACGAGTTGAGACAATAAAAACGAGTTGAGTCAAAAACGAGTCGTAACAAAAACGAGTTGGCCAAAAACGAGTTGAATGCCGTCCTGAATATCCTCATCTTTCGTCACAAAAAAAATCGAAAAATTAACCTGATTTCCTCCCTTCCCTCCCCCAAGGAATTTAAAAACTGGGAACAAGAACAAGGATTGATCATGACTTGGGAATGGAGAAACTGGGTAAAAATCTCCGTTTTATCGGGATTCCTGTTCCCGGCATTTTCCCATAAAAAAAACTGGAGACGGTAACAGGTCCCTCGCGAAATCGCCGCTGGGCCCCAAATTTTCTAAATATTAGTAACACGATTGTCAATTGCTAAATTCTTCTTCTTCTTCTTCCACTATTGCTCCCATATTTTCAATCGCTTCCACCGCTTTAGCAACAAATTGTTCTCTGGTGAGTGATTGCATTTGCGTTAAAATATTCGCAATTTCTCTAATGCAATCATCATAATAATCGCCATGATGGATGTTATCGTGTAGGTCAAGGAATTGTTGTCGGATTTGTTGAATTGTTATATTTTCATGAAGTGTTTCCCCGCTCTTGTTACATCCAATAAAAATTTTGCCAAGATCAATGTTGATGGTGGGTAAATCAAAGCACTTTTGCAACTTTTCAATACGCTTATTTAAATAAATCTGGCATTGATTCATCACATATTCCGCATATCTTTGTTTAAATTCGGAATTTTCATTTTTGGCAATTTGTGCCAATTCGCCAATTGGGTCCATGTACAAAGTTGGGCCAAATTCGGATGGTCCAGTGAACAACTGGTTAAAGATTCCGGCCTGAAGAGAACATTTAAATATTCTTCAATAAATTTTTAATTAACAGCTTCCGTTGAAAATCACAACAATAAAATAACTTTCAATTAAGAAAAGATAATTTTAAATAAAAAAATAACCAATCTTAATTGAAATATTAAAGTCATTCTTACAAATAAAAGTTTTGCTTCCAGCTTACATAGAGGACAGCAAATCTTGTCATGTTCAAACCTATAAAAATAAAAATTTTTGCTTGAAATGCTAAAAACGGTCTATGTCAATTGGGCGCTCACAATTGGGCGCCCCCGATTGGGCGCTCGCTATTGGCGCCACACGATCCAAAAATAGGAAAAATCTTTTATTTTTTTGAAAACCCACCCCCTAGATTTTTGAAAACCCACCCCCTAGTTTTTTTTGAAAATTTAACCATTTTTAAAAAATTCTATTCCTTTTTTCAAAAAACTAGGGGTTAGATTTTCAACAACTAGAGGGTTAGTTTTTTAAAAAACGGATTAAGTTTTCAGAAAAACTAGGGGCAAGGGGGGTTTTCAAAAAAACTGGGGGTTGGGTTATCAAAAAAATCAAACCCTCTAGTTGTTGAAAATCTAACCCCTAGTTTTTTGAAAAAAGGAATAGAATTTTTAAAAAAGGTTAAGTTTACAAAAAAACTAGGGGGTGGGTTTTCAAAAAAATAAAAGATTTTTGCTATTTTTGGCTTGGCGCCTAATCGTGGGCGCCCAATCGTGAACGCCCAATTGACTGCGTCCGTGAAATGCTTAAAAAATAACCATTTTTTGATGCATTCGTTGTGAAAGGTATGCTAAATTTTGAAAATAAAAGATGAAAAAATATATCAAAATAACTGTTGTTTTATTGGCTATTCCTTCATTGTGCAGTTCGTTTAGTTGTTCATCTTTGTTTTTCATAGGCTTTAAACAAATACAACACATTTCTTCTTCATCACACTTTTGATTCTCCTCCCTGTTCTGGCTATTATTTGTAGAAACATTCTTAAGAAATTTTAGTCTTTTTTTTCATTTTCTTTTATAAATTTTTTGAATATATTTTTTTTGCATATTATTCAAAAAAGGGTTTCTTCTCACTTCCATACCTCACATAAGTTTCTTCTTAGGGAAAGTAAATATTTCTTGAAGCGTGTTCTATAAAAATTTTTCGTTTGATACTTTTAGGTGTGTTTTGGATGGAAGAGACAAAAAACCGAAGGTGGTAGATACCATAGAAAACCCTACTGACCTCATATTTATAGATTTTTAATTCAATATTCTCGAGGATTTCTGGCTCCTCAATTGAATTTTTAACGACCAAATTAAAATTGACTGGAAATGATATTTGGTACTTCGAAAACTGAAATTTAATGTTATTTCAATTATTTTAATTCTTTAATGTCTCGCGAAATTAATTTTTATTATGAGGAGAAAATTTACCTTTTCAGTTTGTTCATCATCTGTTTGAGTAAGCACATTTTGCTGTTCATTTATTTTCACCATTTGAGCATATCCTAATAACCTTTTGACCTCATCAGACCCCACGCTTTGGCCAACTTTGACAATGTTGGCATACAAAAAAGCATGGTAATTGCCATGATCATTTGCCTGGTTAACAATCACTTTCCGGTTCCAGTGAAGACCGGGCGGATCAATTCGGCCCAAATTGATCAAATACCGTTTTGAAAAGTTTGGCTTAACAATTGCCATGTTCAAATATCTTAATAGCGGTCGACTGTATTCCAATTGCTGTCCAATTTCATTGCTGAATGGTTTTATAAAAATAAAAAATGTAAGGTCAATTTTGTCTTTTTGGGTTTGTTCGCCGTGCTGATGAACTGTGAGTTCGATGCTTTGATTATTTTTTATGTTTTTCGGTCCATTATTTAAATGCACATTTATTTGTCGTTTTGATGACATTGTCTCGTAAATGACTCGAATTTTTAGTTTTTCCAAATTTGTTGTAACCGTGAAACCGACCAATGAACATACACATTTATATTATTGTACATATGTGCTTACAGATTGCCTTAAATAAAATTTTTTTTATTATTTATTTTGTCAATATTTTTTTGTCAAATTTAATTTATAAGCTTTATCAAAAAGAATGAGAAATAGAATTTTTTAAATTAGTGTATATCTTTATATTATTTTTATTTGATATAAAATAATTTTCTAATATATCACCAATTGAGCAATACATCACTTAGCTATATTGAGGTATACATTGACCGGGCCACGCATTTAAATTATTCATATTTGAAGATGTCTTTTCATTTAAAGTAAAAAATAATAAAATTTTTCTATTTCTTAGAGCGCACCGTGACTGATAAACCCCGTGAACCGTGACCGTGTTCTAAAAAACCCGTTAAATTCTCGGCTACCGTGACCGTGAGTCATGGCGCGTCTCTAGTATTTCTTAATCGTGAAAACGAATATCTGGCTTATGAAATTAATTGTTTCAACGAAAAATATACCGTAAAATTGATTTTGCTTGTTTTTTTTTTTTGTTTCAAAAAAGAGGATTTTCATGACAAATAACTTTTTTTTTAAGGAATTTAGTGCTAATTAAAATTTTTCAAGGCTTCTGAGAATTTGAAAATTTAGGTATCACATCTCTGACATATTCATAATGTCAGTGGAAAAGAGTGCATTTTCTTGTAATGACAGATGGTTCAGTTGACAATTGCCCAAATGAATTTATGTGAATTTTCATGGAAATTTATCTAACCGTTTTTCATCTGGTGTTTTGAAATTTGAAGGATTAGAAAGGTGCATTTATAAGTTTGCAAATGCTCTCGGAAAAATATGTGTAAGGAATATATGAGTTTAATAATCAATGCATGATAATATTCAATGTATTGTTCAAATTGATTAGAATAAGAAATTTTTATTTATATCTGATAATAATAATATATAAATATATATATATTATATATAAAATAATAGTTTTTTCTATGACAAATTATTAAAATGATTGATAATGGTAATCATAACTTTTTAATTAAGGATATAGTTTTCTTACAAGAGTAATGTTTGTTTTTTCTTTTTTATTAATCTGTTTATCAGATGCAGTCAGTTCGGCAAAAGTGAATATTCGAGTTGTTTATGAGGCAATGCCGCCAGAACGTCAAATAAATGTCGAACTAAAGTATTTTTACAGAAATCCAAATTTAAAACAACATAATGGGCCAAAAAATATTAAAAATGGCCAATGCATGGAACTCGAAATTCAGCAGCCCAATGAACAAGAACAAATTGACAAAGTTGATCTTCAATTTCATGTTCTTATAGAGCCATTTGACGACGAAATTCAACCCAAAGTGGAATACAGTCGATGGCTGCTACAATTTTTGAATATTTCAATTGTTATGCCAAATTTTTCAAAACGGTATTTGATCAATTTGGGTCGAATTGGACTGCAGGATCTTCACTGGAATCGGAAAGTGATTGTCAATCAAGCAAATGATCATGGCAATTACCATGCTTTTTTGTATGCCAATATTGTCAAAGTTGGCCAAAATGCGGGGTCTAATGTTGTCAAAAAGTTATTAGGATATGTTCAAATGGAAAAAATAATTCAACAGCAAAAGGTGCATACTAAAACAGATTGTGAACAAAATGAAAAGGTAAATTTTTGTAATCTTAGGTGCATATTTATTTTAATTAATTCATCAAATAAGATTAAATTTTTCAGTTTTCGGAGTACCAATTATCTTTTCCAATCAATTTAAATTTGATCATTAAAAATTCAATTGAAGACCCTGAATACATCGAGAATACTGAATTATATATTTACCAATATGAAAAGGTATAATTCAAAAACAAAAAATTAAATAAAAACTTAAAATAAATATAATATTCCGAAATTAAATTATTGATATTTGGAGCCTTTATATAAAATTTTGATTCAGAATTTGTATACCAAGAAAATAAATGAGAATGATCAATGTATCAAAGATGAAATTTGCTGCATTTGTTTAGAACTAATGAAAAAAGAAACGGAACAGCTAACCGAACTGCACAATGGAGGAACGGAAAATAAATCATCGGTTATTTATTAAAATTTATTTTTTTATTTATTTAATCAATTAAATTTTTTTTATTTAGCATTCATTCCATTATGATTGTATCAAAAAATGGTTATATTTTATGATATTTAAGATACTTTTTTTTTGTTATAAATTTATAGGTTTCAAGAGGACAAGATTTGCTGTCCTCTATGTAAGCTGGAAGCAACACTTAAACTGGTAGGAAAGTACACATATTTCTTTTCATTGCCTTAATTTTGCTTGTTTATTCGGATTCTTTTATAAATTTTTCGTATAAATTTTAGATCTTTTTAAATGTTTTTATATATTCTTTTTTTTTTTTTTGAAATTTAAGTTTTTAATGTGATTTTCTAGCAAAATTAATATAGATTTATAAATCTAGAAAAAAACCTGAACCCGGTCTTGACGAATCTTAAGCCGATCAAAAACTTAACCCACTGATTGTAATATTTTATTAATTATAATTAAGACCGGAGTTTTTAACCCGATATTTAATGGACCGTCCGAATTTGGTCCAACTTTGTACATGGACCCAATTCTTGAATTGGCACGAATTGCAAAAAACAAAAATTCCGAATTTAAACAAAGATATGCGAATTATGTGATTGATTTATTCCTATTCGAAATGCGTGATGCTCTTGAATATTTGCAAAATTGTTTGGATGAACTCAACATGGACATTGATGCAAGATATATTTTGATTGGGTATAATCTAAGCAGGGAAGGATTTCATGAAAATAAGACAGTTGAACAAATCCGACAAAAACTCCTTGAAAAACGCAAAACTATCTCTCATAGTGATGACAAAGAAAATAGCGATACTATACAAGAGAGTGTCAGAGAAATAGAGCATTTTTTGACACATATCCAATCAATAAGCAGTGATCAGTTATTTGGCAAAGCCTTGGAAGCAATTGACGAAATGGGAGCGATAACTGAAGAATATTGGTGAAAGTGATGATAGCTGATTAGTTGGAAGAACAAAAAATTAAAAAATTAAAACGGCTTTTCGCTTGCGTTTACACTGTTTTTTTTGATTATTGATTCAAGAAAAATCTTCTATTAGAATTTGAATTAAATACTTTGTTCTTAGGGTTACTTTAGTCCCGACTACTAGAGTTGAGAGAAAACAGTTAACCGAACCGAAACCGAAAACCGCCTTTTTGCGCCAAAAACCGAAACCAAAAACCAGTGGGACTGGTTTGCCGAGTTCGGGATGAAAACAATATACACCCCCTAAGGATGGAATTTTCAAGGAAGATGTTTGAGTAAAATTTGGTTGAGAGTTGCACCGAATACCTTATTTTGTGTGCCAATGTTTGTGATGATTCCCATGGCAAAATTAGAAAGCGATAATCGAAAAAAAAATTGAAGCGGTAAAAAATTGGAAATCGATAAACGGAGAAAATTATGCGGTAAATCGAAAGTTGGGACGAAAGCAGGGGTCTGCAAAAATCTGAAGAAAAAAAATCGGAAACGAAACCAAAAAGAAAAGGTTTCAATAGAAACCCTGCTTTAAATCATTAAAAAATTTTAAAACATGCCGTAATAAAATACAAGAGCTTTAAATCGTGGATAGTGAAATATAATCATTGACCATTTTTACCATTTTTGCTCTTTGAATATAATTTTTTTTTCGTATTAGAAAATTTTTCAGTTGGGAGACCTGGTTTACTTACTCCCCTTCTTCGATAAACTATGGCGGTTGACACCGGAAAGTATGGGTCAGAATAATTTATTTGGTCAGCAAAATCATAAAGTTTTAGGGCAAAATCTTTTAACAAATAGGCCATAAATTTTCAAAAATGTTTCCCGGTGGCGCCTATCGGCACTACCGGACCCCAGTCAATATATTCTTTCAAAAATAATTTCGAAATATTTAATCTTTTTTTTTATTCAAGACTTGTTACTAAACCCGCTCAAATTTTCCTCGTCGGCTCCTATCGGCACCGCCGCCGCGCCCTTGGTGAAAAACACAAACTTCAAAAAACAATATTTTTTTTTATTGCAAGTGATAAACTTTTTGAAGTGTGCTTTGAATTACACTCAAACAATGAGTAACCGTTCAATAAGAAATTCAAGTGTTCGAACCTTATTCCGGCGTAATTTTGGCCGCCGAAATTTATCCTGCTGACCTGTATCGCTTTTTTATACCTTTTAAGCTAAGAAATTTAGAATTTTTCAGGTTTTTTTAAAAATTCGCGACAGAGGTATTTTTTTCAAAGAAATAACTAGAGGGTTGGGTTTTCAAAAAAGCTAGTGGGGTGAAGTTTTCAAAAAAAACTAGGGGGTGAAATTTTCCTTTTTTTTTGGCTTAGCCTCGAGCCGACCCTGCCCATTTTACGGAAAATACACAAATAAGAGCATAGAAGTAAACAAAAAGTTTTTTTTTTGGTTAAAAAAAAATTCGCCCTATTTTTAAAGAAATAGAAATTTCTCGGGTTTTTAGGGGTCTCGGTCTCGAATCTCGGTGTCAAGTCTCGGTTCTCGAGACTTGGGAAATTTTGGGTCTCGAGCAGCTCTAGTAGGGCCTATACAACCGTCCTAAAAAACGAGATGTGTGCCAATAAATATAGAGTGCGAGACGCCAAACAAATTTCCCCTTTTTCTCTAACACCCTCTTAGTTTGGCGCACTGTCTATTCATTTTTATTTGGAGAAAAACATGTTTAGTCGGATAATAGTGCGGTTTTCACTTTTCTTATTATTAGGCAGGCAGACGGGGACAATCTTTTATTCGGACGGGTGATTGGGATAATAGTATTATTAGGATTTGACCAATTCGACACACTCTCACCAAATATTCGACTCCGCAATTTATTATTAAAAACCGTAAAATTACACAGTCACAGCAATCGAATAAGTTGTTGAAGAACAAAGACGAAACAAAATAGCAGACTGACCAATATAACAGACAGAACCAAAAGACTAAAATAAATGAACGAAACAAAAATCCTAAACAAAATGCCAAGAGAAATAATACAAATTTAAATAATATCGAATGGTCAAAGTCAAACATCACTACAGGATACGGATAACTTTTGTTCAATACGCAACTTCATCATCAAACTTTCACCATCAATAGAAAATAAAAAAAACTAAGTTTGGATATTTAGGACAATAAACTCGGCCTAGAAACTTATTAAAATGGTGATTTGTGAGTAAAATCAATTATTTTATAACCTAGATAGCAAAAAGAAAATTATTTCTTAAACTTAATGGCAAAAAGGGCGCAGAGGGGCTTAGAAAAAAGCGGGAAAGAACGGCGAAAAAGCGCACAGCACGCAATTCAAGCCCGATGGGCAAAGAAAAGGGTGCTAGGTCGTTTCGTAAATTCCGCCACTATGGGCGTTTCGTAAATCTGCCATATTTTGCAGATTTTCCGAACATAATTGGCCATTACTTTGCTCAAAAGCAACTAAATTAAATAATCCTGGTATCATCCAATAGCTAATGGATAGCTCAATTTTATCTAGTATATTGCAAAAAATTTGAGTAATGTTTAAGAAAAATATAGCCAAAAATATTTTTATTTTCCATTCTCACAGTCCTAGTTTTCGTAAAACTTAATCAAATTTTTTGAAATTTGGAATTTTAATAGAGCTAAAAAATAGCTATCGGACCATACCAAGATTGTTTCATTTGGTTGACTTTGAGCAAAGTTATGATCAATTATGTTCGAAAAACAAGTAAAAAATGGCGGATTTACGAAACGCCCATAGTGGCGGAATTTACGAAACGACCCAGCACGAGGCAATTTAAAACAAAATACGACACCGGGACCAAATCAAATTTGTTTTTTCGTCTTTTTACAAAAAAAAAAAACTAACCAGAATAAACCGAGGAATTCTGTGAATATTCATGAAATTATTATGCATTAAGAATGCTTCTTTCGGAGAAGGCATCCTCTGACATGTATGAATGATGGGTTTAATAATCAATAAATATATGATCCAAATTGATGATAATAATCTTATTTTATTTATATGAAAAGATATACATAAAATACACTTATGTATATATTTATATAATATAATATATTTATTATTATATATCTTTTTCAATTTATTTATGTTAAAAATACCAAATTTTTCTCTATAACAAATTATAAAAAGGTTGATGACTATAATTATTTTAATTAAGCTAGTTTGATTTCATACAAAGAGAAATGCTCCTTTTTTATTTTTATTAATATGTTTATCGGATTCAGTCAACTTAGAAAAATTAAATATTCGAGTTGTTTATGAGGCAATGTTACCAGACCCTCAAATAAATGTCGAGCTAGAATATTTATTCAGAAAAAATGGGCCAAAAAATATTAAAAATGGCCAATGCATTGAACTCGAAATTCATCAGCCCAATGAACAAGAACAAATTGACAAAGTTGACCTTCAATTTCATATTTTTATAAAGCCATATGGTGATGAAATTGGACATATTGGAAACAAGCGAACCCTGACACGGTATTTGAACCTGCCAATTGTTATGCCAAATTTTTCAAAACGATATTTGATCAATTTGGGTCGAATTGGACTGCATGATCTTCACTGGAACAGAAAGGTGGTTGTTAATCAGGCAAATGATCATGGTAATTACCATGCTTTTTTGTATGCCAACATTGTCAAAGATGAACCAAGCGTGGGTTCTACTGTTGTCACAAAGTTATTAGGATATGTTCAAATGGAGAAAATAAATGAGCAGCATAATGTTGATATGCAAACAGATGCTGAGCAAAATCACCAGGTAAATTTTGTAAATTTTGGGTGATAAATTAATTTCAAACAATGCATCAAATAGATAATAAATAGTCTTTTTTTAAATAAAAAAAAATATTAACATGCAACTTAATATTTTACTAATTTTGGTTTGCTTTTTTAGTTTTCGGAGTACAAATTATCATTTCCAATCAATTTAAATTTTGGCATTACAGATACAATTGAAGAGCCTGAATATATTGCGTTTACTAATTTAAAAATATACCAATATAAGGTTTTATTCAAAAAAAAGTATTAAATAAAATAGCAGACTGACCAATATAACAGACAGAACCAAAAGACTAAAATAAATGAACGAAACAAAAATCCTAAACAAAATGCCAAGAGAAATAATACAAATTTAAATAATATCGAATGGTCAAAGTCAAACATCACTACAGGATACGGATAACTTTTGTTCAATACGCAACTTCATCATCAAACTTTCACCATCAATAGAAAATAAAAAAAACTAAGTTTGGATATTTAGGACAATAAACTCGGCCTAGAAACTTATTAAAATGGTGATTTGTGAGTAAAATCAATTATTTTATAACCTAGATAGCAAAAAGAAAATTATTTCTTAAACTTAATGGCAAAAAGGGCGCAGAGGGGCTTAGAAAAAAGCGGGAAAGAACGGCGAAAAAGCGCACAGCACGCAATTCAAGCCCGATGGGCAAAGAAAAGGGTGCTAGGTCGTTTCGTAAATTCCGCCACTATGGGCGTTTCGTAAATCTGCCATATTTTGCAGATTTTCCGAACATAATTGGCCATTACTTTGCTCAAAAGCAACTAAATTAAATAATCCTGGTATCATCCAATAGCTAATGGATAGCTCAATTTTATCTAGTATATTGCAAAAAATTTGAGTAATGTTTAAGAAAAATATAGCCAAAAATATTTTAATTTTCCATTCTCACAGTCCTAGTTGTCGTAAAACTTAATCAAATTTTTTGAAATTTGGAAGTTTAATAGAGCTAAATAATAGCTATCGGACCATACCAAGATTGTTTCATTTGGTTGACTTTGAGCAAAGTTATGATCAATTATGTTCGAAAAACAAGTAAAAAATGGCGGATTTACGAAACGCCCCAACACGAGGCAATTTAAAACAAAATACGACACCGGGACCAAATCAAATTTGTTTTTTCGTCTTTTTACAAAAAAAAAAACTAACCAGAATAAACCGAGGAATTCTGTGAATATTCATGAAATTATTATGCATTAAGAATGCTTCTTTCGGAGAAGGCATCCTCTGACATGTATGAATGATGGGTTTAATAATCAATAAATATATGATCCAAATTGATGATAATAATCTTATTTTATTTATATGAAAAGATATACATAAAATACACTTATGTATATATTTATATAATATAATATATTTATTATTATATATCTTTTTCAATTTATTTATGTTAAAAATACCAAATTTTTCTCTATAACAAATTATAAAAAGGTTGATGACTATAATTATTTTTAATTAAGCTAGTTTGATTTCATACAAAGAGAAATGCTCCTTTTTTATTTTTTATTAATATGTTTATCGGATTCAGTCAACTTAGAAAAATTAAATATTCGAGTTGTTTATGAGGCAATGTTACCAGACCCTCAAATAAATGTCGAGCTAGAATATTTATTCAGAAAAAATGGGCCAAAAAATATTAAAAATGGCCAATGCATTGAACTCGAAATTCATCAGCCCAATGAACAAGAACAAATTGACAAAGTTGACCTTCAATTTCATATTTTTATAAAGCCATATGGTGATGAAATTGGACATATTGGAAACAAGCGAACCCTGACACGGTATTTGAACCTGCCAATTGTTATGCCAAATTTTTCAAAACGATATTTGATCAATTTGGGTCGAATTGGACTGCATGATCTTCACTGGAACAGAAAGGTGGTTGTTAATCAGGCAAATGATCATGGTAATTACCATGCTTTTTTGTATGCCAACATTGTCAAAGATGAACCAAGCGTGGGTTCTACTGTTGTCACAAAGTTATTAGGATATGTTCAAATGGAGAAAATAAATGAGCAGCATAATGTTGATATGCAAACAGATGCTGAGCAAAATCACCAGGTAAATTTTGTAAATTTTGGGTGATAAATTAATTTCAAACAATGCATCAAATAGATAATAAATAGTCTTTTTTTAAATAAAAAAAAATATTAACATGCAACTTAATATTTTACTAATTTTGGTTTGCTTTTTTAGTTTTCGGAGTACAAATTATCATTTCCAATCAATTTAAATTTTGGCATTACAGATACAATTGAAGAGCCTGAATATATTGCGTTTACTAATTTAAAAATATACCAATATAAGGTTTTATTCAAAAAAAGTATTAAATAAAAAGTTCAAATAAATAAATATTCCGAAATTAAAATATTGGTAATTCAAACAAATATTTTTTTAATATAAAATAATATTCAGAATTTTTATACAAAGAATATAAAGGAGAAGGAACAATGTATCACAGAAGAAAGTTGCTGCATTTGTTTAGAACTAATGAAAAAAGAAACGGAACACCTAACCGAACTGCACAATGGAGGAACGGAAAATAAATCATCGGTTATTTATTTAAACCAGATATCCCATCGTAAACCTTCCAAAATACGGATATCGCTGATTAAAAATAAGTATTTGGGTAAAAGCAAAGATATTATTAAATATTTGTGTTGCCAAAGCTTGAAGTAGCATTATATTGAACAACCCCAACTGTTTCCAGCTTCATTGTTATGCACGTCTTTGAGGCTATTGGAAAATCGTTTAAAAATTTTAAAAATCTGAGCGCATTTGGTAAAGTAGCTTTACAAATAGGATAATTTAAAGTAATCGCCAAAAAATTAAAAAATAGAATTTATTTTTTTACATCAAAGTAAGAAAAGGACAAAATAAGTAACAAATCGGGGCTCAAATAAGGAAGACCCAAGAAATAAGTACTTTTTTATTTCTATGATACGTCCCTCCATATGGGCAATCCTTTGAAATAATTAAATGGAAACTCTGATTTATTTTATCGTTTTTATTTAACTAATTAAAAATATTTATTTAGCATACATTCCATCATGACTGTGTCAAAAACTGGTTATATTTTATGATTTTTTTCAAGTGCTTTTTTGAATTTATAGGTTTCTAGAAGGCAAGATATCTTGTCCTCTGTGTAAGCAGGAAGCAAAATTTAAACTGGTAGGAAATTACAGTTAATTTTTTTCATTGCTAAAATTTTATTTCTTAATTTGGGCTCTTTATAATTTTTTTTATTGTAATTATCAAGATATTTAGACCTTTTAAAATATTATTGTTTTGCACAAACAAAAAGGGGAGTTATTAATCTGTTCTAGCAAATGAAAAAATTTCTTATTTATAAATCAGGTCTAAAAACCTTACCTTGTCTGGGCGAATCCAATTCCGATCATTCATTTGACCATGTGTAAAATTTAAATAATAATCGCTGGCGCGTTATATAAATTCCGCCACCTGCGCGTTTTAAAGTTATGTCAATTTTTGGAAACTAGCGGGGTTAGCGCCTTCGGCGCATCCCCCGCTAGGTAGTACGAATGTGTTATGAACAATATTTTTAGAGAAAGGATTAATAATGAAAATAAAAGGAAGGACTTACTTTGAATTGTGTTAGTAACCTTTTTTTGCTAACCTTTGGCAAAGCTTAATCCATTCTTTTTTTCTTGTCTTTTCAAAACATGGGAAACATTAGTGTGGCTTTAAGGTACTGAGACACATTATTGTGGATTCATAGCATCACAGTAAAGATTCTTATGCTTTTTCTTATATTCTATCTTCATCATTTCTTTCTTTTTTTTCTTGGCATTTTCTTTGAAGGTACGGGCTCGGCCGCTTCGCGGCCTCGCACCCTATCTTTTTGCCTTTCTGAAGCTTTTTGGCAATTGGCACGTCTAACATATTTCTTTATCCTTTGGCATAGCTAATTAATTATTTTTTCTTTCTTGTTTCAAAACATAGGTCAAGGTACTGATGAGACACACTAATGTGGTTTCATAACAACTCACAAATATTCAAGTATCACCAACAAAACATAGGGCACATTAGTGTGCTTCAAAATATTGAGACACATTAATCTAAATTCAGAGATCCCTGGCCGGTACCCTCATTATCTATGTTTCTTTTCTTGGCATAACTATGTTCTTTCCAAACAATAATTTCTTATTTCAATTTCTTGATCATTGATCTCAACAAAATTTCCAACATCATCTATATCAAAATCTAAAACATTATCAATTCCTTCTAAACTGTTCATTTTGTTACAATTCAAAAGATGCGCCGGCCAATGAGTTTTTTTTTTAACCTGGAACATTATAATAATAGGACGAAAATAACAAAAAGGTATATGCATTTAACAAACAAAAAAATAAAAAATAAACAATGAAATTTATCAAATGAAAAAATTATCATTAATGAAAAAGAAATTAGCGACAAGTATATTCAGGAACATTGTGACAAATGTATTCGTATAAACAACACACACATGAACAACTAACATCTGTGACTCTAATATTTCTATACAAAAAACAGACATTTTTCATGATATCTCTTGAAACATACAAAAAACAGACGTGTGTGACGCAAAACCATTAAGTAACATATGTGTGTCCCTAATTTTTCAATGATATTTCTTGAAAGATACAGAACACACACATGCGCAATCAAAGTTCATAAAAACAAAACTGACCTCTTCATCGTTATAAATTTTAATTCCTTTTCATCGAAATTTTAATTCCTGTTCATCGTCACAAATTTACTAATTCAATTTGTAAAACATCCTCCAAATGGTAACACAATTGACGTCAATAAATGCTTAATACAGGGGGAAAAACAATGCGTTATTTCTAAACTCTTCTCTTTCATTTACTATTATGACAAAACTAAATTCTGTTCATAAACAAATAATATAAGCAATAAACAATAACTAATACTTTTTTAAACATTAATTGTAATACAATAATTCTTCTAAGACAAAAGTCAAACAATTCTTTTTTTAAGACTGAATTTGTAATTGCAAATGAAAAAAAGCGAAACCAAACATTTCCATTTTTCAAATGCATTATTTAACGCTAAATTCAATATAACGCCACACATTTTCCGACAGACAAACATTCATCTTTATTTTATAGGATTTTTGGCAATAACTTATTTAAATCTAAATTTAAAATTTGTCCTGATAATCAAGTCAATCAAGAATTATTAGGAGATGCCAGGATTGTTTAGTTGCACTTGAACAAAATTTAAACCAGTTTTCTTAGAAAAATCTGTAAAAATGGCGGATTTATAAAACGCACATTAGTAGCGAAATTTATAAAACACTTTTTCATCATCTATATTAAGAAAGGTGTTTTAAACCCGTTGTTGACTGGACCGTCCGAATTTGGTCCAAATTTGTACATGGATCCAATTGTTGAACTGCTGGCACGTATTGCCAAAAATGAAAGTTCCGAATTTAAACAAAGATATGCGAATTATGTGATTGATTTATACGAATTCGAAATGCATGATGCTATTGAATATTTACAAAATTGCTTGGATGAACTCAAAATAGACATTGATGCAAAACATATTTTGATTGGACATAATCTACTAAGCAAGGATGGATTTCGTGAAAATGAGATAGTTCAACAAGTACGAAAAATCCTTAAACAACTACATATTATCTATAATAGTGACGACGAACAAAATAGATATACCATACAAGAAAGCATCAGAAGAATAGGAAACAGTTTGAAATATATGCAATCAAGACAGTGGACAATTGGGCAGTTGACATTAGGACCGTAAAAAAGGAAAAATGATAAGAAAATGACTTATAACTTTAGAGAAAATGGTTGGATGGTTAATCGGATTTAAAAAGCCAATTTTTCATGACCAATATATCTATTGATTAGCTCTAATAGCCTTACAGTTTCAAAAACCAAACGAATAAGATTAAGTTCTAAGAAAGTTATAGTCATAAAAGTACAAATAAACTCATTTTAATTGTCATAACTTTTTTAAAACTTAATAAACCATCCTTAATTTGTCATTTTCTTAAATTTTCCCTCTTTTTATGTTTTGTCCACATTCCCATTGTCCGGGTCCAGGCAGCACCTGACGAACTACAGTCCCGGGACTGAAGTGTCCCGCCTACCTTAAAATTTTTTGAAAAAATAAAAATTTTTCCAAAATTTTCATTACCAAAATGGCTGCTTGAGAATGCTTTCCTTATATTTTTAAAAAAGAGTTAAAAATTCATATAGGCCAAAAACCAAAAAACCTGTAACCCAAAGCTCTACATTGCGACTGTTGATTACCATTGCGATCCGCCCATACCCCAGCCCGGCATTCACCTGGGGCTGAAATTCACCATTCTGGTGCTGAAAATTTGTCATCGCGTACAGGCCAGGGGGTTAGAGTTAGAGCTTAGGTTGCGCTGGCAAAGTTTTCGGGGACATACCCAATTGGTTTCCTCCCAGCAGGCGTTTTTCGATTAGAGCCCAAACAAAAATTTTCGTAGAACTGAGACTGCGCGAATGACCCGCAACTCGGTTCCTGGCACTCATGTGGCGCCCTAGATATTCTCATATTATTTTTCCCAGATGCACCTCAAAAAGTTGTAAGCCCCTTCCACCAATTTCAGAACCCCCCCTGGTTCCCGAATTTCAGATTAATTTAATAAATAAATTCATTAATTTAATAAATAAATTCTTTAATTCAATTCAATCGATCCGCCAACTCGATGTCCTCCGCACCGCCTCATCCAATGAAGAAATCGATGTCGTTGAACTTGTGCGTAAGATCACTGCCGACTGTGGACTTGTGGATGAAGTGATTTTTGATGAGATTCATCGACATCCAAAAATACAATTGCCTTCGGGCAAAACCCGAATTATCAAGGTACCTTTTGTGGACAAAAAACTCCAAGACATTTTGAGACCTGGTTAACCCCCAGAAATATAATAGAAAAGGAATTATCTATAAATGGTCGATATAGGACAATGCTTGCAAACCGAAATGAGAAAAAGGGCGGCGGATCAGCAATTCTAATTAAAACTTTTATACCTGATCAAACACTTTTCTCTGGGACAAAATTCCAATGCGAAATTTGCATAAAAAGTTAGTATTTAAAAACCAATTCAAATTATAAATATATATTGTCCACCAAATTGTACTATACAGAATACAAAAAAGTTACTCAAATTTCTTTCTGATATAAACAATTCAGAAAATATTATATAGTGGGGATTTTAATATCCCAAAATATTATGAGATAAACATAAAATTACAATAAAAATGATTCAATATCAAATTTATTCATTGAGTTTATGGGCCAGAAACAATTTAAGACAACATGTTATTGAACCAACAAGGGAACGTGCAATTTTAGACTTAGTAATTACAAGTAAATCAGAACAAAAAATCCAAAACATTGGAATTGGAGGAAAAATTTATGGCTTTTTAACCAAGTTTTTAAAAACAGAAGTTTTAAGGTCAAACTAGATGATGAATTATCAGAAAGTTACCAAATATTTTCGGGCGTGCCCCAGGGAAGCGTCTTAGGGCTATTACTCTTCTTAATTTTCATAAATGATCTGCCGTCCTTTATTGCAAACGAAGCAACCATAATTGGCATAAAAATGTATGCCGACGATGTTAAAATATATATAATTCACATCGAAATGATTACAAAACAAATCAATTAGAAAAAGCAATTAAAGCGTGTACGGACATTTCGCCACCCGGACATTTCGCCACTCGACGTTTCGCCACCCGACATTTCGCCACCCAAGCCAAAATCTGACGTTTCGCCACCTAAGCAGAAATCGGACGTTTCACCACCTAAGCATTTTTGAGCTTATTCGATCTTTTCTTTTGCTTCACCAATTGTTTTTTCAACTTCATAACGATCACCAATCACATATTTCTCAATGAACTCATCTACTTTTAATTTCGCTGCGATTTCCTTAATGATCTCCTCTGATTTCAGTTTCTCTGCATCTTCCTTTGTTTTGTTTGCCATTATAAAAAGCCAAGCATTAAAAAAGTCTACACTTTCCAAGTCCATGATCACTTTGTCATATACATCCTTTGTTTTCCCGACAATGTCTTTCAATTGTTCCTTATAATCATCATCAGCACTATTTCAATTTGTTTAAGTCTTCTTTTAATCCTTTCTTCCTATTTTGAAATTCGTCCAAAGTTTTTTTAATTTGTTCCAAAATAGTTTTGTTTTTGTTGTTTAAGTTTTCCAATGTTTTGCCCAAATTGTCCAATCGCATATCATCTTGCCGCAACCTGTTCAGTATATGCCATGTCACAATATGTTTTGTTTTTCTGCGTTAACTCCGTAATTCGGGCTAATTTTTCCTCCAAATTTCCCTTTTGTTCTTTTTCCATCATTAACAGTTCATATTCAATGAGAAAAGTGCCCAATTCTTTGCCTCCCCTTTTCATTTTTTTTTAAATTTCTTTGAAAATCATTATCTCACACATATATTATTGGATGATAACAAATTATTTTAAACATCTTTTTTCATTATGAATTTTCGGCATTATTTCCATGGAAATCGTTCATTTTCCTTCCCTGCTGTCCTTTCCCTCAGTTTTGTTCAGTGTTGGACATGCTCCGCTTCAACAAAATGACAATTGGCTCTGATTGGATGTCTGAATACGGCAATCCGAACGACCCTCGCGACTTAAAATTCCTTTACAAGTACAAATTCATAAAAACAATAGGGTTGTCGATTTCTGGAAATTCTTTGAAACCGAATCGACTGAACCAAACCCAAAACCGGTAGCTTCGGTTAACCGATAACTGAAAACGAGCAGTTCGGTTAACCGAACCGGATAATCGAAACTGACCGTTTCGGTTACTTAAAACTGAACCGTAAAATAAAATAATTTTACATTTTTAAATAATAAATTAAATAATTTTAATGCAATTTAATCGGTGATATGGTCTCAAAGTTTTCAAAATCGTTATTTCAATCTTCCTTTTTTTCAGATATTCACCGCTCCATCAGCTCAATGTTAATTCTGTTCAGCAGTGGCCGGCGACTCTTTTGATTGCTGCCGACCATGACGATTGTTGCCATTGTTCTTAGAAGGGCATTGGTTCAACAGATGCCGGAACATCCGATAGACTCTAGTGGAAAGTCGGTCACCACGACGCCATTAAGCCGACAGGGGAATCCGTCACAGACAAATACAAAAACACTGTCTAAACGGTGCTGGGTCATTTCGTAAATTCCGCCACTATGGGCGTTTCGTAAATCCGCCATTTTTTACTGATTTTCCGAACATATTTCATCATAACTTTGCTTAAAAGCATTGAAATAAAAAAACTTGGTATCGTCCGATAGCTTTAAAATTTAAAAACCTTTTTTTCCACTTTCACAATCCCTAATTTTATAAAATTTATCAAATTTTTTGAAACTAGGAAGTTTAATAAAGCCAATTAAAGGCTATCGGGCGATACCAAGTTTATTTTATTAAATTTGGTTGCCTCTGTGCAAAGTTATGACGAATGATATTCGGAAAACCAGTCAAAAAATGCGAACTTTACGAAACGACCCAGCACATTCTAAACAATTGATTATTTATGATTGAATTTAAAAAATATTAATAATGAAATTCAACTCTTCTTTTATGCATTTCCGGGAGCATACATTAACAAGGGGTGCGCCAGGACGAGGCCCATACGACGGACGATTGGCGCAGGGGGTGCGCCAGGACCAATTTTTATTCGTACATACGAAGGCCCCCAATTTTCCCCGGCGACGACCTTTTTTTTTTTTTTTTTTGCTTTCTATGACCTCTTTTTTTGCGGCGCGCTTTTTCAAAAAAAATTTGGGGACGGAAAAGATTCCACCAACAAGCAACGAAATCCCAACAATGTTTCTGCGAACCCTGTTTTGGTCAACAGGGACCAAGGTCATCGGGACACCGGCACACCGACCGAAAAATTGGTAGGGTAAAGCGTCAATGTGTTGACTCGACAAAGTGTCGATAAGCCCAAATCTTTTACCAAATGTCGACCGACTTGCCTAGTTTTGGCTCGTCAGAATCTCACTAAATTCCGAAATTTAAATATTTTTTGACTTTTTGTCGGCTCAAGAGGGCAAACAGCTTTCGCTCTCCATTTTCACAAACTCATTAAAACAGATGATAACCTTCAGATTAATGAAAAGGTCGACATATTCTCCTTTATACAACGAGTGCTTCGCCTCGAATGGATTTATTGATCGGAAGGAAATTCATCAGGCGGATTGCTCATTGATCAGATCATTTTTGCGATTGATTCCCCCACCCTTCCTTTTAAGGGATTTTGTTTCACTTTAGCTCATGTACCCGTGACCGGACAAAGGGACAGTGGACATTCGGACAGAAAATAAAATAAAAAAAGGAAAATGATAAAAAAATGACCGATTAGAATTTCCTTTATTTACTGTCCGAATGTCCACTGTCCGATTGTCCGGGAGCCCATATACCTATTATTCAACTGCATAATGTGATTTATTCCTTACAGTTATTCCATTTTTCTGTCAAGCCAAAACCGCGAAGTCAATTTTCTATAGAGGAAATATTTTTTGACCGAACAATATTTGCAATTTTTCTGCTTGGAAAGCATTTTCCAAAATTTTGGTCGTTCTTGGACCTTTGGATAAATTTTCAAAAAAAAAGGCATTGGATTGGCGACTGTTGATGCCGAAAGTGGTTGCCGGAAAATTAACATTATAAATGTATTTTTTTAAGATAAAGACATTTGGGCGCCCTTTCTTAGCACCACAAAATAAAATAATTTTAAATGTTTAGGAAAACGCTTGATTTTCGTTACATGCTTTATGAACAAGTATAGGACTGAGATTATATGTTTTAGCTTATTTTTTGGACAAAATGGCCAATTTTAGAGAGCAATTTTCCGGTCAGAAGAGGACTCGAAATAAAACCATAAAAATATTTTTCCTTTTTATTCAAAATAAATTAAATCAATTTGTTTTGCTCAAATTTATTCATCCTCAATAAATTGATTATTCATCAAAAAGTTCGTCTCTCAAATGCAATCGCACCATAACAGCACCAGGATTAACCACAACTTGTGAGTTGATTTTTAATAATTGCTAAATAATTTTTTAGATTTAAAAATGTTTTTTTAATTAAATAATTTTAAATTATTAAAAAAATTAATCATATTTATTCGTTTTTCGCCACCTCCGTTTCCTCGGTTTTGACCAGTGAATAGCGGCGTAACAGTCGCACAAATGCCATTTTCTCCTCCAAAAGTGCAAATCGCATGCCAATGCAAATGCGAGGCCCTCCACCAAAGGCGTAAAAATGAGCGGAAGACGGCAGACTATCATTATCAAACCATCTATGAGCAAAAAAAAAAAAAAAATCAAATATTTAAAAGTCGAGAATGAGTCTAACTTATTCTTTGTGTGAACTAAAAAATTTCAGTGTTTCTAAAAATTTTTTAAATTTTCGTCCTTTAAATTTTTACTTCCTTATAATATAAACTTCATTGAAAAAAGTTTTAGTCATGAAAATTTTTCGAAAAAAAAATTTAGTAAAAATTCTTGTTTAAATGAAAAAAGTGAAAAATATTCAAGTTTTAGCATGTCAAAAACTAAAAAAATTTCTGTTTTTCGCTTGGGCCTTTATTAAATCTGTAAAAGAAAAAGGGTACTTTCCTGTTATGAGACTACAGGCCAAAATTTTAAAAAATCAACGAAAGGGCGCGCATAAAACATATAGCGCGCGGTGGGATTATTCAGGAGGCATAAATGCGACAATTGCCGATAAAATATCGTCAAAAGGATCAGCTCCGCGATGTTTGCAATCTTCACGCCAAAGAAATTCGCATAAATCTTTCGTTGATTTTTTAAAATTTTGGCCTGTAGTCTCATAACAGGAAAGTACCAGAAAAAGCAAGCATTAAAAAAATTTCCTCACCTTTCCGGACGAAACTCTTTCGCGTCTTCGCCCCACAATTGCTTGTTACGGTGCAAACTGTACGAGTCAATGGTCACTCCGGTCCCTTTTTCCACCGTAACATCGCCCAACGTCGTTGTATGGGCGCAATGGCGAGTCACAACACCAAAATTCAAAAAAAAAAAAAATCATAAAAATTAAAGTTTCTCTTACGTGCCAGCGACTGGCATCAATCGGAGTGTCTCTTTAATGACCGCTTCGGTGTATTTCAGCTTGCTCAGCTCTTCGTATGTCGGATTCTGAAAGATAGAAAATACGGTATAAAAGAAGGTGTATTGAACATACGGTAAAATAAGAATGTATTGAACATACGGTATAAAATAGGGGATCTATTGAAGATACCGTAAATCGGATTACAATTAGTCCGTGCACCTTTATAATGATAGTTCTATCCCAATGTAGTAATATTCTAACGATGTAGAGACTGTATATTTATGAATCGTTTCCCTGTAACCCGCTATGGACTTGTAAACACCGAAAATGCTCCATCTTTTTTTTTAGCAAGGCAATGTCACTTACTTCATTCATGCATACAGTATCAATTTCATCCTGCATTTTCAACTGTACATTCGGATGACATGCCAAATTATAACTGACAAATCCTAACGAATTAGCGGTGGTGTCAAAGCTAAAAATTAAATTAAAAAAAAACAACTATATAAATTAATTTATTTTTACAAAAAAAGTACCCAGCCAAAAGAAACACTTGTAACTGTGTTGCGATTTCTTCAAGGGTGTTGATTCGGTCGACCTTTAAAATTTGCATTCCTTAATTATTTTTATTGACATTTTTTTAAAAAAAGTTTCGATTTCGGCTATCGACCGGTTAACCATAAATTTTAGTAACGTTCGGTTCGTTTTTAAGGAAATCGAGCGACGATATTCGTTTGGAAATTAGGATTTTTCATGCCAAAAGAGGATTTTTAAAGGGTTTTTAAAGCCAACTGAGGATTTTTAGGAATCTGATGAGTAGGGAAGTGACAAATATTTTTTAACTTGTATTTCTGCTTATATATGTTGAAGAAAGGGGCTCAAAAGAAGCATTTCTGCGTTTAAATTTTTTCATTTGGACGTCAATATTCGTCAATAAAAAAAAATATTTTGGGGGTTTTTTCAAAAAATATTTATTTCAATATTTTGAGGTTTTGTCAATATTTTATAAATATTTTGGCATTTTTCTGACTTTTTCTTGTAAAAATTCAAAGATTTAAACAAAAAAAATATTTGTCACTACCCTACTTACGGTGGGGGTCCAGCGGTGCCAATAGGCGCCGCCGGTGAAAATTTTGAAATTTGAGTGTATTTTGATCACAAATAGGCACAAAAAGTGATCTTTTATTGGGATTTTTTCAAGGGCCCATCAATGGGAAAATTTAACCCAGTTTGTCCCAGTCCAATTGACTGGGACCGGGAACGGGGGACGACGATGACCCGGGAACGGGGCCCCCGGGGAAAAAACACCCGTTTTCCGGGACCCCCGCTCCCGGTTATTTCCAATAAAAAAAACCCAGGAACGGGAGCGGGACCCCCGGGAAAACCCCGTCGGGGCCCCGCTCCCGTCCGGGCTCTACTAATGTCGAACCAAACGCCAAAATCATTGCCCCCCCCCCCCCCCCTCCTTTTTGCCTCTCTCCGACCTTTGTGACAGATTTGTTGAACACACCCAATTGGTAATTGGACTTAATGTTATCCTCATCAGTGACCGAATCCAAGAGCAGATCAATGAAATCCACTGAGCGTTTTTTCTGATCACCATTTCCATTTTGATCAATGCCATTTTTGTTGTCAACAATATTTGCTTGTTGTTCATGCCGTGTTCGGTGTCGTTCTGCAACAGCCTTCTTGGTTTGGTCGACAATCAGCGCGAATGGATCACGACGCATTTTGCCGGTCAACCGAGCGAACGGCCTAAGCACGGTGGGGCCAAGCCACGGGAACAACAGGGACAAATACTCAAACCTACAATTGTATTGAAATTAATTTCAAAATTAATTTTACAATGAATTCTGCTGGTTTACTGGACTGGAATGTCGAGTTCTCAGGATAAAAGGATACCATGAAACACTTAGAACTATCCTTGCTCAACCGAGATAAGTCCTGACTAGGTTTGTCGCCTCATCATTAGGGCTCGAAAAAAAGGAATAAAAATCGCCAAAAAGGCGCCTAAAAAAGGCAAAAAAAAAAAAAACCCCATTCACAAACAAATTGGAAAAAGGTAGGTTTTCAAAATTTTTTATTAAATATTTTCGAGTATGAAAAATGAAAATTTTTCGCTGTTTCATTTACAAGTCAGGATTTGTTCAAGATTTTCCGGAAAAAACTTTCAATTAAATTTTTAGAAATTTTTAAAATTGATTCATATTTGGCAAAGGAATTTTTAACTTTGGTGGTATTTTTTAGAAAAAGTTTCAGGTTTTAAGGGCGTACTTTTTAAAATTTGAAAAGCCGTCCTTAGGAGACTATTTTTCATTTTTCTGGTTTAATTTTTAAAATTCTGAGTAAATTTTGCAAAAGCTAAAAGTGCAAAAAAAGGCATAATAATCCCAAATGCGAAAAAAGCAACAAAAAAAAAAGGCATCATAAAAGTCAATGTAGAAAAAACCAAGGTAAAAATGCGTTTTTCGTGCAGCTCATACCAAGTCAGCAAAAAAAAGGCATTTGCCCAATTCCGAGCCCTACTCATCATCATCAAAACCGCGGGACCACTCGGTTCGGCGCGTTCAGTTCGGCGCGCTCGGTTCGGCATCCGGGCGCCGAACTGAGCGCGCCGAAAAACTCGTGCCGAACCCGGGCGCCGAACTGAGCGCGCCGAAAAACTCGCGGCGAACCGAGCGCGCCGAACCGAGACCGACCGTCAAAACCGAAACCGGGATCGCTTGAATCCTGTCTCAACTATGATTGTCTTGGTTTCAGTTTTAGATAAGTGAAAAAGAAAGACGAATGAAAATAATTATGCACCAATTTTTCGCGTGCGGACTGCCGAACTTACCAATTGTTTTGGAAACGTTGAAACGCAAGCACGGCCAGCTTGGCGTCCTCCGAGTGGAATTGACGCGACTCGCGTTGACCCATTGCTACTCGAGCAATTACATCATAGGTCATTTCCACAAAATAACTAAAAAAATTAAATGTTTTAAAATTTTTTTATCTATATTTATCATTAGGGATGGGATTTTTAGGGGTTTACCTATTTTTTTTGTGTGGCTTTTTTCAATAAAAATGCACGAAAACACAATCTTAGCGCGAAGATTCTTTGTTTCAAACCCCCTATTCGTTTGGACTTTTCGCCCTTAATTAAGGACATTTCCATTCCTATTTTGGCGCTTTGTGGCGTTTCGCCCCTATTTAGGTCTTTTTGTAAATTTTTAATACAATAACAACAACAGAAAAGAAAAATACACCCCAAAGGATTGCTTTACAAAATTTTCGAAAAATGCACCCCAAAAAATATGAATTTTTTATTACGCTTTTATGGCAAAAAAAGAATCAATTTTGAAAAAGTGAATAAATTATAAAAGCCTTACAGTAACTCAAATAAAACTTCAAGCAAATACAATAACCAAGCTAATCTAAACAAATAAGCAGATAACCCGAGCTTATTTTTGTAGGCAAATTTTGGGCATTACTTTAAAACAAACTTAACTATTATAATAAGGTATTAATCCCCCTTTTTTATTAACTGTACCGATGTAAATTGATTGGTGCATTTGGTCGTACTTTACGCTCTTTTTCAATCAGCCCAATGGCCACTTTGATCGAATCGTCCATTGTTGGCATAAGCTTTGAAAACAAAATTCCATAATTATTACTCTTTAATGAGTCAATCAATTAATTATATCCTCTTGTTTTGTTCTCATGTAATTTTTTTTCTGGGCGGTTGCGATCGGTGCTAGGTGGATTCACAAAAAGTGCAAATTTTACTGAATTTTCGAATAAATTTAGTCATAACTTTTCTCAGAAGCAACCAATTTAAACAATCTTTGTATAGTACGATAGCCATTGAATTGCTCTATTAGAAGTGATAAATTTCAAAAAATTTATCTACTTTTTCAAAAGTTACGGCCAAAAAAGTGAAAAATTGCCATAACTTTTGAAAAACTTAATAAATTTTTTTGAAATTTAGTAATCTAATAGAGTAATTGAAGTGCTATTGTACTATACCAAGATTGTTTAAATTGGTTGCTTCTCAGAAAAGTTATGAGTTGATATAGTCGAAAATTCAGTAAAATTAGCACTTTTTGTGAATCGACCAACCACGTTGCGATCATGGCTTATATCATGGTATAATCGTTTCAACTACAAAATCCGAGAGAAACAGACTAAAAAATTAGGTGATACTGTAAATTTAAGTCATGATCGACCAAAAAAAGATTTATTGACCAAGAAACAGATATTGTTAATAGAGCTGTAGAAGAACCACTAAATTTCACCTTCTTTAAATTGCTAATTGAAAATGCCGGATTTGCAGTGGCTCTGAGCCGTTTCCATCGTGGACCGCGGGCATTGAACATATGCATTTCGGGATCTTTGTCAACATCACCGGCCAAACTGGATACCTTAAAATTTTGTAATTTGGGCATTGTTTTTTTAAAATTACTCCATTATAAATATGATTATTATTAATAATGAAAATTATATGTAAGTTGAAGCACTTCCTTGTTTATATAATAATTTATTCTTTCAAAATTGCAATAAAATTTTAGTGCGGCAAAAATTTGAGGCGGCATTCCTTTTGATTATTTAAATTAACTGGGTTTTGAACGCACCACTCTTCCATGGAAACAGTCAAATTTGTTGGCCAATAATTCTTGGACCATTGCCGGATCGGAAATGACTAATAATCGTAGCCATCCTGTCATCAATCCGTACACCTAAGCAAGCAAAAAGTGGATACAATTTTTATTAAAATAACTTTAAAAGCTTCCTATCTAAGGATTATGGTGTCAATTTGTTGTTGGTACTGTTTAAAAGGCGTTTAGGATTTCTTTTAAAAATTTGGTTTAAATATTTTTTAAAATATTTTTTTTTGTTCGTAAAATTTGCGAAATGAATGAATCCCTGAGATTTCTGAATATTTTTATTACAACTTATAAAAAAACGTTTTATTTAAATAATGTAAATTTCGCAAATTTCTAAAATTTAGAGCAGTTTCTTAAAAAACAATTTATTTTTTCAAATATCCTGACAACATAACCCCCAATTCCTTTAAGAGCGAAGCACAGAAATTAATTTATCATTTTAATTTTGGCACCTTTCCGTACTGTTCTGTCCATTTGGCAATTTGAAACAGACGCAATTTTTCTTCCCAAAAAATTTCATCCAAATTGCCGCTGAACAGCTTACCATCAGGGCTTAGAATGCCACATCGTTTCCAATATGTGGCACGATAAATCCAAAAACTTAAAAAATTAATTTGATTCTGACTTTTTTGAAACAAAATTAATAAGTCATCATTTTTGGTTGGACTTACAAGTAAAGGCCAATAAATAAGCTGAAGAACAGGATGAAAATTTGAAGTAATATTAACGGAAACATGAAAAAATCTAAAAAAGAGAATTTATTTATATTTATTTATTTACTTAAATTTTTTAACTTCGTTAGCTAAATTATTAAATATTTTGCTAATTAAGCAATTCCTCAATAAATTGGTGTTAATTTAAAGACATTTTTTTTTGTTATTTGCGATGAAATTAGAAACGGAATCTCAATTTATATGGAAAGATTTTCAAACTATAAAACTAATCAACATGTTCTCCTATCAAAGGTACTGAAATAAAGTAATTAATATTCAATGAATCAAATCATGCGGACCTCTTTTGTTGGGGGAAAATTTTTGACAAGATAACATAGCAAAACAAACTACAAACATTAAATTACAAAATACTTTTTCAAGGTTGTATCACTAGCGCAGCCATTTTAAGGCACAAAAAGCGCGAAATAGGCTCTTAAATAGGCAAAAAAATTCCACAAAATTATAGGTATGGAATAGCCGTTAAACCCTTAAAATATATAAAGTAAATTTTAAAGGATTTTTTTGAAACCCTTGAAAATAGGCACGAAAAATGCAACTGCCCAATTCGTCGCCCGCGAAGGCGTTGGCCATAATTTTTTTTCTGGCTCAATAAATTAGGCATTATAAAAAAGATGCGAAAAAAAAAATTAATTTACAGTTTTTATTTTAATAAATTTATTTTTGTGCATTTCTGAGCTGAACACTGAGGTCAGCCAAGAAGACATTTTTACTTATTTTTCGAAATAAACGCACAAACATTTAATAACTCTTAATTGGTTTTGTTAATTGCTAAATTATAAAAAATTTTATAAAGTAAAATTTGGTCTGGTCATAAAAATTTTAAAATTATTTTTGTGGTTACTTATTATTTTTCCTTCGAAATTAATGAAAAAATTTAAAATTTGTAGGTTAATAGAGCCATTCAAGAGCTGTCAGCGATACGAAACTGCTGATTTCATTTATATTGTATATCTCGCATTATTTTAAATTCGAGACGGTGTTAGGATATAGATGAGCTAATGTCCGTAATATATGATGAACAGTCTTTGCATCCCTAAAAATAAAATGAAGAAACAAAGAATTCTCAAATCTAATTTTGGTAAAAAAAGTTTTTTCACTACAAAATGAATTTAGCATATACAGAGTTTGGAGGATGAACAAATAATTAAATAATTAGCATTAATATTAAATGCGATTGCTATACATCTAAAGCCAAAAAATATAAACAAAAAAGGAGCAAAATCAATCAATCTTTGTTATGGATATTATGATTCATTTTGTCGTTATCAATTATCACCAATTTCACAGACGGATTTATGTGCAAAAATGATAAACTGTATTTGATGCTGTGTCACTGTCGACGCTGACTCTGAGAAAAAAAAAAGAAATAAATAGGGAACAATTTTTTTTTATTGAAAATTAATATAAAATTGAAATTTTTTTTAAGGAATTTAATCAGGCATATTATCCCAATTGTGGGCCAGGGGAACTTGAAGAATAGCTGAAAACCCAAGAGAAAATATTGTTCAAATTTCTTTAGAGAACTTTACAGAAAATTTTTACATTTTAAAACCATTGAGAATAGGAACTCCATTTTTATGCCACAATCTATCGGTGAGAGCTGCTAATTCAATAAAAAAAAAAAATTTACTTTCTGAATCACAAATTATACAGTAATACCGCGTTAACTCTCAAAAATTACCGTACTCCTCCTCGCGTTGTCGGTGGAACTGATCGCTTCTTTCGGCGTCCTCCGCAACCGCATCCGCAACCTCCACCACCACCACCACCACCACCACCACCACCACCACCACAACATCCGCCACCGCCAGCGCCTCCTCCCCCTCCACATGAAATTGGAATTGTAATCACTTTTGGGGCACCACCACACCCACCACCGCCTCCTCCACAACCGCAACCTAATTAAAAAAAAAAAGATTTTAACGGGACAATGCATGGCCCGGCACGTTAGCCGAAAAAAAAGGAAAACCAAGGCATTTTGGGCAAAAACTTAAGGAGTTATGGTATTGGAGTTTCACAAATCTCGTTTCTTATTTTTGTCTTAGTTATATCTAGGTCTCGAATCTCTCAAAATCTTAGTTTCGGAGCCTCAATGTCATCTGTCTCTCAAGTTTTGGGTTGCTCACAGTAACCATGGGATTTGATGCCGTATCTCAGCCTTGTATATACATAATGCTGAAATCTTGGTTTAAAATCGCGTTGTCATGTCATGAAGATGACATGTCGACTGCGACCAAACTTCAGTGCTCAAAGAAAAGTCACGAAATGTATACAAACGAACCACCGCTCGGTGCCGGTGGCGGTCCACCGCCACCACCGCCAGCGCAATTAACGATAATTGGCCCACCACCGCTGCCTCCGCCGCCACCGCCGCAACAGCACGGCGCCGGAGGAGGCGCTGGCGGCGGTCCACCACCACCACCACCACAACAGCAGCAGGTGTTACCACCGCCACCAAAGAAAAACGCGTTGGATGGGGACGGGAATAGGAGACAGAATGCCAACAAAATTGATGACAAAAATGCCAAAAGTGGAGCGGGTTGCATGAGCAGTGTTGTCATTATTTATGTATAGCTTTATAAAAACAAGCTATTTTCGGGAATGCTAGCGGGGTAAAAATAAATTAGTTAAATAATAGAATACGGCGCGTTTTTATCTAATAAAATCAGTCATTTTGGAGTCTAATTAAGTTGTATGAATTTTCTTTATTTTATTATAAAAATTATACTAAATGCGCATTCCTTTTTTTTAAATATTTTTGGCAGCATTTTATACAAAATTAAAAAATTATAATTTATTGGATGCAATATTTTTAGGCAGAATCAATGTTTATATAGTGGCCATTAAAGCCAGAAAATTTCTTTGTGCACAAAACTGGTACCTTTTTTTTCTGCTCTCAGACCATCCATCCATCAGCCATTGTCAATTATCACAAAAGAACAAAATGCCCTCAATTGTTGTGCCCCAAAAAATTCAAGTTAGCATAGCATCCCAGTGGCCATCCGTTCTCCATTCGGGGATTGCCAATTAGTTTGTTTGTTTTTTTTTTTCGAAAATTGGCCTCAATAAAAGTGCGGTGGCCCATTTGCTGCTAAATTTTTTCCTGTTCTTTGGGCTAGCCGGTTGACAAAATGCAAATGGTCGTCAAATCCCCACACAAAAGGTTGGAAGCAGCATGAAGCAGATGGGTGAAGCAACCAAGTCCAACATTAATTAGACTATTCCATTTTTTGAAGCCCATTAATTGTGTCAATTGTTGCTCATCCTCTCCTCCAAAAAAGTGGGCAATTAGCATAGCAAATTGTGCAAATGTTAAACAATTTTTGGCCAAAAATTGAACTTTGTGTTATCAAAAAATAATTTTCTCTATTTGAAATATAATAATTTTTGCGAATTTTTGATAAAACCGGAACAAATCTTTACAGGGCTTGTTATAAATACTTAAAAATAAATTTGAATTTAATGATTAGATTAATTGTACGCTATTTTTAAAATTATAAATTATTCGCTTTAATTTCGGCAAAAAAATTTTTGGAAAAGGAGAATAATGAAATTTTATTTTAGCAATTTTTAAGCGCAAAATTAATTGATGGATTTTCAGAAAGAAATGCTGTTGTTACGAAATTTCATCTTTTCTTCTGTCAAGTTATTTTAGGCGTGCTTATTACTTTTTGCAGTCCAAATTTTTCTTTTTACCATATTCATCAGATTAGCCGACATTTGCGCCTTTACATTTGCGCTTCAGATATTTGCGCCCCGACATTTGCGCCCCGACATTTGCGCCCCGACTTTTGCGCCCCGACCTTCGCGCCCCGTTAAATATTATCGAAAATTTTGTTTCGAAAGAAATGGTCGCAACACTGACGAGATTTGATGGTCCCATATCATTTAAAAATTATTTAAGCATAACTTAAGCTCCATCTTCAACAATAACGACAAAAAAATAAGAAACTCGGAAGCGAACATGGGATTATTGTGTTATATGCAATAAGAGCATAGGGAACTTGAAGTACTCGAATATGATTGAATTTTTTGACCGCATTACTCTCCCGTTGGCCTTGATTTTTTGAAAAAAGGCTGTGGTTCTTTTTTTCAAATTAAAATTTGGGAGCGCAAATGCGGGGCGCAAATGTCGGGGCGCAATTGTCGGGGGGCGCTAAGCGCAAATGTCGCAAAAAATTTACAAAAAATTAACAACATACTAAAGTGCAACTGCCCCTTTTGAAAAGAAAAAAACAGACAGCTGACGAACAGAAAACAATTTGAGCCAAATTAATTTTCTAAACGAATTTGTTGTCGCGTGCCTTTGCCATAAATGTCACATTCATTCATTCATTTTTTCCTAATTTATTAAGTTTCGTCAGTTTGCTCCAATTAGCCCAACTGAGACCAACGGGTTTCGGTGTTTTGGTTGAAATTATGTAAATTTCCAATATTTAATTGGGAAAATTTTCTATTTTCCTTTTTTATGGAAAATGATATAGTTTTCTTAAGATATTTCTTGAAAATGAAGTTTTTTTTGTTATATTTTTTCTTAAGAAATTTCCTTAAACTTTCAAGAAAAGATTTTCGCTAGAAGATTTTATATTAGTCCAAAGCATAAATTTAAAATCTTTAAACCAAAAAGAATGCATTTCTTTGAATGAATTAACATTTTTAGAACTAATTTTTTATTGTCAGGCATCCGTCCGGCAAAATTTGAAAATATTAATGGGAAATGGGTTTAATTTTTTGTGAAAAAATATAACTTCATGCGGATAACCCCGTTAGCTATTCCTTTATAATAAATTTGAATTATTAAGTCAAAATGGTTTTTTAATTTTTTTCAATCGAATAAAAAACTTGAAAATGCGCCAAACTCAAATTATGATAAAAATAATGCAAATTTTCTTCAATTATTTTTTTATTTTCGTCCTCTTTTGCTCATCTTTTTCATTTATTGGCACAGCATATTTATTACTTCAGTAAGCCGATCTGTGCCTGTGCCTTTTGCCCGCTTTATTAGTGTCGCCCGTTTATGCATTAAAAACTTAAGTGAATATGCAAATGAGGTAAAAAAACAACCAAAAATCAATTAATATTCGAGATCGGATAGAGCTAATTTTTTAGTCATTGTATTTTTTTTTAATTTTTGTGCAAAAAAAATTACTGATCATTTTTTGAAAAAAAATTCTTATGAAAAATTATTGTGACCCCATTTTTGTCATGGACTTTAGAATGCTAGCTAATTTCTTCAATTGTATAAAGGATATTCTGTGTTTGTTTGCGTAACGCTCAATTAAAAGACATTTTTAGGAGTAAAGTTTTTATTTTTTTGGTTTTCATTACGTTGAATTTTTCAAATTCTAACAATTTTAATGGGAAAAAAACATTTAATGAACTATTTTTTCTTATTGGCCAAATGTTTTTATGGGCGGAAATTTTTGTAAAATTTAATTTTTAATGAATAACTCTTACTCTTTAAAGGTGGGAATTACTCTTTCTGGTAAAAAATTTCAGAGAAATTGGACAATTTTTAACAGCATTTCCCCTCAATATTTTTATTTTTGATGGAACCTGTTTTTTAAGGGCGTCCTTAAGCATTGATACACATTTAATTGTTTTATTTTAATAATCGTAATTTTTTTTTTTGGAAAATAATATTTGCACGAAGTGTTGGCAAAACTTTAACACTGTTTTTTTTTTTTATCTCTGCCAAATGAACTTTTAGAATTTTTTTTCTTACTTTTAGCTTTGCTAACGATGGAATAATGACCAAGGTTTTTAATAAATAGTTTTATTTAATATTTAATATGGTATTTTATTCGTCTTTTATTTCTTAAATTATTTTTTATATTCAATATTTGTAACCAGAAAAATTCCGAACAATCCACTAAGCTTCAGCTCTTTTTTTCCGTCACATTAAATTGGGTGGCATTGCATTGGCATTAATGGCACATATTTTTTTCGTCTCCATAAAGCGACACGACAAACGGACAATTGGCACAATCCATGAGCATAATTTGGCACACAAATATTTTTTGGACCATTGGACACCACACAAATTGAGTTCCATTTGGGTGGGCGAATGAGGCCCAAAAAGCAGCGAGAAAAAGAATGGCAAATAAAAATTCCTTTCAACGAATAAATGGGCCATATGATGATGATAATGCTTTGCCGAACCGGGTATGGCATTATTGTTTATGATGGAATCATTTTACAAGAACACAGACTGATATCATTTTCGTTGGTAAATAAGTTTTTTTTTTTGTCTTTTTTTCGTCAAAATTTTAAGTATTTTCAGTTTTAAAATGATAAATTTAAATAATTTCTATTTTTTATATAAAAACCATTTAAAAATTTAAATATCATTTAAAAATTTAAATATTATTAACACAAAATTCATTTTCAAAAATTTTAAATAAATTTTTCCTACTTTTTTTGCTTTAAATTCGACTTATAATTCTTTTATTACTTATAAATAGAGCTGGGATTTTTAGGTGCTAAAAATAATGAAATATTACTAAAATAGTTGCCAAAAAATGCAAAATAGGTGTTAAATATTGGAAAAATCCTTTTTTGAGAATTTGGATAAAAAAAATTTAATTTATCGGGGTAAAATTTTTGAGAAATTTTCCATTTCTATGGGTATACTTTTAAAATTTGAAAAGTCAATTTTTAGGGGTGTATTTTTCAATTATTTATTGCACTTTTGCTATGAAATTTCTGGAAAAAGGCCAAATAGTTGCTAAAAGTTGAAAATGCCTAAATAGTGCTAACCCCCAAAATTGTTAAAAATAGTTGCTAAAAAGTCGGTTACTATCCATAAAAAATAGTTTAAAAACTAAAAATCCCAGCTCTACTTATCAATATTGAATTTTGTCAATTTTCAATTACTGTAAATACTTTTTGTTACAAAAGAATTTTGCTTTATTAAATTTTCTTTTCGTTCTAATAAAATTGAAAATAAAAAAATGATGCTGGTGCATTTCTTAAATCCGCCAGCGCATTTCTTAAATCCGCCATCCCCCTCCACCGTGAAATTTTCTTTAAAAAATTTACGGATTAAAAAAATTAAAAACCTTTAATATTTAAAAAATAATAATAGACCGCCTAAAATTTTTAAACTATTTTAAAACAAACGAACTAAAAACCAATAATTTTTCTTAACAGATTTTGAAAAATTCAAATTATTTAAAAATTTTCGATTTAGCTTAACCCAGGGTAGCCCAACAATTGTGCCAAAACATTTGCGCCAAAAGTTATGTCGGCTTTAGCCAGAGTCCAGTGGTCAATTCTTTTGTCGTTAGTCAAAATTTTGTGAATAAAAACGGAATTAATTCTGAAGCCTAACCCAGGGGTTGGATCCGTCGAGATTGATTTGAACATTTTTACATTTTATGGTCAAAATGTCGTTTTCAAAGGACTCTTTGATAAAGGACGATTCAAATTTTCAAAGGATAAATGCCAAAAATAAAGGACGTCCTTTGAAATAAAGGACGGATGACAACCCTGCTATTAAGCCTCAACTGGGGTCAAAAATCTTTTTCTAATTGATTGAAGATTGTGAGCTTTTTTCAAGAAAGTTCTTAGGTCCTATTTTTTGCAATTTCGCTAAATTCGAAAGACAAAACCCACAAATTTTCGAAACTCAAAATGGAATTTCGCCCTGACTTGGTGAAAAAAAACTAATGAAATGTTGGAATGCTTTTGTTGGAAAAAAATAACAACTTCCAAAACTATAAATTTCCCATTAAAATTCTTACCCAACTTCTCCTTTATCTCATCCTTAGGGGGTGTATTTTTTTGAACCGAAAACCGACAAGCCGGTCACCTGGTTTTCGGGTCTCCGATTTTCGCTTTGCTTTTTTGCCCCCCCCCCCCCGGTTTCGGTTCGGTTAACTAACCGCAGCCAATCCTAAAACCTTAAATATCAACAAAAAATTAAATTAGATTAAAAGGATTTAGATTTTTTTTTATTCGTTAAAAAAATTTTTTTTTTGCGTTCCAAATTTCGAAAAAAATCCTGCTAGAAATTTTTGCAGATTTTTAATTTTTAAGATATTTAAATTTTTCTTAAATTTTTGGAAGTTTTCTTAAAATTTCTTAAATCTTTAAAAGAATTTCTCGATGGAGGGGGGATGGCGGATTTAAGAAACGCGCTGGCGGATTTAAGAAACGCGCATGGTGGCGGATTTAAGAAACGCGCAGACCCATTTTGGCGGATTTAAGAAACGCGCATGGGTGGCGGAATTTAAGAAATGCACCAACACCAAAAAAATCATTAAAATTTTCTATTCAAAATAAATAAATAGATTTGAATACAATTTTTTTTTGTATCTAAAGAAAAACTATCCATTTTCCACTTCTTTTGCTGAATTTGCCCCATTTTTCCTAATTAAAACATTTGTGCTTTCGTCCTTTTTCCTGGCTTACTTACACACAAACAATACATTATTTCCCTTGGGTTTCTTTTTCGGTTTTTTTCAATTATCACTTTCACCGCCCCACAAAAATGGAATGAACGCAAAAAAATAAATGTGAAAATTAATTTCGCCAACCCTCTCGATAAGAAAATTTCATTCATGAATAAATTAATGGGCCGACAACCATCACACCTAATTTATAATTTAATCTCCATAATTATTTCTCATCATTTTCAATGTCCAACCGATTATCTCACTAAGTAGGTCGTCACGGTCGCGCGTCGTCAGTGCTTTGACTTAAAAAATAAATGGCAACACACTAAAATTTTTTGGCGGAAACATTTAAATTTGTAGGGCGGGGGAAGGCGGGCTTGCAACAAGAAAAATTACCAAATGTTAGTGATATAAGGATTTGTTATAGAAAAATAGGTTTTTTTGCCCCATATATTGAAATAAATAAATAATTCTAATTTTTAAAGAAATGTTTTTTTAAGTGAATTACGCACTTTTCAATTAATATTTATGATTTTATTTTTTTAGTTCAATGGACAAATTTAATGATCGGCCCTCCACTTTTATGCGCGTTTCGCGCTCCTTTTTCCGCTTTCCTGCATATTTGCGAGGTCGCGTCAAGGAAACCGTGACCAGTCGAAGCTGTCCCGTATCACAGTAGGCTTTAAAGAATTAATTTAAATTAATCATTCAACAAAAAAAAATTTATTTTTCATTTCAAATGTAAATTCATTTTTTATTTGTATTGAATAATAAATGTTAACATTTTTTAGTAAAAAGAATTGCTGCATTTACTTTTAATATATATATATATGTATATATTAAAAATTCTATTATTTATAATTATATTAATTTATAAAATTTTTTTAATTTGATAATTTTTTACAGATACGCAAGTCCTCAATTGGAGGCCACAACCCCAAGTTCCATTGTCCCGTCCTTGTCCTTCTCAACAATTGGCTCCTCTTCTTCTGCTGCTATTTCACCAATGATTGAAGAAAAGGGTGAACTGCTGAGTCGCCATGAGGTGCAATTGATCTCCAAAACGTTGAATTGGTGGGTTATGATTGGCCAACCGGTGATCTGATCAGGATTTACAATAAATACGACAATTAAAATAGTAATAATGGTACCGAGGACCTATTGCTGATCAGATCAGGATAAACGACTAATTTTTTTAAATCTGATTGAAGATAAACGATAAAGACGTATGTTTGTTAAATCCGCCATCTTTTACAGATTTTTCGAACATAATTTGTCATAACTTTGCTTAAAAGTAACAAAATTAAACATTCTTAGATTCATACGATAGCTCTTGATCGGCTCTATTAATCTGCCAAACTTCAAAAAATTTGATTAAGTTTTAAGAAAAATATGGTCAAAAATATCAATTTTTTTCACTTTGACGGCCACAACTTTAACAAACGCCCATAGTGGCGGTATTTAACAAACGACCTAGCACCAGTTCATATTCTATGGCCATAATCATTTTCCCGACCTCATTTATGTTAAAAAAAATTTTTGCAGTGCATTAAAAGAATTGGACTTTGGCAATGAAATCGTTGTCAGACTTCTGAATGACAAAAGGTACTTTTAAAATTTTTGTTTTTTTTTAATTAATATTCCTTTTTTAATTATCTTTTTTTTCTCAGGTCCCTGTTTAAAAGTCTATTGGCAAGGTGTGCACAACAAGCACACGACATTGAGGTTAGATGTAAAGAATTTGATTAATTTTTATGTTATCGCGAGTACCGATTCCCACTCAAAAGAATTGATTTGCAGAATTTACACACCGAATTAAAGCCTGGTTTCAATTCGTCCATTTTTTCCGTGCTAGGTCGTTTCGTAAAAACTGTCAACTTGGGTGTTTCGTAAAACTACCAATTTAACTGATTTTTTGAGGAAATCTTGTCATAACTTTGCTCAGACCCTAACAAATTAAACAATCTTGGTATTGCAAGATAGCTCTTTAAGTGCTCTATTAGCGTATTAAATTTCAAAAGATTTCATTAAGTTTTAAAAAAGTTATGCAACTTTTTCCCATTTTTTAGCTTCAATTTTTTAAAACTTAATGAAATTTTTTGAAATTTAAAATTCAAATAGAGCACTTAAAGGGCTATCTTACAATACCAAGATTGTTTAATTTGGTTGCTTCTAAGAAAAGTTATGACAAGATTACCTCAAAAAATCAGTTAAATTGGTAGTTTTACGAAACGACCTAGCACCCATTTTTCTAGCATTTCTTGAAATTCCTTTCTTCCTTAGTCGCCAAAGCATATCGACAACGATTCTCAGGACAATGCTCTCGATAAATAAATAATTTTTATCATCTAAAAAGGCTATAAATTTTCAGGTGTTTGACCCACAAAGTTTGGCACGTTTTTGTCCCAGGGCGGTGCGTGTTGGCGATGGCGTGACAAGATTTTTTGAAAATGTAAGTGAACAACTCAAAATAAATGAAAACTGCCGTTTTGGAAAATACACATTCACCAGGTTGCCATTGTGCTTGAGAAGGGTCTCGGCCTTGTGCAGCTTGAACAAAAATTGGCACAATTATGCCGTGCAAATGGCCAAATGCACTACCGTATGAAGGTGTGGTTCCAAGCCGAGAATTGGCTATGCGTCAAACGGTCCGTGGTCGACACAGTAATTGTGGCACACACCAAACAGTACGACAAATTCTGCGGAGGAGGTGGTGAAGATACAGTAATTAGTTGAGGAGTGGGGACGGTCGCGGAATACACCGTAATAAACAAATACCGGGTAAAAAAAAATGTCTAAAACAACAACATAATTTAATTTTGCATGATTTCTAGAGTTAATCACCCTAAGATAAAAGTTTGAGCTACAGTAATGTAATCGAATTTTGTATTTTTTGAGCTGTTCGAAGTATGCATACGGTTGAGCTTGTTTGGATGAAGTTCATGCAGGCAGTGATTATGTGGATGAAGCAAGGCTTTTTGCAAGTGATATTTTTTGAAGCAAAAAACTATATAATGATTGAAAAATGCCAAGAATTCGTTTACTCAATACCACCATGAGAAGTTGTACAAAAAGCCGGGGCACTTTTTTAAAAGTTCCTTCTACGTATAAATATCGATATAAATTATCTCAATTTAAAAACAATAGTGGAAAGAAATAAGTTATGGCCGCTCCCGCGAGGAAATGTACGGAGACCAACTACGGTGGGGGGTTAACTCGGCTCTAAACAACTCGGCGAGTCTCAGTTTATTGTGAAGGCATATTTCTATGTTTTATCTATCAATATGCAAAATTTCAAAAAAATGGTTAAGTTACAAAAAGGTTATGGTAAATCCAATTTTAACAAATTTTTTGTATTTTTCACACATTACTTTTTATTATTTGGTTCTATTTTTTTAATTTGAAAGTTTAAAGCACTTATAAAGAGCTTTTGTATTACACTAATATTGTTCAATTAGGGTTCTTATGGGAAAGCTATAACGCGCGGCGCCGAGTTGACCCGGTCCGGACCAACTAAGCGGGTTTCGAAAAAGCAGTAACTCGCATCATAATGTCAAACCTCTAAGAATAAATAAATAAAACACTTTATTGAATATTACAATTATGTAAATTTATGTTTAGGCGGCATTAAGCCAAAAGGAGGAACAACAGGAAGATGAACAGCTGTAAAAATGAAGAAAAAAAAAATTGTAAATACATATTTATTCGTAGTGCCATGTAAATATACTTGCTTTAATCATTATCAAAAATTAGTTGTCTAGATAACACAATTACCATAATTTACAATTTTATTATGTAAACGAAAACAAAATATGTACATATATATTGTTACATTTACCATCATTTTTTTTTCATTTTAATTATAAAACTATAAGATATATTATTTTTTAAATTTATTATTTTTTGGGCAAAAAAATGAACAAACAAAAATAAATATTTAAGAGACGAAACATACAATTTAGATGCTAGGTCGAACCTAAAAAAGTATCAATGGGACGAACCTAATTCCACTCCTTAATTAATAGTCAAAAAAAGATATATATAATTAGGGCCGCTACAAATATTTTTTTAAATTGTTTTTCTGCTTATATGCGTTGAAGAAAGGGGCTCAAAAGAAGCATTTCTGCGTTTAAATTTTTTCATTTGGACGTCAATATTCGTCAATAAAAAAAAATATTTTGGGGGTTTTTTAGAAAAAATATTTATTTCAATATTTTGAGGTTTTGTCAATATTTTATAAATATTTTGGCATTTTTCTGACTTTTTCTTGTAAAAATTCAAAGATTTCAACAAAAATACACCCCTAAGAATCAACTTTTGAAAATTTTTGAAAAAAGTACCCTTAAAAAATGAAAAATTCAAAAAAATATTTTCTCGAAAAATTTATTTTAAAAAAAGAAAAAAAAAATTTGTCTGAGAACCGTATGAGTTTTTTGCCCGAAATTTTTGAAAAGTACCTTTTTGCAACTGTAACCAGTAAATAAATTGGCATGTATATTTATTGCTTTTTTGTTTATCTATAAAAAGCGATTTTTCGGTTTTTTACACTGCGAAATTGTATTTTTTAATCAATATTTTCGTCAATATTTTGGACTTTTCCCAATATTTGGTAAATATTTTGGCTTTTTTTTGTAAATATTTATTTAAATATTTTGGGATTTTTCGTAAATATTTGTAGCGGCCCTATATATAATATACCTATTTTAGTGATATCTTTTTTCATAACTCATTTTCGCAACTATTTAAGGATTGCCTAATTTCGAATTTGCTATTTTTGGTCCTGAACAGAACACTTCATAGTGGTGCATTTGCCAAAAATTATAGTACTTCGAAATTTAAAATAAGATTATTTTGACAGCCGAGACCCTGATGACTCAGACCGGTGCTGAGTCGTTTCCTAAATTCCGCCATTTTGCAAATTTTTCGACAAAAACTCTATAACTTTGCTTTAACTCAATCAAATTGTATATTCTTGGTATGGTCCGACAGCTATTTGTTAGTTCTATTATCATACCAAAAAAAAATTTTGATTGAGGTCTAAGAAAGTTGTAGCCCCAAAAGTGCAACAAAATATATATTTTTCTCAAAACTTAATCAAAATTTTTAAAATTTGGTAGGCTAATAGAGTTAACAAATAGCTATTGAATCTTACCAAGATTATTTCATTTGGTTCGTTTGAGCAAAGTTATGAAAAGTTTTTGTCGAAAAACCTGTAAAATGGCGGAATTTAGGAAACGCCCATGGTGGCGGTTCTTAGGAAACGACCTAGCACCCTCAGACCAAGCTTTCTAGTTGGTTAAGCCCCTCCTTTCTTGCTCATCTTCTTGGTAAGTTCCTCTTCATTGCTCAGCTTCCTCTTCCTGTTCAGCCCCTCTTTCGTGCTAAGTTCCTCTTCATTGGGCTGATTTGTGATAATCTCTCCTTTTTCGTTATGCTCCTGCTCTTCATTTTTCATATCCTTTTTCTTCGTTATGAATGGTACACAAGAACCGTTTTTCCATTCACATTTAAACGCCGCTTTCTTTTGCTTTTCATCACATTTTTCTAGTTCTGTTATCGCAATGCAATGCTTTTCGTGCCCCATTTTTTGTAATTCTTAATTCAAATTCGGCAATCCTGTAGAATGGGGGTCCCTAATTTAACTATTAAAAATTTAATTTTGTTATTTTTGGCTGAACATAGGTATTTGGAGGTTTTCAAGGGTGCTGAGCACGAATCTGACCTTAAATTTTCGTATGATACCATCTTATATAAAATTTGGTCAATCTATGATTTTTCATCAAGTACTCGTTTTCAATGACAACATGGCGTTGCCCGATGCACAAAAATTGTTCAAATCATAGATTAGATGAGATCTTACGATAAATTTAAGTTACAGATTCGTGCTCAGCGCCCCTGAAACCCTTTGATACCAATTTTCAACCCAAAATAACAAAGTTAAATTAGGGAACCCGATTCTACAGTATGGTGCTAGGTAGTTTTTTAAAAACCGCCACTATGGGCGTTTCTTAAATCCGCAATTTTTAATGAATTTTCGACTAAATCAAGCCATAACTTTTCTCAGAAGCAAGTAAATTAAACAATCTTGGTATTGTAAGATAGCTCTTGGTTGGCTTTATAATATATACAAATTTGAAAAATTTCGTTAAGTTTTTCAAAATTTATGGCAATTTTTCCCAGTTTTTTAACTCCAATATTTTTAAAACTTAGTGAACTTTTTTGAAATTTAGCAGGCTAATAGAGCAATTTTAGGGCTATCTTACAATACCAAGATTGTAGTAGTTTGGTTGCTTCTGAGAAAAGTTATGACTTGATTTAGTCGAAAATTGGCGGATTTACGAAACGTCCCAGCACGCTACAGGATTGCCATAATATCAAAATATTTCAATAAATGCTTATGTTTTACCGCCATATGTTGTTGTAATTCTTTTGCCGTAGTAATCAAGCGTAACTACTTCAGAAAGAAAGCCATCTTCATCTTCCTCATTTGAATCACTTTTATCAGAAAAACCATCTTTATGACGACAATAAGTGCACTCATGTTGCACTTCTTTGTTGCCTGTTCGAAATTTTTAATTAATATAATTCAATTTTCAAATTTACCTGTCATCACTGATCGGATTGGCATTGGGAAGATCATCGGTAGGAGAAGTTGAAGAACAAAGGAAGACAAGCAGCAGCAGTACAACCAGCGGAATAGTTAAGGGTTGAAGATAGAGCAGCAGTAATTTCATTGTTTCAATAAAGAAAAAAAGAAGAAAAAAAAATTTTATTTTTTCAAAAAATTTATCCAATTATAAAATGAACCGTCGACCAAAATAAAACCCTAAAAATATTTTTTATATAAATTAATTTTTTTTATATAAATGAGAATAGCCCTAAAATTGCTAAAGAAATAATTTATTTACACAAAAATAAAATAAAGCTCTTATATTGGAACAAATGTAAATTGCGTAAAAATTATTGTTTCTTATTGAAAATTATAAATAATAATATTATTTAATAAAGGCATTATTTTACATCTGACAAAAGCAAAAATAGCGAAGAAATTGATTATTCTTATTAAAAAATATTAGTATTATGTGAATAGAAATAACAAATGTGTTTTATTTTATTCAAAATGTGCAATAATAAGCAATTAAATTAAACAATCTTGGTAGCGTCCGAAGGCTTTTGATTTGCTTTACCGAATACCGATTTTGAGGGTCGAACATACAGAAATGTTTTTTTTTTTTGAATAAAATGACTACGAAAATGCACTATTATTAAATCTTTTGTGTTTTACATGCATTTAAATTTAATCAAAAAGATTTACGGGAATCCCGTTTCGCTTTTTTTGTTTTGACTAACGATTTCCATAAAAAAAAATTTGTACCGCGAAGTCTAGTTCTTTTAAGCCACTCAATTACTGGTGATCGTTCGTGATCAGGATTACATATAATGCTGTAAGGCTCAGGTTCGCGTGTAGAGGCGTAGTTACAAGTAAAATAAAAATCACAAAGCCGTAGGACTTTCTGGGGAGGGGTCGTCCTTTATTGGGAATATCCGAAAACAACTTCAACACAACTTTACTTTTAACAAATTACAAAAACACAAAGAACCACAATTATTCAACTCCTTTTAAATGAGCGGATGAATAAGGCAAGAGCCAAAACAGTGGCAAATAAAAACAGAAATAATAATTGCCCAAAAAGAGAAAACGATCCGTTATTTAAAAAGAAGAAAAAAAAATAATCGTTATGAAAAATAAATAAAAGGTCAATTGTGTAATTGTCCTACGAAGCGAGAAATTTCTTATTTCCTTTTAATTTTCTTTATTTTGCAATCTCGCTTTCTGGGAAAAAATTCTTTATCAAAAACTAAAAAAATATATTTATTCAACGAAATGAAAATTAGAAGTGATAAATAGGGTTCTATATTGTGGTCAAACGCCGCATCGAACCTACTGATAAAGATTGTCTAGAAATTTTGAAAATTATGGATCACCAGCAAAAAAAAACTTCTAAATGGTTCAGCACAATACGCAACATTTGGGTACACTATTTACCTTGTTGCTCATATTTTCTAGTAAATTCGATTCTTAAGTGTCTAAGAGCTAAAATTGTTCTTCGTGAATTTGGAACTAGCCAGATTGCACAAAAAATGAACACTTGGGGTTTCGAATTTTTTTTTATTTATATGTAATGTTTTTTTTATTAATTATTTTACATTTTCCTCAAAGTTTAAAAAAATTAATAATAACATTAATAATTGCTTCATCAGCTGGTTGGAGTGGGGAAAACATTCTAAGAAAATAATTTATTTTTGTAATAGTAATATATTTATTTATTTATTAAAAATTCATTCACTATTTATATATAAGGAGCGAAAATAAAAATATGAATGAATTTTAGCGAATTTATGACCGATACTTTATCCTGATTTTGTATGTACTGCGCGGAATTCCCGCTGTGAATTTGCAGTGAAATTCCTATTAACTTCTCTTTTGTTGTATTTTTACAGTATCAATTTGCAATTATTCCGACAATTTGAATTTTGTTTTCTGTATTCATTTTTTTGTATATATTTTTTTAATTAAATAACATTTTTTAAGAAAATCCCGTTTTAGAGTTTAGCGATAGGCATTCGGAGCAATAAACAGTGTAAAAGTAAATATAAAGACTTTTGTTATGTTGTACATTCCTTTTTTTATCATTCATCAAAAAAGCCGTATTTATGTTGGTTATTTTAACAATATAATTTTGTCATTGATGTTTTGCACAGATCTTATTAATCAATAAATATTATGTTTTAATTTGGGGTGATAAGGAATTGGTTTGTGCTAGGCTAAAACTTCCTGACAAAAGTGTAAAATTTAGGCTTCTGAGCCGTTTTCTAAGGACGGACTTTTTTTTTTATTAAAATCCGTTGCACTTATTGAATTTTTATTTACTATATTTGTAATGTAAATTAGTACATTTTTAGATTTTTTTATTATATTTTTATTTTTTCATAATTTTTGTTCTTGCATTCCCTTTTTCATCATGCCTAAAAATGGTTTATGTTTATTATCTCAATGTCATCTATGTGATTATTCTTTCTTTTTGTCGGATGAAATATTAACAACTTTTTTCTTTTCGTGACCGCCTAAAGTAGTAAAAGAGCCAGCTCATCTCAAACACAATCTTTACCTAAGACGTTTTGCTTCCTTCGTAAATGTTCTTCTTTTACAGAACCAAAAATAAAAAATGTATAATGACTCAATTTTTGGTTCAAAAACAAAAAATCATCGATTTTAGGCATCTCTGATCAAGAATTTGGTTATTCTGCCTTTTTATGATGCACATAATTTTTTTGTGAATCTATTTATCATTTTTTACATATTTTTTCTTTCTTTAAGGCCCTTTTTATGTATACAGTATAATTTTAGCATAATTTCAGTTCAAAATTCTTTCATTGACCAATAACAATTGCCCTTCAATATATCAGTAAATCTCATCTCTCTGCTCTCTCGCGCATTTTGTTGCGCTGGTATCTCACATTCCTAGCAAATGCCATCTGCTCCCACTATGCGCACAATAGATCACATTCATTAAACCTGCTGTGAAGACAACCTCATTTTGACTCGTTGTTTTTAGTTAATTAGATTTTGTTTAAATAGCCGGATTAAGTACCCCAAATCTACGGGTGATAATTTCCAATAAAATCCGAAAGAAAAGTGCATATTTTACCAATGAAAAAGCTAAAAATAGTCATCAAATGGATAAGAGATGGATTTTTCTTATTCAAATTCATAAATAATATTATTATTTTAAAAAGTGCATTATTTTCCGATGAAAAAGCCAAAAATAGCCATCAAATGGATAAGAGATGGAATTTTCTTATAAAATTCATAAATATATTATTTTATTTTAAATAAGTGCAATATTTTTCGTGTTCGGCACGGTAAAAATTTATTTACTATTTTTGGTCCAAATCTGCTCAAAAATCTGAGTCAAATTTCCATGAAATAACAGCACTGAACGCTTGCTCATACTTTAATGATATTCTAAAAAATCGAGAAAATTTAGTAAAATAAATTAGAAAATCACTGCCGTATTTTACTCAACAAGATTCCCGAGGACCGGAGTTTTTAATACCTTGTTTTCTGGGATTGACTGCTAATATTTTTTCTAATTTCCCTTCTAATCTCTTACAACATAAAAACGCAAAAAAGACCAGAATTGTTATAATCCCCAATCCGGGTCCGGATCAGGACCCTTCCGGTCTCTAGTAAATAGACCCATAAGGGAAAAATGTATTTATGAAATTATGGTTTCAAACATAAGAATAATCAAGTCTCGCAATGTGCCGATTTGTCAGCATTTTTTTTTCAAACTGCTCATTTTTGGGCCCCAAATGGTGATTTTTTGTCAGCCAACTCCGTATTTTAGAAAAATTTCTCATTTGTGAGCCCTGTATATAATTTTTATAGACCGACAATTTTCAATATAAATTACAGAATGTTAAGACAAACTTCGTCACTCAACATCAGTCATGACTAATATCGAGTGCCATTAAAGAGCATCATTCTAACAGCAAAAACAGCTGACAGCTTCTGTTTTAGGCACACATTTTGACCAATGCCATTTGCATAAAGACGTCATTGTTTCGTTTATTCTTTGTTTACATATCTTAGAAGAAGTTGCAAGTCGGCATATCTTTCGCAGAATGGCTGTGTCGGTTGCTGTTGAAACATACTCACGCATCTTTAAAAAAAGCCCGTCGTCATTTATCGTATCAGAAGCAAGAATTAGTCGAAACGCTTCAATGTCATTTGAGGGACAGCCGGTTCTCTTAACCATGTCTAGAAAATTTTTGATTGGGTCAACAACAACAGGCTGAGGAGGATTGGCAGCAAAAGTTGGCGTAAAATTGAACACAATCAGAACCAGCAGCGGAACAGCAGAAGTGGGTGGAAGACAAAGAAGCAATTTCATTGTTTCAATGCTAAATGTACTGAAGAACACCAATTTGTTAGTTGTATAATATAAATAGTAACAAAGCGAGGGGGTCACCGCACAGATTCAGTAAAAGACAAAAATGCTAAAGTCAACTCACATTCAAATGTGGGAAGATGGGCAAGCATTTCTTTCTTTTTTTTTATTGATATGAAATTCAGCGATATAATCAATAAACAAATGAAAAAAAGGCAACAATAATAGAAAAAGCCATGAATGGAGGATTTTTATTAAATTTATAAAAATAATTTTATTTTATTGAAAAAGTGCATTACTTAAAAATAAGACATTCGAATAGTAAAAGTGACAATCGGTTTAACACCGGTCCCCCGGTTTGCGGTTATGCCGGTTTTCAGATCCCGGTTTTCGGTTTTGTGTTTTGGCCCAAAAAGGCCGGTTTTCGAGTTCGGTTTCGGTTCGGTAAACCGTTTACTTTAAACCCCAACTAAATAAAACCTTCAAAATAATATATAAGTATTATTTTATTCATTTGAAGACTTGAAAAGCCCAAAGATGGGATTTTGAAAAAATAAATAATAATAAATTTGAAATAGAAAACTGGCATCTATATCTAATTGAAAAATGCTCATTTTGGGATGATTCATTGGTTTAGGCGCGTTTCTTAAAAACTTCAAGTTTTTCTGACTTTTTGACTAAATTTGTTTACTCAGAATCAACCAATTAACAATTTTTATATTGGAAAGTTGCGCCAAAAAATTGAAAAAGTGCCAAAACTCATAAGAAAAATTAAAATTTTTGTTAAAAAATTTAGAACGGAATTCTGCACTATAGAAAATACTAGCAATTTTATATAATTGTAATTTAAAATTTACCCTTTCTCATAGCGTAAAATTTTTAAAAAAACTAAAAAATCCAAAAGAAAAAAACTTAAATTCGGTAAATGGATGATCCGAAATGCGAAAATTTCGTTTTTCGAGGGTTTTTGAAATAATAAATAATTTTTATGGTCCTAAATGATAGAAATACTAATATTTAACAATTTTTTACACCTAATTCAATGTATGCAAACGGTTGAGCTTAAGAGGATGAAGTTAAGGAGTCGAGAAATTTCACCTCAACCAAAAAGGTGCCAATGAAATCCCATCTCACTATGGGCGCATTAACTTTTATGCCAAAAGATGAGACAGCAGGAAAATAAATAATTATATATTTATTAAAAATTAACCCATTTATAAACAAAAAGCCAAAAAATTTTTGACCAATGTAAGAAAAAATGTTAAGTTGTATAAAAACTCTAAGGCCCCTATTTTAAGCATAAGCCTTTAGATAAGGGTTGCAACCCCGACATGGGGGTGGGAAAAGTCGGGGTTCGGGGAGGAAATTCCCCGACTAAATTTGTCGGGGATGGCTGAAAAAACTTCAAAAACGTCGGTGTGTCGGGGTTTTTCGGGGACAAAATTTCATAAAATATTGGAAAAACGATAAAAGAAAAATTTCCAGAACAAAAAAGTCTTAAAAACTCATTTAAAGACACTTCCATCTTATTTGAAGTGCAATTGACGACTTTCGTAACCGAAAATGTCGAGGTGCAACCCTACTTTCGATATTGCACTTCATGAATTTTATTAGCCCTATAAATCAAATATATTAGGCCTCGTGCACGCCCCCCCCCAAAAAAATCGAAAATTTGCCCATCTCTAAAATAGTTTTAATAAAAATTTACTTCGTATTTTTATTGCGCCTTTAAATTGTAACTTTTTTTTAAGAGTTAGTTCATCGCTTTTATGTAGCTATTCATCCCTTCAAAGCTTTCGAATTATACCGAATTTGTAAAAGTTGAATTAAAAAGAAAAAAAATTACAAAGCCCTAACCAAGTCTGGCGCCATGCGACTAGATGAATGAACATAGATGCCTTCATATCAACGCTTCATTTTTGATTAAAACTAATTTATTTGTTAAAAGAAGTGGCATAAAATACAGTAAGTAAAATCAAAGGATCTTCGTTATAATAAAATGCAGATACAAACCAGGGATGCCCCGATTTCCGAGAAAAATTTTGGGCATCGGAATTCCGTGTTTCCGATATTTTTGGGAAAAACCAGAAAAAATTTTAAAAATTGGACTCAAAAATCAGTTCCGATTTCCGATGATTTTCGACCGGAATCCCGACAATTCTTTGACCGTAATTCCGATTTCCAAGAAGAATTTTTCCGTCGTAATTCCGGTGTCTGATTTCCGAATAATCTTTCGGTTTTCCGTTTTTTGAAATCGGAGATCGGCGGCATCCCTGATGCCAACATAAACTACCAACATCAAATCGTAGCATAACGCTAAGGCAAACAAATTTATCAATGACTATTGATCCGGAAATTGTTCAAAACATCCCATTATATCCAAACATTTGCGGCGAAAACTTCTTTTTGTGTACGGCACACATTCATCATTTATCCAATTGCATATGTAATCCCTCAGTCCTTCGTTTGTGTATTGACAGGTGAATCTGTATACAATCTGATAACATTCCATTTCTACACCACGGACCATTTTCTTTGCAACAAATACATCAGCAACAGCATAATTCTGTTGCTCATCAGTCAAATTAGGTGGAATTTGAAGTGCAATCATTGGCTTAAAAATGATCATCAGCACCAAAAGCAATTGAAGCTGAAGAAGCAGTTTCATTGTTTAATATTTAGCACCAATTGATGAGTATTTCTTTTTGTTTTAAGCTGTAAAAGTTTTTGTTAATTTTATTTGTTTCGTTTAAAGGGGTGGGACCGGTAGGGGTCATCTCCGTCCCAGCCTACTCTAGAAGCTCATAACGTTTTTTCTACTTAAATTAATTTTTTCAAATTTGGGTTGATTCGAAAGCTCTTCAGAGCTCTATTAGTTCTTCAAAAATCCAAAAGAAAAAATCCGCCAAAATTGAGCATTTTTTATTCAACTCAGTTACTAAAATACCCTCAGATTTTCAAAAAGTTTTGCGGCGGCGCCTGTCAGAACTGCTGGCCCCTGCCTCTTTAAATGCTTTAAAGATTAAAAAATAAACTTAAATTTCATAAATAAGAAGCTGAAAAATGAGAAAATTTAATTAAATATATATTTTTTGTTTTAAATGATGATTTTGACCCCCAACAGATTACGTATTGCGGTTGCATATTTTTTTTGGAATTGCGTCCATTCCTGGGTGGGACTCACAAAGTCGATTTACAGAAAATGTATGAACCAAAAAATACGAAAATTCTGACTTTTTAGTGTTTTTCATGTTGTAACTTTTTTTTAAGTTGGTCAATCGATTAGCAATAGCTTATTCATACCTTCTAAACACTTAAAGCTTTAGAATGATACCAAATTTGTGAAATTTGGTTGACTTTGAAAAAAGTTACAAAGTCCTAAACGAGTCTGGGGCCGAAACGTGCCTGGCCGCGCTGGGCGCTGGGGGTGATGACCTAACCTAATTTGTTAAGGGACCCGGATTCCTTGTGAATTAACCCATTTTAAGAAAGAAAAGCAGAAATTTAAAGCAAAAAAAAGGTAAAAGTAAATATGAGTAATTAGGTAAACATTAATATTTTATTAAAGCCGCAATCGATATCACAAAAAAAAAATAATCTTATCAGATAGTGCATTATTTTATAGAGAGAGAAGAGAAGCAAAAAAGCCAATGAATGGATTTCTTACGTTTCAAAGAAGAAAATAAATTATTAATATATTAAAAAACGCATTTGTTTATCATGAATATTAGAATAAAGAATGGCATTCTATTTTTATTAAAATATATAAAATTAGTATAAAAAAGTATTTTATTTTTAAAGAGACAGTGAGCGAGAGAGAGAGAGAGAATAAGTATTGAATAAGAATTAATTCAAAAATACAACAAATTTATTTTGTTTATAGGCTCAATAAATATAAAATAGCATTTTAATAGTACATTCTCGGGCCAGGCTCGTTTCGGCCCCCACGATTCGGCCCCCGTTTTTCGGCCCCGGGGTGAGGGGGTTGTTTTTAAAAAAAATTAGGCGGTTGCTTGTTTTTTAAAAAACTAGTGGGGTTAAGTTTTCAAAAAAATGTTGGCTACTTAATTTTCTCTATTTTTGGCTTGGGGCCGAAACGACCCTGGAGCCGAAACGTGCCCGGGGCCGAATCGTGGGGGCCGAAAAACGGGGGCCGAATCGTGGGGGCCGAAAAACGGGGGCTGAATCGTGGGGGCCGAAACAACCCCGACCCTACATTCTCATGTATTTTATTATGCACCCAATAAAATATACTTTGGACAAAAAAGGATTATAATCTGTAGAACGAATGTATTTATACAACATAAGTATAATAAGACTGAATTTTAGGACATCTGTCTATTTCGCAAATGTTTTTATTTTCCATAATATCCATATCCATAGCCATAACCATAGCCGTAGCCATAGCCACCACCACCCCAGCAACAGCTGCGATATCCGTAGCCACCATAGCCCCAACCACCGTAGCCACCCCAGCGACGTCCGTAGCCGTATCCCCATCGCTTTGGACGAACCAAACTTTAAGGCAACGAATGTTTGAAATTGTAATTAAAATGTTTTCTTTTTCCCCTTTATTCCCAATTACTATATTTCCTGTTACAGTAGTGGCCCATGTTTTCACTTAAAAGGTTACAGTTTCTCTAATCATCGTAAAAAGTAGGGTTCGTCCCCGACCCGACATCCCCGACCCGACGCGCTTTTTGGGCCTTTTCCCCGCGTTCCCCGTTCCCCGACATGCTATCCCCGGACGTTCCCTACAAAAAATAAGCACTGGTAAGAATGTGTGTCTGAGAGTAAAAAATTGTTGTGAAAAAGGGAAATTAGGAAGAAAATTTTTTTATAAATATCTTTTTTAAATAAACTATCATAGTGATTATTTGTTGTGGTGGTAGAAGTATTGTTTCTTCTTATCTTTTGCTCGGGTTCAAATTCCCCATTTTTTTTAAATTGTATTTTTCAAAAATAACTTCTGAAAATTCAAAAATTATGAAACAAATGTGATGCCTACCTGACAAAATTTTAAAATATACTGGGTTTTGAAAATTTCTCTATAAAATGCATTGATGATTACATTAAGTTGATTTCATACAGTTTTCCTCACCTTGATTCAACCGTACCACCACCAGGCATTTTGCCACCGCCAAGAAAGGCATTAGGATCAACATTGGCTTCTTCAATTGGTGCCGAAATTGCCAATGCCAGCAGGGCAAGGGCGAACAGCAGAACAAGCACATTCATTTTGACATGGCAAGTGGGCATTTTTATGATTAGCAGTAATTGGGTTTTTTAATTACAATTCTTTAATAGTTAAAAGGAATAAACTTTAAATTAATATATAATTCATTCAATTCTACTATTTTTCCATTTTCTAGAACCAATTTTCATTTATTTAATTAAAATTATTATTTTTTTTGTAATATTTTAAAGCTTTATCAATGAAAATTTGCTGATATAAGGACATTAAAACTTGATTTTAGTTTTAAACTGAATAATGCGCAAGAAAAACTTATTTGTTTGACATAAAAAAATATTAATAAATTATAAAAATGTTTATTTTTTTAAACTTAAAAATATATAAAAATTTGTTTAAGAAATAATTAAAATTTTCCTTTATTTATATGTCTTATTGGAGGGAATATGCGTGTGGTAAAATTAAACGCAATTAGCGTAGTGGAATTTGGCGAACCTGAACTCGTTTTTATTCATCATCACCAAATTGGGGAAAATAAAAATGAAATCTTTTGACTAAAATTAAATTTTTAATTTAGAGGAAATTCCCTTTTATTTTTTATGTCTATACCACCTGAAAATGTGACTGTTCTCTTCTCAACGAATTTGGCGAATTTTTTTGGACAGAAAACCTTTTCGAGTTTGATTAAATTTTATATGAGTGGGATGTCTTTTATTGAATAAATTAAAAAACTCATTTTTCGCCTTTCATCTTTCGCTTTTTGGCACCAAAGACGAAGGAAAATAGACTCCTAAAGATGGAATTTTTGGCAAATATTAGTGTTGCAAGTATGTAGTTATAAAGGAATAATCTTATATGAATTTGGGGTTCAGGTTCATATCGGCATCACTTGGCTTTTTCACTCAGGGTTACTCAAAAATATTTAAAATTGGACATTTTTGTGCAAATCTGTTACCATAAATCACAGAGATTTGCAAGTTTTTTTCGAAGGCACCTAACGGCAGAGCGGGGACCCCTGGTTCAATTTTTTTTTTTAAATTAAAAGAACTTCAAAAATTTATTATATTATCTTAAAATGAAAAAAATTATTGACATTTTTTTGATTTTTTTCACTTGTATTAAATTTTATCAAAAGCTGGTTTTGACCCAATACTAATTTTTTTTTTTTTAACCAACTGTGTGGCTTTTGAAAATTTTCATTTGCGATTCCATTTTGCAACATCTCTGGTTTATAAGTGGTTTTTTTTTTATTTAGAGACCACGGAATTTTTTGTGACGATTAATTTCAATCCCATATTTTAGTCATTCCGGGTGGCCGACATTTGCGGCGCTGATACTTGCTGCCGACATCTATTTAAATCAAATATATTTATTTTAAAATTAAAAATAATTTAATTTTATCATTAAATATGGACACCGCACGTTATTGACATTTTTCGGAAAACAGAATTTATTACCCCCCCCCCCCCCTCTAAATTAGTGCCCAAGCTCCCTTATTGAGAGGGGTTGAATAACAGAGCCCTCCGGCACTTGATTTTAGGAAATACGGTATATATCTATAGTAATTGTTGTTAAACATTTCAGAGAAACTTGATGAAAACCTTTAATTTGACGAATTAAAGTTTATTTGTTTTTTTTTTTTTGAGTATTTCAATGAAAAGTTATCGGTTGAAATGGGTGAACAATTTTTTGTTTGGCCAATTAAAGTGAGAATTTTATATTTTTCTTCCTCATCAATTTGTCCCTTGTCTCCTTCGCCCCGAAATGGAGTGTCTGTTGTAAACAAAAATTAACCCATTCACATCTCAGCTGATTTAAGATGGGCAAATAATGGGGGAAAAAATTAGAACTTTTACTTCAATTATCTGAAAGATTAAAGAAGATAAAGATAATATAAAATATAAAGCAGCCAAATGCCAAAAAATACGCACAAAATACATATTATGATATTTGAAATTTTGCCATGAAAAATTTTTTTTTTCTTCTAAAAATTAAATCAAAAAATATAAAACTTTGATTTTTTAAAAGTAAATACATTTGAAAATAAAAAAGGCTGGTTGACAAAGAAGAAAAGATTTTTGAAAATCTCGTTGTGGATTTTTGATTTTGCATATTGCTATATTACTTCGTCTTAATTAATATCATAATAATTTGTGTACACTTTAAAAAAGAATTAAAAATTTTAAATTAATTGTTTCATTATTTGGTACCCTTAAATGTTTTGTAAAAGTTTTCTCTTATAAAATCGTATTTTCAAAATTATTTAAGGATACGAAAAATTGTTATATGGTACGGGGCTCGGAATAAACCTGCCAGAATGCTATTTTTAAAAATTTAAAAAAGAGTTAAATTTCTTTTTCTATTAACAGAATTGACACCTTTTTTATAAGTAAATTTTTTTATTTTTTTTTATGACAAATTATGTTTAATTAAAATCAATTGCTACTTACGCTGAACGGCCACGATAAACTTATTGCAGGGTTGCCCAGTTTTTTTTTAAAATAAGCACAAATGGGCCTAAATCTAAGATTTGGGCCCAAAAAATAAGATTTTTCGCAAAATGAATGTAAAAACGTTCTAAAATATGTAAAAAAATTTTTGCCATACTTAAAAGGAGAAATTTTTAGTGGACGGAGGGGGGGGGGGGGGAGGGGTGTGCGCCGGGGAAAATTTTGAAAATTAGTGATTTTGTGGTAATAGATTTTGACCTAAAAATGTTGAAAATTTTGGAATAAATTTTGATAAACCCTACGGTAAAAGGGGGCCGGTGGTGCCGACAGGCGCCACCGGGGAAAATTTTCAAAATTTTAATGAGTCTTGTTAAGGTTCTGCGTATATTCGCTCGCTTCAATTCTTAATGTTCGGCAGCATTTTTTTAAATTACTTTTTGACCGGCTTCAGAAGCCTTTTTATTCATTGTATTTTAATATTTATGCAAATTTTTAAGAATTAAATTATATCATCAAATTCCATAAAAATGACTTTTTTGAAGAAATTATAGTCAAAAACATACTTCAATTTTCAAGAAGAATTTACTATATAACATATTTTAATTCTTAAAATTAAACAAATAAATTTGTTTTTTTAATATATGTCATTTGCTTTTAAAATGATAATATGCAATTAAATAATATGCTTCAAATATAAAAAAATTTTCAAAATGAAATCTAAAAAAGTCATTAAAGAAAGAAAAATTAATAGATCAAAGTTCATTTCTAAAATTCGGAATTGCTGTTGTTGAATTAGTCAAAATGTGTTCCATAAAGCGTTGGTGCACTTTCAAATCGAAGCATTTTGTGCCATTACCACCTTGAGGCCTACACGCTACTGGCACTTCAATCAGAATACCTATAAGTAAATGAAGGTTAAGAGTTTCTTTAGAAATTTAAAAATAAAAATATATATTAAATTAAAAACATAATTTATTTTAAAAGTACATATAATAATTTATCAGTGCAATACTTTTTTTTTCTTAAATACTTTAAGCGTCTTAGAGTTTTCGAAAATTGGATTTCATTTTTCTTAAAACTTTTTTATGAGTAATTTTCTTCATTTTTTTTTTGTTGAAAAACTTGAAAAGTCGATTTCGAAATAAATGAACATTTTCAATTTCCCGTAAATTTATTAGTTTGTGCTTCAATTTTTTTTATAAAATAAAATTAATCAATAATTTTTTTAAATCTTTTTTATTTTCAAAAAATAGCGCACCTGCGATTGCCGCACTCATGAAGCATGAAATGCAACCGGCCAAAAGTGCGCGAAGGACAAGCCGGCCAATCAATGCCCGCCGGGAGGGTGCCATTTCACTGAGCACCGCTAATTGGATGCCGGCAGCAATGAAATCGGAGAAGCTGCACAGAGCATATGTGGCGATCATTGCGGAACGAGGCTGAAGAAAAAATTAATTCTTCACTTAATACATAACAATTATAATAAATAAATATTATTAGAAAACGTTTTTTATTTAAGAAATAGCATTATCTTTCTTCATTCATCTAAATATAATCAAAGATAAATGGGGAGTTCTTACGGTAAGAAGGTCTTCTTTCAGCATTACGCCAAGTCGTTGATATGCCACAAAATCATTGATTACAATTTTTACACCCAGCAACTTTGCCACAAGCTGGAATAAAATTTTGAAAATTTAAAATTTAATACCGAATTAAATATAAAATAAATTCATTTTTATTTTTTATCCTGTTTTAAACAATTGGATAGTTGTCAAGTTTTTATTTTGTCACATCAACATAGTTTTAAATGGGTTTGACCTTTGGGACAAGAGTTATCACAAAACAAGAAGACCTAGTTCACCACTGAATCTTTGTCTGGGTTCTATGGTGCAAGCCTGACCTCGGGTCAAAGGTACGGTACTTAATCTAGGGACAGTATTTTGTAACTTTTCTTAACAAAATCGTTAGACTTTTTACAAAGTTTTCCCAGTGCCCTCCATGATGTTGTATCCTTTGCTTACAAATGTTTGTTGTGCATTGTCGGTAACGCCGATCAGATAAGCGATCGGATAAAAGGAATAGCCGAGAAACAGTTCCAAGCTCCAATCATCATAACCGATCAGTGTGCCAACATAGGCAACAATTGCATTAAGCAATGCCATAATTGCCATGAATGAGATCAGATTGGCACAAACGGCGACCACCAAATGGACGGACATCACTGAACCATTGGCAATACATTCCATCGCATTGCTTTCTTTGCTGAACATTTTTATTTTGAAAAAAATATTATTATACGGAAGACATCATTTAAAAAAGCAATTTGTGATTTTTTCGTATTATTTTTATCTCCAAAATCATTTTTATGAACTAATATTTTTTTCGAATGTATATTTTATTCAAATTAAAAATATTGTTCATTTTTAAAAAGCGAGTGAAAAGGTCAAAATTCATGGCTAGTAAATAAAATATGAATTAAAAAAGAGGTAAACTGAATAATATAATAATACCTTGGCACTTTTAGAGATTGCCTTGGTAATTGACTTAGTTACCAAGATTATATTTTTATTTGCAAAAATCGCTAGAAAATAATCTTCAATTTTCAAATGTAAATTTACCTAGGTGGCAAGTCCAAATCCTTCACATTTTTCACGCTTGACTTTTCCGTTTCCGGGTAAAGCAGCTTGGAGCAGGCCAACGAGCCGGGAGCACTCATCACGGCAGCCGACAGCAAATAGCGCGGACACGCGCCAAAACTGATGTAAGCGGCGAACACAGCGCCAGCAATGCAGGAAAAACTGAAAGCGGCAAAAATAAATCTTTAATTGTATTATTATTATTTTATTACCCCGTGGTCATGACAGCGTGGAGCTCTGAGGCGGTCATTTTTTCAATGTAAGGACGAATCAGAAGGGGCGACTCGGCCTGAAAGTTAATTGCACACCTACCTTTATTATATAAAATAGATTTTTAAAAACTATTAAAAATTCAAAGCTAAAATATGTAAATGAATAAAAAAATCAAAAAAATTAAAAGCAATAATTCCTTTTATTACCAAAAGTTAGATTTTTAAATAAAAAATTTGTCATTTTCAAATAATCGAATAATTTTACTTGAATTATCAAAAATATTTGTTTGTTTTCGCTGGCCTACGAAAGCTGTTTATTGAATTTTTGAAAATAATTTTTCTTTTTGCAGACCAACCAACCTATTGAAACAAATTTTTTTTATATTTTTATAAAAATTTTATAGTGAAAATATATATAAATTATTAAATATTGTACATTTCCTAGCAGAACACATGCGCATGCGTTTAACGATTCGGTGGCCGTTGTGCCAAGCGTCAGTTGCATAAGCATTGCCATACGCTTGAGCACTGCTTGGACAATGCCGTAGAAGTAGAGGACAGAGACAATGGCACCAACGTAAATGATCACTTGGATAGTCTTGAAAAAGAATTTTAATATAATTAAAAAAATACATAAATAAACAATATTTGTAAGATATAAAAAGAAAATTAAAAAATAAATATATTTTAATTCTGAAAATAAGAAATTGCCTAATTAATTTACCTAATAACCCGTACCTGAAAGGCCAAAACAGGTTCCATCCCGCAAATGTTGGGCGGTGAAGACAAAAAACCATACGTAAAATCGGTACCATTTTTGGTAAAATCCAGGAATGCGATAGCCAGGTTTGACAGATCAAGAAATTTTCTTGAGCCATATTCCTAAGGAAAAATATTTTTATTAAATTTATTATTTTGCTAATTACCCATCGCAAGACAATTATGCCAAAAATAAATTGGAGTAGAAAACCCCACAAAACAGGACGCCAATTAACCTAAAAAATTGCGACAAATTTATTATTGAAATATTTACCATTCTATAAATAAAGAAAACAAACTTTTGTTGGTTTATGTGAAATAAAACACATAACGATGAGGAAGAAAATGAGTCCAAAAAGACCAGAAAGTCGCTCCAAATTACTTAAAGTTTGGAATTATCAATTAATTAGTTTAATTTATTAAATTTAAATTTATTTTACTAATTTATCATTTAATATTTTATTCATAAAAAACTAACTTTCGCGTGTCCCAAACAATGAACAAAATGGGCAAACTGGCGGAAATCCCGTAAAATATTCTAAGAAAATGAGAAAAACACTTAAAATTATTTAGTGCTTTCCTTTAATATAATAATTACCTTCGCAGAATGGCATTTGTTTTGAATGGCTCCAAAAATTTAAAGAATTGCATTTTGAATTGTCCAACAATTTTTTGACGTCGTAAAAATGGCCATAATATTCGCTGATAAAAAAAATAAAACCACCCGAACAATGTGAGCATAAAGAGGGTAAATGCTTTGTTGAAATTGTGAAAAAGAGCAAAACCTATGAAAATAAGAAATAAAAATCATGATAAAAAAATTCCTGTAATCCTGACTAAATAATGGGTGCCCCTAATTTAACCCAAAATTGGTCAGCATGAATCGGAACTTCAATTTATCATGAGACATCATCTAATCTATGATTTGATTACCTCTATGATTTTTCATCAAAGACACACACATTTTAATGAAAACAACACAAAAATAACACAAAATTTACTCAAAATTTTTGTGCACCGGCGGCTCCATGTTTTCTTTGAAAACGAAAACTTGATGAAAAATTATAGATAATCAAATCTTAGACTAGATGATCTTATATGAAAGATTTAAGGTCAGATTCGTGCTCAGCACCCTTGAAAACAACCAAATACCAATTTTCAGTCAGAAATAACAAAATTAAATTTAATAGTTAAATTAGGAACCCCATTCTACATGATTGCCAAAATTCCATTCAATAGAAATATAAAAAAAGAAATTATTAATTATTTTATAAAATAATAAAATATCTTTTTTTATGCGAATTTCGTTAGAAAAAACTATTTTCTTTTTAATTATTAATATAAATAAATAAATAAATAACTTAAAAATATTTTTAAAATATCCTAAAGAATCAAATAATTTTATATTAAAAAAGATTATAAATAATTTATTCATATAGTTACCGATTAAAACGTGGTAAAGGACAAGCAAAGTGATAAGCACCAAGGCATTGATCATTGTTCGGTTTTCGTTGAAAAATTTGATCAGTCCTTCCTGTGCGTTTTCAATGGATCCCATCAAATTGCAACTGCATTTGCCTTCAGCAGATCGCCCTTTTTTGCTCTAAAAAATTAAATAATAAAAAAAATAAAAATAAATAAATAATTTCTTGAAAGTTGAACCATTTCCTAGCAAAAATAATTAAAATTTTAGAGAAGTCAAAAATGTTGGCACAGCCAACATTAACTTTGGGTGGGACTGTGAATTGCTTATTTTCCAAATTTTCTTATTTTCATATAGGTGCGTGCGTACCAGCAATGGTGGGCCATTTCTGACTTTTTGAATGTTTCCAAAATTTAAATGTCAAAATGAATATTTTATTTTTCAAAGAAAGAAGACTTTTTTTTATTTTCATTCATTTCTAAGCCTCCGCACATTGACTTTTTAGCGAAAAATTACATAAATCTGTGATATCAATTCTCATGAACTTTTGGCCAAGAATAGATAGTACTAGTGGCAAAAAATTAAAAAAGATTTTCCTATATAATTTATTTAAAATACGAAAAACAATCTTTCTTTTTTTTTTCAATTTTTACTGGTTTCATTGGGCTTCGCGCAGTTCCGCCATTTTCGAGAGCAGATGATCGCATCGTCGATGGAAAAATTTTGCTTGCTGTGCCATATTCAGCTGTCCCATCGGTTGGGTCGATATTTATTTGTTCATCCAGTCGGTGCTTTTCATGGCTTTCCGTCTGCGGCTGATTATTTTTATCATTCATTTGGCTAAATTATAAAAAACAAAATTAGACTGTTTTAATGCACAAAAAATAATTCATTTTAATAACAAAATTATTTTCGATTTTTTGCCTGGTTATTACTGTTTTTATGTCTATTAATTTTTGTTCCAAATTCTTTGAAATTTATAAATGTTTGATTAAAAAATTTATAAAGTCCTAACTTTGGTTTGAAAGGCTTATTAATTACAATTTTAATTCTTTTTTTTTTTTTTTTTGCGATATTCATCTTTATGCCCTGACCATTTTTTCCTATTTATCATTATTTATTTTGTTTAAAAAATTAATTTTTCCTTTGCTCGAAATTTTTTTCTATTGAAAACAAATAAGTTTTTCTCGTCATAACATATTTTTTCAAATGAATGATTAATAACAAAAAAAAATTCGCACGAAAAGAATTTATATTATATATTATTACGACTAATGGTGGCGGCGAACAACGAGCGGAGGGGGGGGGGGGGGAGTTTACACTACACATACACGACAGAATAAAGCTTTAATTATTTATTACAAAACAATTAAAAAATAAGCACAATTGAAAAATAAAAATACGAAAAGGATAGAATTTAAAATAAATTTTATTTATTTAAAAAATTAAAAAAGATTTTTGGACTTTTAGGGAATGAACCTAAAAATCGATTAATATCATTTAGCTCCAAAAATTATGAGAATTCCATTTTAACAGATTTTGGAGGGCTTATTTTATTAGTCTTTTTTTAATTTAATATTGAAAATAAGAATGGGTATGCCCGGAGCTTACTCAATCAGCATAAATTGTTTAATTCATAATGAGAGTTGGTGGAAAGACCATTTCGTTAAAAAATTGTCATTTCTCTTTTTTTGGGTAGCCACAGGAGGAGGAGGCACGTGCCACCCCATTCATCGGCACCTGATTAAGGCCTTCTTTAGAAATATAAGTTTAAATAATTTTTAACAGAATTTATGTAATAAAATGAGTATTTTTTCAGATAAATATATTTAAATGAAAAAAGAAATTAAAAGTTAATCCTTGGTTAAGGAAAAAAAGTTACAAAAAAAAATTAATAAATACATAAAAAAAATTTCAGAATCAAACGCTTCTCAGAATACCAAACCTATGGGAACTTATATGTACCCAAAATTTAATTTTATTATATTTAAAAAACTTATTTATAATCATTTTTTAAAAATTTATTTTTTATTTCATTATACCAGAAAATTTAAATAAGAAATAACGTGTGGACCAAGAATGTCAAAAAATTTTTTCGGAAATCGGAATTCCGGGGCACCAAAAAATTTCGAAAATTGGAATTCCGAGCCCTCAAAAAATTTCGAAAATCGGAATTCCGAGCCCTCAAAAAATTTCGAAAATCGTAATTCCGAGCCCTCAAAAATTTCGAAAATCGGAATTCCGGGGCACCAAAAAATTTCAAAAATCGTAATTCCGAGCTCTCAAAAAATTTCAAAAATCGGAATTCCGGGGCACCAAAAAATTTCAAAAATCGTAATTCCGAGCCCTCAAAAAATTTCGAAAATCGGAATGACGTGACATCCCTAGTGTGTGGACAGTCTTCTGTGCATATACTGAAGGAGGTGCAAATTTTTGCATTAAAACTGTTTAATTTTATTCATGGCCTTCATATTTATTGCAAATTTTCATGAACAAAATTCTCTTACTAATAATCGCACCGCACAAAATGGCGAATTAAGGCACATTAAATAATGCGAATGTACGCGGTGCTCATTTTGGCTGATCACATGAAAAAAGTTTGATGGGACGGCGTTCAACGAATTATTTTCCCTCCCTTTTTTTTTGCATCGATTTTTACGGGGACAAATAATTATTTGGGCAAAAGTTGAGTTGATGTTCCTTCTCGATCAGAGTTTTTATGATGGTGAAGTTTCATTATTGTTAAAATGTTCAGTTTTATTTATGATCATTTGGGGACAGATTTTTGGAAAACAATCATTTGGGTAATTGGCGTGTCAGGTATCATTGGAACAAAGGAAACTTACTAATAATGAAGACAATTTGAGCGGGAAATAATTAATCAGCTAAATTTGGGCCAAATTTCGAAAACCCAGGACAGATGGTCCAATGAAAATATCACACAAATAGTTCTAAAATGCATACGTTGTCGGGTGAAATATTTAAAAATTTTACGAAACGACGCCGGGGTTGCCTTGGGCGAGACTTAATCATTTTGGGCGTTGTGGTGCGTGCAGACGGACTAAGAAATCAAGGCAAGGAGAAGCCTTTGTCGGGAAAATTCAAATTATCATTAGAAAGGTGATGCCGGAATAGAAGATATTATAAATTATCATTTTTTTGTTGTCCTTCCGAAAAATTCATAATAAAATAAACATTTAATCACAGAATTCCTTTTCACAAATAAAGGTTACTACTATGTTAGCGAATTCGTTTTTTGGAAACAAACAAAGAACATCAAGGATTATCGGAAAATGGCAATTAAAATGGGTACAAAAGAAATTGGCGCCATGACAAAGTGCCTATTTTAAATATTAAGAAATCCTTGTGTATATAATTTGTTAAGAAAACGTTTGATGTCCAATTTCGCTTAATTTTTGGGGGCCACCGGTGTTTAGGCCCCCGTTTTTTGGCCCCTGCGTTTCGGCCCCCGTTTTTCGGCCCGGGGTCGTTTCGGCCCCAAGACAAAAATAGAAAAAATCCTGCCCAATTTTTTTTTGAAAACTTAACCCCTAGTTTTTTTAAAAATTTACTCCCTAGTATTTTTGAAACTTTTTTTTAAACCTGACCCTAGTTTTTTTGAAAACCTACTTCAAGCGTAAAAAATAGTTCGATTTTCAAAATTTTTATAAAATTTTCGAAAAACAATCAAAAAAAAAAAAATTTTTTGAATTTTTTTAACTTTAACCTATTTTTGAAAACGTTGAAAAAATGCAACTTACGCATAGGTAGTTTAAAGTACTGGTAGGTCAATTGTCTATTACACCAAGCCTAAGGGATCCCTCAAAAAAGCCGTCAACCTAAGCATAGGCTTGCGTAGGCCTAGGCTTAGGGTGCCACAATTTAAAAAAAAAATTTTTTTTAGACATTTATTTTGTTTTGCTTTTTTTGGCTTGGGGCCGAAACGACCCCGGGGCCGAAACGATATTGAGCCGAAAAACAGGGGCCAAAACGCCCTGTACCCATTTATGGAGCCTTATTCTGCCGAATTCTTTGGTTTTTGTGCCAAGTTTGCCGAAAATTTGTCTACTTTTATGGCAATAATTTTTTAACAGTTAAGCACCACCATCACCAGCAGCAGGAGCTGGTGCATGCCCCTGCACTAATTCGATTGGCAAAATTTGATTGTTGTTATTGCCAAAATTGGTGCATTCAATGTAGAATTCCCGTAAAATGTACGCAAGTGCGACAGAAAAAACGGGCAAAATTAACCATGAAATAAAATTTGTCGGATTTTCGGCAAGATGAATTATTGTAGCAATCGCTGCAGCAAGGGTAAAAAGTCCGCTTAGCACATTCAAAACGCATCCAATTTGCGTGCTATGGTTTCGAATTTGTTGGACAACGCCTTGGAACATTTCACGAACATTATTGACACGCTTTTGTCTTCGACCCTTCTCAGAAGCAAAGGATGATGTATGACTCTGATGATGTTGTGCAAAGTTCTCAATTTTTAAATCTATAAAATTTTTTTTTGTTTAATTAGAAATGTTTTAAAATAGCATCGATTTTTATGTATCTTAATGTACAGTATATGTGGCCAACGGTATGGTTCAACTCCATCTGATCCATGTTTTTAGGGGCAATAACTTTTTATTAAAGCCTGTCAAATTAAACTAATTTGGAAAGAATGCCCAAAATGTTTTGGAGCTTCATTAAGCAAAAGCGATTTAATAATTGGCCAAAAAAAATTGCAAGAGCTCATAAAGATTTTCTAGGGATACAAAATCACATAATTAGTCAAGCTCGGAAAAAGTTGTGAGATTCTAAAGTTGGTTCAGGCGGAGAACTCTTTACAGAAACAGACTGATGAGAGCAAACTCTCTATGAAGAATTACACAAATAGATACAGTGCCAAGGAAATTAATGCCTTTAGAAGTACGGTAAGAACGATGCTTAATGCGTGGCGCGACATTTGAGGATTTAACAAATGAGGACCGACACTTGAGGAACAGACTTTTTAGGATATCCCGACTTTTGAAACCCCCAACACTTGAGGACCAGAATTTTGTTGATACAATGCTAATAAAAATAAATAAATATTAACTAATTTTCACCGTAGGGAACATAAGCATTTAGACTTAGCTCTTTATTAAGCATAATTGTAAGTGGCCCCGCACTTAGCATGTATCCTCAAAAGACAGGTCCTCATGTGTCGGGTCCTCAAAAATCGGTCCTAAAATGTCCGGTAGCCATAAAAAGTGTTACGCAGATGAAAAATCCTGAAATTTTGCATCTTGGTAGCGGCGCCTAAAAATTCTACCTTATGAAAAACTAAAAAAAGGATATTTTTTTTAGATTATATTTTGAAAAACAATTACCTTGAATTGCTTCCAAAAATTTATGAATTCTTAAATAAAAAAGCATTTGCATTTTATCCAGGGTTTCTTCTGTGTAATTCATGGAGAGCAATTCTTTCAATTCTTCGGCATTTATTTCGTCCAATTTTATTTTTTCTTTTTTATTTTTCAATGCTTTTTGTATATTTTCTTGGATATTTTCATCATTTTTCAATTGATTAACCAATTTTATTGCCATTTTTTCGAATTTCTTTGTTGTTTTTTCAATGCTTTTTGTTTCGCTTAATTCCCTACAAAAATCTTTCCGTATTTTTCAGTTTCTTCACAAAAATTATTCTCCTTATTTGAAAAATCATTTTTCGTTGGGTTTTCTTTAGGGCACAAAAATTTCTGAAAATATTTTTGCATCCATTGGTCAAAAAATTGACTTTTATCAGCAGAAGAAAATGCTTTCAGAGCTGTGTCAATTAAAGAATTTCGCGTCACAACTAATTCTTAAAAATTTATTTAATTAAATATAAAATTTCATTTTTCTTAACCCTTTTGGTCATCTATTCCGTCGCATTCCACTGCCATAACACTCATAAGAAATATGAAAAGGAAGCAAAAGAACATTTTTGATAATGACATAAATTTTAAAAATGTTTTTCTATTTAATTAGAAAAATGTGAGTATATATAATGAAAATTCGTTGTCATTTAAATACTCATATTTTTGGCTTTGAACATATGCAAAAATATTAATAACATATATAAGGCCTTTATTTCTGAATGACCTTTCATGCAAATTTTTTCGTGATGAAAAATGTAATTTATATATGCCAGGGTGTAGCGGATTTCCGACTTCCGCCGGTTACGAGTACATTTTTTTGGCGTTGGCTTGGATTCCATCCCTGATAAATACCTTCAATTAAATGTTTATGTTCTAAGTTTATTCTACTAAACAATAATTTCTTGGTTACATTTTAAATAATGGCACTTTTACAATTAAATTTTACAAAAGCGATAGAATTTCTTCATTAAATGCGGACCAATTAACAATTAAGAAATATTTAGTATGAAGGCAAATAAACAATTATATAATTTAAAAAAAAAGGTAAATTTCAACGAAAAGGGTCAGTTTAGCGTGGCCGTTTTAGCGTGGCCATTTTAGCGTGAGCCAGTTTAGCGTGGTTGGATATAATGGATATAACTTTTTCAGAGACAACGAAATTAAGTTTTTTTAGCATCATTCGACAGCTCTTGGTAAGCTTTATAAGTCTGCAAAATTTCAAAAAAAAAAATTCGTCAAGCTAATAAAGGTTATGTGTAAAAAAGTTCGGAAATTTAGGGTTTTTTAGAGTTTTTGGGCCACAACTTTTATTAGCTAGACGAATTTTTTTTTTTTGAAACTTTGCAGACTTTTAAAACTTACCAAGAGCTGTCGAATGATGCTAAAAAACTTAGTTTCGTTGTCTCTGAGAAAAGTTATATCCATTATATCCAACCACGCTAAACTGGCTCACGCTAAAACGACCTTCACGCTAAAACGGCCACGCTAAACCGGCCACGCTAAACTGACCCCTACCGAAATATCAAAGATTCAACGCCAAATTTCTATTATTTTCAAAGGTTCATAGGTTGGATAATACCGTGGACTAAATATTAGGCCTAGAAGCAACGATACAATTTCCAAGACCATGCGATAAAAATTTATAAAATAACAAAATCAACTAACTATATTTTGGCAAACCTTTTGTAGTTGTCGTAAACTTTGAGCCCCCTTTTTGGACAAAACTATATGAAAAGGTTCCCTATCATTTCGTCAGTGGTTCATTTCGTCCCAGAGTTAGTTTTCTGAATGTCTAACCCCCTAGTTTACTGTAAACCCAACCCAAAATTTTTTTCTGAGAATCTAACCCTTGTTTTTTTTTGAAAATCTAACCTAAGTTTTTTTGAAAACCTAACCCTAGTTTTTCCATTAATTCTTTTTGAAAAAAAAGAAATAGAAAACTTAAACAATTAGAGTGTTAGGTTTTCAAAAAAAACTTAGGCTAGATTTTCAGTAAAAAAACAAGGGTTAGATTCTCAGAAAAAAATTTTGGGTTGGGTTTACAGTAAACTAGGGGGTTAGACTTTCAGAAAACTAACTCTGGAAATTTTAGGCTCTAGTTTTAAGATTTTCACTGCCCATTTGATCACTGCCCAAATGATCACTGCCCAAATGAACCACTGACGAAATGAACCACTGACGAAATGATCGGCTACCATATGAAAATATTTAAGCGCTCATTTTTCTTGGCGCACCAAATCCTATATATTAAAGTTGTTTGTACGCCTCCCCACGAAATGTCGATTCCACGAAATGTCGACTAAGCCAGAAATCCACGAAATGTCGACTAAGCTAAAAATCACGAAATGTCGACTCAGTCAAAATTCCACGAAATGTCGACTCGACTTTTTGTCGACTCACCCAAAACTTATGTTCAAAAAGTCATTCCCATTTTTTCAAACTCAATTAGACATCTATTTCGAACATCGAAACTTGCGGAGATTAAATTAATCGAAAGTATTCGGTTTTTGGCCGAGTCGACATTTCGTGGATTTTTGGCTGAGTCGACATTTCGTGGATTTTTGGCTTAGTCGACATTTCGTGGGTGCGCATTGTTTGTATGTTTATGTCACTTTATGTGGCGTTATAATTTGAATTTAGCGTTTAAAAATGCATTTGAAAAAAGTAAATGTTGCGTTTTGTCCCGCTCCCGTAAATTTTTGTGCCAAATGCAAGAGTTCAAAAAGGTTGGGGCCAGTGGTGCCAATAGGCGCACCGGGGGAAATTTGAAAACTGGTCTGGTTTGCTAAAGGATTGTAATCTAAAAACTGACCATTTTTAGGGTAAAATCTATTAATAAAACGGCATAAATTTTCAAATTTTCCCCGTTGGCGCCTATCGGCACCCCCGTGCCCCCATTCACTTAGGTTTTGTCTAAAAAAACCATCACAAATTAATCTTTTTTTTTGTCAAGGTTGTATTAAAAATCACTCTCATTTTTTAAAGTCAAAAATTTACATTTTTGAATTTTTCGACTTTTGGCTCGAGTTCGGGTCAGGGGGTCGGAATTGGTCGAAATGGATGCAGGAATCGTGATCAGCGATCCCGAAATTCCAATGTTTTGTTAAGACAAGAAAAAAGAAATGATTTAAGAAATAATTAACCGTGATTTTATGAAATCACATTAATGTGTCTCATCAGTACCTTGAATACACTAATGTGCCATAAGTTTTGTTCGTAATCGATACTTGATTCTCATTGGGATGTTTGACCCATGATAATGTGTCTCAGTGTACCTTAAAGCCACACTAAAGTTTTCCATGTTTTGAAAAGACAAGAAAAAAGAAAGGATTAGGCTATGTTAAAGGTTAAAAAATAGGTTAGACGTGCCAAAAGCGAAAAAACTTCAGAAAATGCAAAAAAAAAAAAGATAGTGTGCGAGGCCGCGAAGCGGACGAGACTTACCTTTCAAGAAAAGCTGAGAAAATACCAAGAAAAAAAGAAAGAAAAGATGAAGAAAGAATATAGGAAAATGAAGCCACACTAATGTGTCTCATCAGTTACTTGAAGCACACTATTGTGGCCTATGTTTTTTGATGATAGTTGATTCTCATTGGGATGTTATGAATCCACGTTAGGCCAAAAGCAAAAAGCTTCAGAAAATGTACAAAAGATAGAGTGCGAGGCCGCGAAGCGGCCGAGCCATAATCCATGTATTGGTTTTTACATTTTCATATGCCATCTTTTCTTTTTTAATTTTATTTGGCAAATAAAAATATTATAATACAAATAACATTATTAAATAATTTATTCCCAAAAAAAGTCTAGTTGTTGAATTCTGGTCTTTATTACCGAAAATCAAATTTACTTACCCTAATTCAATATTTAAAAAAATATTGAACGATAATTTAATTTTATTTTTTCCAATTGGACCTTCTGAAAAAAAGACTTGAAAGTAATATTTCTTTTTTTTTTAACAAAAATGATGCAATTCCGGCTCCTTTTATTTGTTGTCTTCCTCACTGATAATTTCTTTGGCATTGCTAAAGGAATGGTGCAGAAGCCATCACCATCTTCTTCGCCATCTTCATCATTACTATCTTCATCTTCTTCTCCTTCATGTTCTGCGCCAGCGGCATTTGAGCAACGCACTGAGAAATCGGCCACCTCGGCTTTTCTTCAAACATTTGGTTGAAATTAGGGTTCAGCCCCGGCAGGTTTCGGGGAATTACAAAAGTCGCCAATTGCATTTGAAAAAAGATGGAAGTGTTTTTAAGACTTTTTTGTTCTGGGATTTTCTTCTTTTACCCTTTTTTCGGCTTTTTATGAAAATTTACTCCCCGACGAAGGTGTTGCTCCCCGACATTTTTTAAATTTCTTCAGCCATCCACGACAAATTTTGTCGGGGAATTTTGTCCCCGACATTCCGTCCCTGAAGGGTCGGGGCTGAACCCTAGTTCAAATACCATTTTGTATCTTTATCATACTGTATAAAAAATTGCAATAATTTACTTACTTATATGCATTTAGAGTCAAATAAGGTGGAAAAAGTGTCAGTAATAAATGCTTTTGCGTTTCTCAAATTTGTTTTCGAAGTCAGCCAATTGCTCAAATCTGACAAGTTCATCAATGTATGTAAAAACAAAGTGTCTTTACATAAAAATTAGATTTTGAAAAAGTTATATAAATTTATTTCAGTTTGAAATTATATAATAAAACAGTTTTATTATACTTTAACGTTAATGCTTCTTTAATATTTGGCGAAAAAAACAAACAAGGATTACTTTTATTCATTAAGATGAACCTCAACTTACAAAAGTATCATATGATTGAACATATAAACAATTTAACAAAAAGAAATGAACTCGATTTTGGACCGAATTTAAGAGAAACTTTAGGCGATTTTTCATCAGAGTGCAAAAAAATTAGTCCAATTAAAGGAATGAATAGAAATGATATAAGAAATATTGGTTTATTGGTAAGTAATTTGTAATGGTATTTTGAAAGATACTTTGGGTTTATAGACAATAATAAGTTCATAAGTAATCCTGTAAATAGGGCGAGAATTGGGTTCTTGCCCCCATATGGCAAGAAAAATTAAATTAAAAATAACTAAATAAAAGTTTTTTTAATAAAGTTTATTTATACAATTATTTTCATTTTTATTATTCTTCGAAACAATGAATTCTTCCTTCTTATTTCCAATTTTATTTAAAAGATTTTTTAAATGTCCACCAAAAATAAATTTTAATGACATTTTTCTCTTAAATTTAATTTAATCGAAGTTACCTGGGGTTTTTTTTTGGGAAATTATGATACCTTCTCACAAATTCAATTTGGGCCCTATTTATAAAATATATGTTAAGAGAGAATATGATGATGGATGTTTCATTTGCTTTATTGGAATGGTAACAGCATTGTCCGATTTTATTTATAATGAATTGACGGAGATAAAGTAAATTTATTTGATTATTATGCTAAAATAAACTAAAATGAAATTTTGTTGAAGATTAGGTATATATAATAAATGTTTTATTTAGTGACACATTGTCAGTTTTTCAACAATTTTTTGCTTATGGAGTTGTCAATATGACAGATCAGGCAATTTTCAAATTCTTATTAATTAAGTTTTCATGAATTATTTTAAAAACTTATTATTTACTAATGCATACCAGGGATGTTCCGGGTCACCTGAAGCCCGACCGAACTTTTTTGGCCGTCCGACCCAAAACCGGATCCGACATTTTTTCCAGACTGGAACAGCCCTGATGCATAGAGTAGCGCACTAACGCATTGAGTAGAGCGGTACCGGTACTTTTAGGATAAATCGATATTGAGTGTTCAGTGGTGCCGATAGACGACTGGAAAATGTTGAAAAATTAAATAAAAATTTAAAAAAACAATTGTCAAAAAAATTTTCAATTTATTTTTAATTTATATGAATTTTTCCTCCAAATTTTCCTTTTTCTCTCAAATTCACCTTCTTTTAGTGTAAGGTCCCGATTCTTACCCGTGCTTATTTGTACCAGTTGTACCGGTACCACCGGTACAGAAAAACCGCTACCGGCACTCCACTTTTATCAAAAACCGGTACCGATGCCTGAAAATGAAATTACCGCCCGATACTGGTACCAGTACCGCTCTACTCTACTTACGCATATCCAATTTAAGACGGAAATGAAAATGTATGCATATTGGGTTGAAAAAATGTACAGTTTTTATGGGAAATGCAAGGACAAGAGAATTTCTGCTGCTGCAAATGTCAAATTGTATTACGGCGTCGACGAAAAATACCGTAAACATTCTGAGCAAGTACAGTACCCATTGACAATCATTTAACTTATTCTTTTTTATTTAAGTTAAAACAACATTTGTTGGAATTAACACGTGAAAAATTGCACGATTTTGTTTCAAAAAAAGTTAAAGTGGCGAATCCAAAGGAGCAGAAATGAACATTGATTGGGGAAAAAAATGAGTTTGAAATAGGGTTGAATTTATGCTTAAGAATCTTTTCAAAGAGCTAAGGTCGTTTCGGCCCTTACGTTTCGGCTCCGAGGATTCGGCCTCAACGTTTCGGCCTCGAGCAAAAATAGTATAAGGGTTCAGTTTTCAAAAAAGTAGGGTACGATTTTTACTATTTTTGGCTTGGGGCCGAAATGAGGCCGGGCCGAAACGTGGGAGCCGAACCGCCCTGACTCTTTTCAAAAACTTTCGCATAAAAACCTTTAAACTCTTTAATGCCATTTATTTCCATTGCCTTGGGTAACTTATTCCATTCATTTATTACCCTAATGAAAAAATTTGGTTTGCTTTTTTCAAAAACTTTGTTTAAGTTTGGAGAAAAACATAGAGTTTTTTGCACTTTTTATGGCTAAAACTTTCTTAAATCTCAATCAAATTCTTTTAATTTGGTAGGCTAATATAGCTAACTAATAGCTACCGGACCACACCAAGAATGTTAAATTTGGTTGCGTTTGAGCAAAGATATGTCTGTGAAATTTGCGGATTTATGGAACGACCATGATGGCGGAATTTATGGAGCGCCCACTTGGCGGTTTTTATGAAATGCCCACTTGGTGGTTTTTATGAAATGCCCAAAGTGGCGGTTTTTATGAAACGACCTAGCACCTTTTTTATCGAGTCGCGTTCCTGGTCGGAATTCGCGTTTTTGTATTGGTGCAGCGACATTTGCGCCCCGGGACAAAGCATAAGTCTAAGAACCAACTAAACTTAGATTTTTTAGTATCTTTCAATATTCTCAATGTACTCTATTTGTATACCAAAAAACAAAAAAATTGGTTTTATTTTGAAAAAGTTATGATAAAAAGATTACAAAAATCTCGATTTGCACATTTTCGTATTTTTCAGGTCATAATTTTTTTGTAACTTTACTAATTTTTTTTTATTTTTGGTATACTAAATGAACACATTAAGGGCATCATTCGAATGATACTAAAAATTTTAAGTTTAGTTGCTTCTGATATTTCCTCTGCAAATGTCGGGGGGGGGGGCGCAAATGTCGGTTAACCTTTGTTTTTATTCACTTTATAAATATAAATAAATTATATATTAGTGAGGTATCAGCTTTATCGGCAAATTGCAATGAAAGAGAATTTGAAAAGCTAAGCCTTGTAATAAAATGCCCCAGCAAATGAGAAATCCATGAAACCCAAAGTAGCAAAGACAAAAAAAAGGATGAACTATTTGGTTTCCGGTCCTAAATATTTACGAATTAGATTTGGATAATTTTTTGGTTTGGGCATAAAAACATATGAAAAAATCCAAGTCAACATAAGCTTTGATGCTGACCAAAAAAGATAATTACACCTTTTGTCAGTCACCCCTTCATAAGTGATATGATGTGACCAGAATTTTCGCTCCTCCAGGCGACTGGGGTCAGCTCAACACTGGGTAAAATTTTAAAATGGAAAGAAAAGTTTTTGATGGGTTGGGACCCAATTCTCGTCCATCTAATTTGCGTGTAAACGCAAAAATAAAAGGGAAAAAATTAATTTGCACCGCGCGAATTTGAACCTTCCCGGAAAAAAAGAAAACCTAGCGCAGTACACCCGGGCCGCCGACCACTTTGAATCCCTTGTATTTTTTTTTATTGATTTCTTAAAAAGTTTGGCACGTCATATCTCGGCACTCGGGCTCGTTTAGCAGAAAACAAAAACTTTATTTATGAACCCAGGGGTGCTCTACCCAGCCACCAAGTTTCATTCCGAAATCCCACGGACACCTGAAGATTGTGACCGGCAGCAAACGGAGAGCTGCTGAAACAATGGAAACACCGGCGGCCATTAGAGCCCACAGACTTCAGCAAAATCCAACGCCCGTTATGGTAGCTGTTCCAACAAAGAACGCAACAAAAAAGTAAATGGGAAGAATTTAATGTCTAATGCACTTTATAAGTACATACTACCTTTATTATTAAAATTCAGTTTTCTCTATTGGATTTGGACTCATAAAGTGCGTCAGAATCAAATTTTGACTTTTTGTTTTTTTTGTTTTAGCTGGTCAAACGTGTCTGTCACGAAATTCATCTGCCACAGCCCAAGCCTGCTAGCATCGAAGAATTGGAAATTCCGGAGGAGTACCCAGGCAACAACGATCTGCAGATATTGAGGAGCTGTTTCTGTTGACTGACTCAGGAACATATACCGAATTGGACGAACTGGAAACCAACAGTGCACATTTTGAAAACCAAAGGGGGTATAAATTACCGAAATTATTTTTTTTTAGGATTCTAATTTTAGGCCGACAGTCGTATGGAAATTGGGCCCAAGAGATTAAGCACATCTATGCTGATGGAACATTTGCAAGTGCTCCATTATTATTTTCACAGCTGTACGTCGTATTGGCTCGGTAAGCTCATTATAATTTAATTAGGTAGATGTTGTTTTCTTTCAGTCGCGGTGAATGGGTGTTCTGGTGCTCCACTGTTTATTGACGTGCAAATCCCAATCGACCTAGGAGCGGATATTTGATCTCATTCAATAGTTTGGCCGACTTTTTCACCGGCAAGCGCATCCATCGACTGAGGCAAGCCATGGTCTGTGCAATTCATGCAAAACATCCCGAATGCAGGGTTCATTTTTGCCTGTTCGCCTTAGTGCGGGACATGAAGTCACGGCTTGCTGAGTGTGGTTTAAGCAATGTAAGAATACGTATTTATTTAAAATAATCATTATCAATTAAGTGGCACGCAAAAAAGCCAGCTTTTGCCCAGTCCGCAAAAATGATCACTTCGTTGGCATTCATGCCCCTTCAGGACCTTCAACCCGCATTAACAGCCTTAGAAGACCAACTGCCGGAAGAACTAGAGGACGTACTAATGATCACCAATATGGCCAAAACAGAATTAACCCGAATTTGATCTTGAAGTGCTCAGAGGAATTTCCAACAATTACCAAATGGATCAATAATTTTATGTCGCTTTTTTACTGTAATTCAGAATCTCACAATTGAAATGGACCAATAATCTTATGTTGTTTTTGAATCTCACAATAAAATTTATAGAAAATTTTTCTCATATTTTAACTAAGACGGAGTGACCCTTTTAATACTAAGACGCAGTTGGCCAGACATAGTTCAGTTGACCCGTACCGAACCAAACACCCTACGAACGTTTTATGAGCCCAAATATTCGTCCGTATAGGAATAAAGTGACCCTTTTTTCTTGAATTTCAATAAAATTTGTGATATCATTTTTATTAAAAGTTATTTGATGACCCTTTTTTCTTGAATTTCAATAAAATTTGTGATATAATTTTTATTAAAAGTTATTTGATGTCACTCTTATTGACTTAATTTTTCGCTTACATAACGATTTCTTTCTGAGTGCCAAGTAGTTGCAACAAGCTTAGTTGATAATTGAACTTAGCTAATGCAATTGTTTGGAATTGATCGCAAATTCGGCATATCGGCCAAGGACAGATTGACCAGTTCGACATCGAGGAAACCGACGTGTGATGTGGCACAATAAACTTAGACACTTGTGTTGTTTGCCGAACAAAGGTTGCCAGTCTTTGCCAACAGGTGTTTGGTGCGAGTCGTACTTTGTAATATAATCAAATGATTGAATGCCATAGTCACGTTGGTCTTCCATCACGACAATGTTCCACCACATCGCTAACGTTTGACTTCCCAGTATTTCAAAAAATACACATTGAATTACGTTGTGCTTCCGGTTAGCCGACATTTGCGCCGCGTTATTTGCGCCCCAGACATTTGCGCCACATTTTTTGTGAGGCAGACGCTTGCGCCGCCCAGCCAAATCGACATTTGCGCCGCCCAAGAAAATTTTATTTTTTCTTTTCAAAAAATTATTAAATTTACGCGTCCAATCACAGTTCTTTTTTTAAATCCAACCCCCTAGTTTTTTGAAAACCCAACCTTAATTTTTAAAATTTTTTTTGGGTTCATTTTTTCAAGTGGTTTATTTTGATTGATCGCGTAAACTGTGATGGTACCCGGACATTTGCGCCGACACATTAGCGCCGGCACATTTGCGCCGACACATTTGCGCCAGTAACATTTGCGCCGATAAAGCCCATTTTTAAAAAACCAGTAACCATGAACCTTTTACATACATTCTAAAACTTTTATTAGAAAAACGGCTTGCTCAAGGCCTAACAATGAGCGCTTCATCAAAGTAATCAATGTTAGCCACACTCATGTTAGTCAACCCAATGATCGATCCCTTTCGTTGTCATCAGGAATGATAGTGCTTGATTACTTTAGAATGTATATAAAAAAATAGATGCCTACTGGTTTTTTAAAAATGGGCTTTATCGGCGCAAAAGTTACTGGCGCAAATGTGTCGGCGCAAAAGTAGCAGTTCCACTGTGATTGGACGCGTCAATTTAATAATTTGTTGAAAAGAAAAATAGTTTTCTTGGACGGCGCAAGTGTCTGCGGCGCAAATGTCGGCGGCGCAAATGCCCATTTGGATGGGCAGCGCAAATGTCGCGGAGCAAGTGTCCGCGGCGCAAAAGTCCGCGGCGCAAATGTCTGCGGCGCAAATGTCGATTTTGCTTGGCGGCGCAAGTGTGCCTCACAAAAAATGCGGCGCAAATAACGCGGCGCAAGTGTCCGCGGCGCAAAAGTCCGCGGCGCAAATGTTGCATCACCGTGCTTCCCCCGCTGTTTTATTCCCCGGACCGTGCCTCTTCGGATAACACATTTCTTTCTCTCAACAACTTTTTTACGGGGTAGACGTTTCACAGAAGACAACCGAGGTTGAGGTGACAGGACAATACCCGATTCGTACTATTATGTAGTAAAAAAAGCGATAGTGTTTATTTTATAATCGAACAGAGAAAAAAAGATAACCTAGAATAGTACGATTAAGGTATTTACCGAGGAGACGGTGGGGCAACAAACTTCTATCAAAAAGGCATCCGTAAAATCCCTTCCCATTGGCAAATAATTGTAAAGTCAGGGCAATACTCTTTGAATTAAATTTTCAATTGCTTTTATAACCACTTTCCAATAATAAATTTTGTACATTTTTATGATACGAGCAAGAATAATTGTTGGTCCAAATGAAGAGACTGAAACGGATTAAATAAAAGTAATAAGCCTATACAGTATTTAGTGACAAACTTTACACCGTATATACTTGCAATTATTTGCTAAACTTTACTAAAGGAAAAATAAATTTTTCAAAGGCCAGTCAATCTTTCAGTTTTTCCGAGTGAATTACGTTGAGCACGTCCACAATCAAGTCATCATCCAATTCTGAGACAGCAATTTTCCTATCGTTTGTCGGATCAGCCACTTTGCAATTATTTCCATTCTCTGTAGCGATTTGTTGCATGGGCCTTAAAGTGGTAAGAAACTTGGTCTTCAACATTAGGTTAGAACCCTGTATACAATTCCAAAAGGGAATTCCGAATCCTATGCCATTTTAAACAAGACTCTCACTCAATGGGGGTCGTTTGAGTCGGATACGTAAAAGGTACAACTTGAAAAATGCAAAAAAAAAAAAAAGTTTTTTTATATATTTTTTTTATTTTTTGTGAGTGAGTGAATTTTTGTTTTTGATTTTTCGCTCACTAATATAGGTAGACCGTAAAGAAAATTGGCTTAAAATTGGGTTGGCTAAGAAAAGTTATGAAGTCTTAAAAAAGTTCCCGACTCAAATGGCCTGGTCCGACCCTCACTACACTACCTCCATGGAGGAACATTGGTCGGACTGTGTCCGTCTTTCTCTCGCTTGTTGTCGCTGTTGCTCATCCCTTCTCCGTCGTCCTCATCATCCGTCGTCCCCCTCTCTTCGTCCATTGCCACCATTTTGTCATCCTCTGGAAGATGTTCTCTCTCTTCAGCTTCGTCTTCACTGTTCTTTTCTTCATCCCCCATCACTTTCATCCCTTTTTTCCCTCCGTTTCTCGCCCCAACTTTATCTTCCACGCTCCATGGAGGATAAAAAATGAAAAAAAGCGGCAATAAATCATTTATTAACAAAAGTTTGGCATTCTGTTACTGCTTTTAAATTGCTTTTTTTCTCTAACATTTATCTCATTTTGGCCCACTGTCTCTTTATTTCTATTTTGCGAAAAACATCCCACACTTCTATACTCATAACTTTTGATGCATACTCAATTTCATCATCAAACTTTCACCATCGATAGATAATTAAATTCTACATCGATTAATACTAATTTTATTTCTGATTATACATTATTTTAAAAGTTAGAATTACAATTCACCAAATTATTTTTTCTATAGTTTCATGGGTAAAAAAGAGGTGCAAAAGAGGTGGAAAAAGCGGGAAGAGCGGCATTCGCACGCCCAGCGTACAATTCAAGTCCGGTGGGCAAAGAAAAGTCAGTTTATTTTTCTATTTTCTCGGAAAAACTTTTTTCTAATTTCAGCGGTTCCACAGCTACAAATTGACCAAACAACAGCTCAACAAGATGCAGGACAAGATGAAGCAGACCGAACAGAGCAGACTGAGCCATTTTTGGACAGAACAAGTGAGTGTACGAAAGAATGTTAACAAATGTTTTGTTTAAATTTTGCAGTGGAATTAGATGTTGCCCCGTTCAAAGATGGCGCTACCAATTCATCTGTGATTGACGACGACGAAGCGTTGCAGCATATACTCCCAACTTTGGAAGCAGCATCACAAACGGACTGGCGTTTGGATGAAATTGAATTACGATTGAAAGAGGCAAAAAATGGTGTTCTAATGATTTTTAACTTTTTATTTCAATATTTTCAGAATCACTTAGCTTCCGCGCTGCAAACCGTGGCCTTCAACTTTATAATGGAGAATTGTTGCGGCGAAATGCTGTTCTACGGCAGCAATTGGCGGAATTTCAAAGAAGACTTGTCCGTGTGCCCGACAAAATATTGACGGATAATAAAGAAAATGCATCGCCCCGGGGAAGGCCGAAGAAAAAATTTGCTGATAAGAAACCCAGTTCACAACGGACGAGTGTGAGCCAAGTGTAAAATGCGCTAAGTAATGCCAAATTTTACAGTTTTTTACTCGTTAATAATGTATTTTTAGTAGAGCATTCGCCAAGGTCAGCTAAGTTGTTTGCTGGTGCCATTGTCCGCCGTTTAAGCCGATCTATCAGCCCCTCAGGACGCAATACTTTGGTTGCCACTCCAAAAATTGTGAACCGAAAAAGAAATTCAAGTGGCCAAAAACGATTATCCGCATGGGAGGACATTCGCAACGCCTGGGGCAGCGTCAAATTTTACTCTTATTGGATGCTACAGGGGTACAGTTTTATTATTCTTATTTCAACTAAATGATGAAACAAGATGCCGAGACCAGTGCCAACATACGAGTGGCCTTTTCGAGCGTTGCGGAAGAGCTGAATGGCATCAAAGAAATAGATGGACTTGCTGTGAAGTTGTTCCTCACTGGCCATCTGATGTTCATCTCAAAGGCGTACGGGCATCGGGGGCCTGCCAGTTGCAACCCCTGTTTTGCATGCGAAGCAAATGGTCTACCATCAGAGCCTGGCCGTCAGAGGACGCTTGAGCAGATGACCAAACAGGCGGCTCACTTCAAAGATGGATTACTAAGAGGTGAAAATGTGACACTGTTGAGCAAACAATGCGCCGCGATAAAACATGTGTTTGTTATCGTGTATTTTTTTTTGTTTTGCAGAAATAATTTTAGCCCTCTTTTCAATGTTGAACCATCAATGACTATCCCGCCATCTCTGCACATTGTCGCATGCCAGGGAGTTTTTTTGGGCATTTTCACGGAACTCCGTCATCTTTGCACGCGGCACGGGACAGAATTTGAGGAACAGTTAGAATTGCGATTACGTGCATTGGGGGCGTACAAAAGTGCATGGTACCAGGAGTACAGCGGGTACCACATTAGGTTTTTATAGGGTTTGTTATGCAAATCATGACTAATTTCTCAGGAATATTTTACGCGACGGTGGGCCTAAGCATGTCACTTTATTTTTGCCCCAGTCGCCACTCCGAGACAACATCCTGTCGGCTCTTGAGCTCCTTTCGAAACTTCAGTCCTTTGCCGTTGCCGATGAACTTTCCCCAGCGCAAATAGCTGATTTTAGTTTGACTGCCGGACAATTTAGAACCCACATGCTTCAGCATTTTCGCCGGCACTGCTCGACGTCAAAATTTCACCACCTGGTTCATCATGCACCTTCCTTTGCTGCTGAACATGGCTTTTGGGGATTGTTGAGTGAACAGCCAGTGGAAAAATTCCATGCATTATTCAATGATGACTTGGCCCGTAAGGCGAACACAAAAGATCTGTATGACATACTGATGTTCTGTGCTCGTGAATCCGCCATAAGGAATGCCATATTCGATTCGGGCGAATTGTGATCATGATTTTCGTTTTTTTTTTTTTATATTGAAATTTCAAACTTTTTCACAGTTAAAAATTTTATTTCGAATTTTAGTTCCATTTTTAATATTTTTGTAGAATAAATTTGAAGCGTATGTGCAGTTTGTTAAGCTTTAACTTTGTTTATTAGTTTTGTTAAATTGAACAACATTCTGTTATATATTTAAATGTATTGGCGTATTGATTTTTACGCCAACGAATTATTGGCGCTTTTTTTCCTTTTTTATCCTCCATGGCTCTTCTGCTGCTGCTCTTTGCAATTGTCTTTCTCTCATTTCCGTCTTTTCTCCTTCTTTTTGTGGTGCAATTCGTCTGGGCCTTTTTGCGGACAATAAATTGCAATAAACGCGACGAGTCGATAACAATTTTGGAGTCGTCATGAGCAGCTAAAATTTATAAAACGGAAATATACATTTGTTTTCGATTAAATGCCTTAAAATGCTTAAATACTAGCGTTAAAGAATTTAAAAAAAACATATTGTTGTTCCGATTAAAGCATGCTTCCAAACAAAAATGTGGGCAAGAAATAAATTAATAATATAATATTATATACAATTTATGTGGCCACCCCAAATAATATGTGTAAGGCGGAAATACACCGTATCGTCTGCTGGAGATGCATTGCTGCCGCTACTGCTGCTACTTTTGGTCGGCGTTTTCTGAGCGATGGAAGGAGGCGTCCCTTTGAACTCGACTCGGCCGTGCTCAAGCACTTTGACGGTTGAAACGGAATGGGGAGAAGAAAGAATGGCAGCAGCAGAAGAAGAAGTACAGAAAGTAGATGAAAAAGTCGTACAGGAAAAACCTGAAATATCAGGTAAAAATGGGGTAATAGCTAGTGGTGTTGCGAGTTTTGCGGCTATGTCCAAAATTAGTTCCAAATTTAGGCTGCATTAATCCCAAAGTCCTTAAAAAGCTTTAATAGAGACTAATACATGAATTTGTCCGAGAATTGCGTTCTTAGAGATGTTTCAAAAAAAAAAAAATCATAAATTATAAAAACATAAAGTAAATTATTAATCCCAAAATGGAACCTTTAAAAAAATTTCGACTTTCTGTGCCAAAAACACATTCTTTTCAGGAAAACCCAAAATTTTTTTGAAGAATATTTCCGAAGAATCAAATAATTTTTGAAACGGGAAATTTGAAAAAAAACAGATTTTAAAAAATGAAGATTATTTTGAGTTTTTCCGGAGGCGTCATACCTCGGCCGAGTTCTGGCGGTTGAATTTTGTCTGATACCGTCTTGAAGATTCCTCCTCTGCGTATATTTTGTTGACTTTTAAAAAACCAAAAAAGGGGACTCAGAATAACAAATACCCAAAAATCATTAGTGTTTTGGAAGCTAAGTCAAAAATTGAATAGCTAATAATTATCCGGGTTTATTTTTTGCGCGATCCACGACCGCACGCTTTTGCTGTCAGCCCTTGTCCGCAGTTGAGCCTAGGTACGCCTCTAAAAAACTCGCTCAAATTCGAGAATTGTCCTGAGAAAATTATATGTGCAAAAAAAATCCTTTCCCTACATTGAATTATTCTTTTTGTCCAATGTAAAAGCGATTTTTCATTCATTTTTTGCTTTGCTTTCGTATTCCATTGAATGCCCATTTACCCACTTTTTGTCCATTTGCATAAATTAAAAAGGCCACCACATATAACACCTTTTTTGAAGTAATTGACTAAGTAACACTCTTACCTTGCCCAATTCGTCCGTCGGATGCCTCTCCCCATCATCAGTGGCGAATTGGAATGGAATGAAACGACGAAGCACCACCACACACAACGCAATGGAATATAAATAGGGATGACTGAATGACTCATCTTGTGCTGTCCATCTGTGATAGCTATGCCTGCTTAATTTCTCCGCAGTTTTGCCGTAATGTCCCCCTCCCCTCCCTCTCCCTCTCGCCCCCCCCCCGTGGGGAGTTTTTGTGAAAGTGATCCGCCGCTTCTCGCATTGGCTGTTTAGCTAAAATTGCGATTGCGCCGCTCTCACTTTTAGTCGTATAAATAGGCGTTTAATTGCTGTTCCTTCACTACATAACACCCCCAGTCTTGCACTGCTCCCACTGCCTTCCATCCAGTGTTCGGACTTGGGCGTTTTTCTCATATTCATACTCATACACTCATACCGACTATTTTTTTCCTTCATACAGTCAAGTGCAAAAGTAATGCATCAAATTTTTTTTTCGAAAAATTCGGTTTTCTCAAAAATGATTGGTGGGAAAAAAGCCTAATTTACGCCAAAAGAGACATCAACTAGTGTACTAATAAATACCCAAAAACTTCCCCGAAATCTCTTTTTTGTCCTCGAGAAAATCGGTCATGCCCCAATCGGTTCCCATTGTGACGGTGAAAAAGTAATGCATCAAAACCTTTAAACGCCAAAAATCAATATTTCGAGTGTCCAGAAAATCTAAGAAAATTAATGCTAGTATAACTTTTGGTACTGGTCAAAAAAGTGAAATATACCAACTCGGCCAGATCACTCTTTCATAAAGTTCTGAAAACCCGAAAATTGCTTGAAATATGGAAAATTAACCCAAATACCCTAACGAATCGAAATATACCGAACACGTTCAGTTCTGATGCCAACTCACTGAGTGGCATGAGTGCCAATACGGGAATTCGGTGTTATTCTTCCAAAAAAATGACCACGTATCATAAACACAGATGCCATTCAGGTAGATTGCATCAGAACAGAACAAATTCGGTTTCCTTAGAACCCAAATTCCCTAACGAATCTAAATATACCGAATACGTTCAGTTCTGATGCCAACTTACTGAGTGGCATGAGTGCCAATACGGGAATTCGGTGTTATTCTTCCAAAAAAATGACCAGCAGGTGCCATATTGACACACGCCATTCAGCGAGGTGGCATCAGAATAGGACAGATTCGGTTTCCTTAGAGTCCAAATTCCCTACCGAATCTAAATATAACGAACATGTTCAGTTCTGATGCCAACTTGCTGAGTGGCATAAATGTCAATGTCGGAATTTCGGAAAATTCATATTTATAAAAATGTTTTTTTTTATAGTAGAGGAATACGATAAAAAAAAATTTTGGAGAAAAAATTGATCATAAATTGCAAAAATAATTTATTTTATTAATTTCACCATCCGAACCAAAAACGAAAATTAATTTTTTGCCCTTTTTTAACAATGCTTCTCTGTATTTTTGTCTCAAAAATTCTCCAAACTTAACCATTTTTGCTTAAAAATCTGTTAATAAATCACAAAGAATTTTCAAAAATTTTCCAAGCGGCGCCTATCGGCACCGCCGCCCCCTCCTTTTTAAAAAAATTTAGAGATAAATTTTTGAGAAAATTTATGCATAAAAGTATCTAGAAGTATCAATAACTGCTGCCGGAAAACATTTAAAAAAAAATTTTTCTATATGAAAACAGGTCTAATCTTAAAATTATAAAAAAGAACATTCAGTTAAAAAAAGATTTTGGGACAAAAAAAGAATATTGCAAAAATAATCATTTGAATAGACTTTCCGCACAGATGGCGGGAGATATTTTGATTATGAAGGCAAACATGGACAAAATTGCGATGGGGCCGTCAATTGATGACGACGAAAACGAATTTTTTGAGAATAATGAAGTCGGATTAAATTATTTGATTTTTACCGCCTTTTTTTGATTTAAAAGAACAAATTTTGATTTTTTTTTTTTTTGAAATTCAGGAGCCAAGCGTTAAAAAAGCGGGTACCCGGGTACCCGCCGCACATCCTCGAAACCCGCATGCGGGTACGGGTTTACCCGTCCGCCCTAAATTCAAAAACCCGTTACCCGCATAGAGCACTACCCGCATGCGGGTTTGGAACCCTAATGCAAAATAAGCAATAGAATATTTATTAAATATGACAAAAAATTAATTAATTATAATTACAATAATATATGCTCTAATTCTTTATAAATTAATTGTTTAAGAAAAATCACAGTCTAGTAGGCTCGAGAAAAATCTCGTGGTTTTACGGTCTCGGGCCCGAGCTTCGAGCTCAGCAATTCGGTTTTAAGCAGCACTAATAGAAAGAAGGGTACTATGTAGAAAGCGGGGTTGGGCAAAAAAAGAAGAGAGGGATAAAAATGGACGGAAGGTTAGAGAGAAAGAGAGTAAAAGAGATAATAAAAATAGGGAGGTAGAAAGAAACAACGAGAGAGAGAAAGAAAAACAGACAGAGAGAGAAAGACACAAATCGATAGAGGAATAATGAGTGATAGAAGGATGAAAAACGGGATTGATGGAGACAGGAAAAGAAATTTGGCGGCTACACAACATTTCGCCACCCCGACATTTCGCCACCCAAGCCAAAATCCGACGTCTCGCCACCTAAGCACAAATAGGACGTTTCGCCACCCGACGTTTCGACACCGCGACATTTCGCCACCTAAGCCAAATACGGACGTTTCGCCACTTAAGCCAAAATTTAAATTTTAGCATTAAATGGAGTAGTGATAACACATTAGAGTTTTTTGAAGGCAAATGGGTGGCTTTTCTTAGAGGTGGCAAAACTGGTGGCGAGACGTCCTATTTATGCTTAGGTGGCGAAACGTCGGGTTTCTGCTTAGGTGGCGAAACGTCGGATTCTAGCTTGGGTGGCGAAATGTCGGGTGGCGAAACGTCGGGTGGCGAAATGTCGGGGTGGCGAAATGTCGGTACACGAATTTGGCACCAGGAATGGCGCCATCGGTTTCAATTTTCAAAATCGGAATTCCGACGCCACTTTTTTTCGGAAGTCCGATTTCCGATCCAGAAACCATCGGAATACAGAACGGGCGGTCTGAAGAACTAAGAATTTTGACGGTTTTCTTTACTCTGAGGGCACGCCGAGAATTGGTTTCGTTATTCGAGACAGAATTAGTCATGCAATAAAAGCCTTGAATTTGATATTGAAATTGAGACTAAATTGTCCCAGAGGTTCGAGATAGAATTAAGCACTCGTAATAAGTTGTCCAAAAATCGCCATGATAAATTTTTAAAAGCAAAAAACATGGTCGGTAAAAAAACAACAAGAAAAATTAAAATTTTCCAATTTTGACAAATAAAACTATTTCAATAATTTTGGACAAAAAATTAAATTTTAAATGCAAATTTATTGAAAAATCTCCATTTTTAGGTGTATACTTTTTTGAAAAAAGCTTTTTATAAGCAAATTAAAAAAAGCTATTTTTCGTATTAATTAGACCATTAGAATGCAGGAAAAAAACATGTATTCACATAAAATTGACAGCCCTATGATTTATATCTTTCACAGCTAATTTTGAGGAAAACAAATTAAATTCACGAACAATACGCTGCGTTTTGTGCTGGGTCGTTTCGTAAATTCCGCCATTTTGCAGATTTTTTGTCTAAAACTCTTTATAACTTTGCTCAAACGCAACCAAATTGCATAATCTTGGTAAAACCGATAGCTCTTGGTTAGCTCTATTAGCCTGCCAAATTTCAAAAAATTTGCTTTAAGCTTTGAAAAAAATATAGAGTTTTTATATCTACAACTTTCTTAAATCTCAATCAAATTTTTTGAAATTTAGTAGGCTGATAAAGCTAACCAAGAGCTACCGGATAATTCTAAGATTATGCAATTGGGTTGCGTTTGAGCAAAGTTATAAAGAGTTTTAGACAAAAAATCTGCAAAATGGCGGAATTTACGAAACGACCCAGCACAGCTGCGTTTTGTTAATTGTTTATATCAACCTAATCAGTTGTATTACATCATAAAATTGTGAATGACAAAAGAGACGAATGAATGCCCAAAAATATAAATAAGTTAAAAAATATTATAAATATTTACCTTATCGATTTCTGTGCTTCTCATGTGACAAATTTGTTCTTTTCTTTTTACATTTTATTATAGAAAAAAAAAATTCCATTTGAATAACATTTCGAAATGCTTTTTATTAAAAATGAATTGTCTAATTTTAGTCTTTATTTCTGAAAATCAAAGTTTATTTAATAGCAAATTAATTGAATTATATTTTTATTTAATATTTTTTTTTACTTGGACATTTTTTAAACAAAAAAGAATTATAAGGCTTTTTCTTTTTTTTTAGCAAAATGTGGAATTGCCGGCTAATTTTATGTTTTGTCTTCCTCACTAAGCATTTCATTAACACTGCTAAAGGAATTGGGTCGTTCGGTTCATCATCATCATCATCTTCTTCTTCTTCGCCTGTATTTGAGCACAGCATTGAAATGCCGGAGGAAACCCCCTCGGATTTTCTTCGAAAATTTGGTAGAAATATTGTACACTTTTTTAATATTAATTTAGAGTCAAATAAAATGGGAAAAATGCCGGTAAGAATTACAAATGCTTTTGCTTTCCTGGAATTTGTTTCCGAAATCAGCGCATTGCTTAAATCCGACAGCTTCATCAAGGTGTGTGTGTGAAGAAGCAAATTTTTTTCTTACATTTTTTATGGAAATGTTTTTGTTTCAATTTTAAGATGCCCCTCGTTTTACAAATTGATCGATTGTTTCTTCATATAAAAGAGTTAACAATGAAAAAAGAGCACTTGTTTGGACAAAATTTAAGAAAAACTCTTAATGATTTTTCATTAATTTGCAAACAAATTAGTTCAATTAATCAACTGAATAAAAATGAAGCAAGAATCGTTGGTTCGTTGGTAAGAAGTTTTTGTGGTCTGATCACAGATTGTAATATATTATAGATTAATAATAAATTTATTGTTATATAATCTAGAAAATTCTTTAAGAGGGAACATGAAAATGGGTGTTTTATTTGCTTTATTGGAATGATAGCAGCAATGTCCGATTTTATAAATCAAGAATTAACCAAAATAAAGTAATTTATATTTTGCTTAAATAAATAAAAGTATGATATAAAAAAGTTTTTTAATTTAAATATATTTAAAATCATTTTGTTTAGTGCTACTTTGTCATTTCTACAGAAATTCCGTGCTTATGGCTTTCTCGAGGTGCCAAACAAGGCAATTTTATTGAAATTCAAAATTATACGGAAATTTTTTTATTATGTATTTACGCACCTTACAAATTTAAGGCTGAAATGCGAATGCATGCCTTTTCAGTTGAACAAATATTCAATTTTTGGCATATTTGCAGAAAAATAATTCTTTCTGCAGATAAAACAAATGCCAATTTTCAATATGACACCGACACAATTCATCATATCCATTCTCAGCAAGTAAACAAAACAAATTGAATTTAATTTTTATTAAATAATTTATTTAAGTTAAAGCAAAATTTGTTGGAATTGACCCGTCACAATTTGTACGTTTTTGTTTCAAAAAAGATTAAATTGGTATTATTAAAACGAGCAGAAAAGAACATTGACTGAACAAAATTAGTGTTACTTAAAATTCCTCTTTACATTATAAATTATAGAGAACAATTTTGTGTTAATTTTTCTTGTGATTTTTCCAGGGGTGGTCACGGACACGAATTTTCATATACGTGTCCATCCGTGTCCGTCGGGTTCATATCAGGGATGGGCTGATGTCGTATGTCGTATTTGTCGCATTTGTCGTACTTTTGGGCATGTCGTATGTCGCATGTCGTATTTGAGCAAAAATACGACAAATACGTGATTTATTTTAATAATTATATAATTTAAAAATTTATTGACACAAAAAGGTTTTGTATATTTAAGACTATGGTCAGGGTTCTCAGATGTGTGGCTTTAGCCTCTTTTTGTGGTTTTTTGAGAGGCCGATGAGGCTAAATTTTCAAAATGAGGCTTTAAGGTTTTTTGTGGTTTTTTGAGATCTTCTAAGGCTTTTTGTGGTTTTTTAGAAAAAAACGGAGTAGAAAAGCAAAAAAAAAAAACTGAAAAAACCTCAAAATACAGTCTTTTTTTGGTTCCAAATCTGTTAACAAATCCGAGTCAAATTTTCAAATTTTTCCCGGTCGCGCCTATCGGCACCATCCGCCCCCTCTTACTGTGTTTTTTGCTTTTTGAATAAAAATTTTCATCTGAGACCCTGACTTTGATGTTTTTTTATTGGATTCTTCCACCACAAAATTATTGATTTTGAATACTAGGAAAGTTTTTGAAAAAATATCGTATGTCGTATTTGTTGCATTTGTCATACTTTTGGGCATTTCGTATGTCGCATTTTATTTTTTGTCGTATTTTTGGAAATGTCGCATGTCGTATGTCGCATTTTATTTTTAGATTTGGCCCATCCCTGGTTCATATCCGTGTCCGTCCGAAGTCCCAAAAATTGTTGTCCGTATCAGGACATCGCGATTTGACAAAAGAATGCTATTTGGAACGTGCTGGGTCGTTGCGTAAATTCCGCCACTATGGGTGTTTCGTAATTCGCCAGAGCACAATGGCCATATTTTTTTTAAACTTAATCGAATTTTTTGAAATTTAGAAGGCCAATAAAAAGGTATCTAACAACATCTGGATTGTTTATTTTGGTTGCTTTTGAGCAAAGTTAGACGAATTAAGTCCAAAAATCTATCAAAAATGGCGGATTTACAAAACGCCCATAGTGTCGCGGAATTTACGAAACGACCCCAGCACCTTTTCGAATAAATATCCGAAATAAGGCAAGCACAGGCCAAAAAATAGTCAATTTTGGGTCCTATTTTGAAAAATTTCAAAAAGATTGAATGCCCGGCGGTGAGACAGCACCGGGAAAAAATAAATATACGTGCTGGATCGTTTCATAAAAACCGCCACTTTGGGCGTTTCATACATCCGCCAGTGGGCGTTTCATAAAAACGGCCATCATAAATCCTCAACTTTTTTGTCGATCCGTATGTCGCATTTATTAATTGGATCTGGTTATCCGTGTCGTCGAATCCCAAAAATTGTTTAGTTGGAATCCGAATGAAACGACTATGAAACGACCTAGTACCTGATCTATATATATTGTGTTAAGCTTGGGAGAATGCAGCTAATTTTATTTTAAAAAATCAGAAACCTGCCCACAAATACTATCGATTCGTTCCCAAAAAACTTATGAACTTTTTTTTTATACTCTAAAAGAAATGCACAAAGAATCCCTCGCCGTTATTTATTTGGTAATTAAGTTTATTACTTTATAAAAAATGTATCAATTTAATTAACACTTTATTAATAAGGAGCGGATTTATATGCACAAAAAAAAACAAATATGCCTTTAAAATGTGAAAAAATATACTAAAAAAACCAAATTAACGAAAAAATTACAATTTAAAACTCAAATGGCTATTCAGAAATATTATTTTTTGTATATTAAAATTTTTCAAGAAAAATTTTGGAAAAGCAAATTTCATTTGTCTAATTTTTGTAAAATTTTTTAAAAAAATCCAATTTTCCTTTTTTGGGATACAAATTTTCAAAATTTTGCTAAAGTTGATTTTAGGGGGGGTGTAAATTCAGAAATTTTAGCAAAAAATGCGAAATATGCATGAAAATATGCACCAAAAATGCCAAATATGCAACTTATACAAAAAATCCCAAAATATGCAAAAATATACATCTGAAAAGTCATCGTAGAAGCTTCAAACCAAGTTAAAAATTCGTTTTTCGTGCTTATTAGTCCATTGCATATTAGCAAAAAAGGTATGCATTTGCATGAAAATCCGCTCCCTACTTATGTATAAATGATAAAAAAAGCAAAGTGAATTCCGATAATAAAAATTCATGTTGCCACATATTATTTTAAAATTTTCAATGTCATCTCATTTTGCCAATATCATCTTATTAATAAAAAATATATTTTTTAAAATTCTATATTAGTTTCACAAAGAAAATCTCAAGTTACAAATTTTTTAATGAAGAAAATTTAGAGTAGCTTTACCATTACATTCTTAATGTTGATAAACTAAGATCGTCAGAAATTTTTTTGATCGCCAATTCTTAATATTTTCTTGGGTTAATTTATTTGTAAAAGAATTGCCATTAGTAAATAATTAGAATTGTTTTAGCAAATTATTTTAAACGAGAAGGGATTCAACGGAACCACCGTTAATCGCAAAAACTTAAAAAATATATATTTTGTGCCATTTACCGCAAAAAATCTCATCCCAAACTTCCTCCTCGGAAGTGACTTCATTAAAGGGTATATTTTTGAAATCAACCCCGAGAAATTTATCCCCCTGATTTTTGTTTCGGCCAAAAATCCCCCCCCCCCGCCCCGTTTTTCGGGTTCGGTTCGTTTACCGGCTGACAACAATTTATTTTTATATTATGAACTAATATTTGAAATAATATATATATATAATATTATATATTATATATTATCATCGATTTCATACAATTTCATATGGCCTTTTTTTCTTTTACGTTCATTTAAAAATGCTTTTATAGAAAATTTCTAAATTTTGCTTTTATTACTGAAAAAAATTTAAACCCCAAAAATAACCTGCCATGTTCAAAAAAAGAAAAATAGCAATTGGGTTCTGGCCGCTCCTCTTATATAAACACATTTTTATTTTTGATCATCATTTATGTCACATAAAAATATCGGCCATTCATTAAGTTATAAATTCTTTGCACATCTCATTAAAACCCGAACAATACTCGGTGCCTGGTGTGACTCGAACCCACGCCTTTCCTTTCCATGGAAGAATGTTCTAACCAACTGAGCTACGGGCACCCTTTCAGAAGTTCTCCCATGTCCTTTATCCCACTTTCTCCCACACTCAGCTCCCTTCTGGCATCTCACTAATTTTGCCTTTACTGAAAATTAAATTTTACTATTTTATAGAATTGTATTTTCTAACAATTTGGACTTTTTCCATGTAAATATTAATGTAGTTTTTATCGCAGAAATGTGGAATTGTTGGCTGATTTTATCTGTTGTTTTTCTCACTGATAAATTCATTGACACTGCTAAAGGAATAGGACCGTTAGGATCATCATTATCATCATCAGCATCTTCTTCTTCTTCTTCGCCAGTATTTGAGCAACGCATTGAAATACCGGAGGAAAATAATCCGGCTTTTTTTCGAGAATACGGTAGAGATACCGTACACTTTTATTTATATGTATTGTATGCTGCGAGCAAATTATTATTATAGCAATTTATATAATTTAGAGTCAAAAACCGTGGGAAATGCACCTGTAACAATTCGAAATGCTATTGCTTTCCTGAAATTTGTTTCCGAAATCGGCTTATTGCTCACTGACAGATTCATCAGGGCGCGTAGAAACAACCTTTTTTTAATTCAATTTTCATATATATATATATATTTAAAAAAATTTAAGGACACAATCGATGCACAAATGGATAAAATGTTTGCTCATATAAAAGATTTAGCAAAGAGAAGACGCGTGAATTTTGGAGAAAATTTAAGAAAAACTATTGACGCTTTTTCAACAATTTGCAAAAAAATTAGTCCGATTAACAAAGGAACAACTGTTAGTTTGTTGATAAGTGATTTGAAAAGTTGCTAGCTAGGTCGTTTCGTAAATTCCGCCACTATGGGCGTTTTGTAAATGCGCCATGTTTTACAGATTTTTCGATTATAATTGGTCATCACTTTGCACAAAATTAACAAATAGCTCGTGATTGGTTCTACAGTCATGGTCAAATGTTTATCTACACCCCATTTCATTTTGTTTTTATCGTTATTTAAACTGTAAATTCAAGCCATTTCCGGGTTTTAAGTGAAGGAGTGATCTGATCACTTCAGTCTAAATATGTTTTTTGATCAGCATCAAAAGTTAAGCTAACTGGAATTTTCTCAGATTTTTTTGACCGACGGAACATTTATTTTTTGGGGTGTAGATAAACTTTTGACCACCCTTAATTTGAGCACAATTCGTTTCGTTAAACACAGTGTTTAGGTACAACATTCTTTTGAGTATTGTTATAAACCATTCAAAAGCCCGTAAAAAATACTACAAAATAAAACCATATATTTAGGCTTTAATTGAAATTTACAGTTTAAATAACGATAAAAACAAAATGAAATGGGATGTAGATAAACATTTGACCATGACTGTATTAAGCATTCAAATTTCAGAATATTGATTAAATTTTAAAAAGAAAATGGCCAAACATTTTTATTTTTCATTTTCCCAGTCTCAATTTTCGTAAAACTTTATTAAATCTTGTGAAATTTGGAGGGCTAATAAAGCCAATCAAAAGCTATCGGATTCTGAACACAATAATACGATAATGTTGTGTTATTCATTTGAATATATGTTAAGAGAAGATATGATGATGAATGTTTTATTTGCTTTATTGGACTGATAACAGCAATGTCTGAATTTATACAAAAAACATTAGCCAAAATAAAGTAATTTTTATTTCTGAATTTAATAATCAAATAAAATAATAAACTATGACTGCGCTAAATTTTATTTATTAATTTGTATATTGAATCGAGAAAAGTCAAAAATGTTTTATTTAGTGCTACATTGAACTTATTTCAAAAAATCCGTGTTTATGGCGTTCTCGATGTGCCAGACGAAGCAAGTTGAAATTCTAATTACGATAATTTTCAGACTATAAAAAGAAATTTCTGTTTTTTTTTACGTCGAGTCTGGTTTGTTAGTGCCTCGCCTTTAAGCCCCGGGGACGTTTGGAGTTTATGCAAAAAAAAGCATAAGCCACAGACTTGGTGGATAAGTTGAGCACTTAAGGGTTCTCAGTTTTGAGGCCTGGATTAACATATCATAGGATTTCGTTTATGAGATCTTTCCTGTTATTGGGTGCTTTTTTTTTAAATTTTTGATATTAACAGGTTAGTTTATTTATATTTTTCGATGTTGACGTGGACCTTAACATCCCTGGTACCCAAATCACGCACCTCAAAAACTCCGGTGCCCAAATGTTGTAGGGTAATATTTAACCAATATTTTCCTCTGTTAAAAAAGGTTCCAGAAAGTGTTAATAGCGCTTATTATTGGTTAGCACTTCTTTAACCCATATTATTTACATTTAATTTTAAGTAAGCTCCAAATGTCTGATCCCCTTAAGGCATCATTTTAAGACTGAAATGCAGAACTACACTATTTTTATTGAAAAAATGTACGCCTTTTGGTCCAAATGCATGGACAAAATGGCTTCTTTGAGTTACGACAACGGAGAAGATCATAAAACATCTAAGCAAGTACAGTACAAATGACAAAAATTTATTTGATAAATTTATTTGTTTATTTCTTTTTGTTTTGATTAAAGCAAAAGTTGTCAGAATTAACACGTGACAATTTGTATTATTTTGTTTCAAAAAAGATTGAAATGGTGACCAAATGAGCAGAAAATGAACAAAATGGAGTCTAGGTCGTTTCGTAAATTCCGCCATTTTTTACTGATTTTCCGAAAATAATTTGCTCACAACTTTGCTCACAGAAGAAACCAAACATAAAAATCTTGGTACCATCCGATAACTTTTGATTGGACTACTAGTCTTTCAAATTCCAGTCATTAAATTTTAAAAAAGTTGTGTATATGACGAATTTTGATCGGAAAATATGTAAAAAATGCCGAATTTACGAATCGACCAATTTACAAAACGCCCATAATGGCGGAAGTTACGAAACGCACCAGCCCAAACAAAATTCGTGCTACCTTTTATATTTATTTTCATCGATGCGTAAAAATTGTTTTGATGAAGGCAAAGGTGCAAAGAAATAAATAAATGGTTGGTGAATTAATGAAGTTTAATTTAACTGAACATAAAATATTTTTGAAAGAAAATTTTCAAAAGAATTCATAAAAATTAGCTGATGATAATACAAAATAAATAGACAAATAAAAATAAAAGGGGTGATGAATGAAACGGCGATAAATTGACTTTATAATTAATAAAAAGAAAATACAAGAATATATTTATCTTTGAAAAAATAAGAATGAAAAAAAAGTGTTTCGTTCTCAAACTCACAAACATTTGGCCTCCACGTCCGTGTGTTCCTCTTTTGAACCACAGTCATGTGCGATTGGCATGTACTGTAATTTTGGTAGGGTTTGTCAATTTTAAGTAAATATAAAAAATAAAATAAAATAAATAAGGCACATAAAGTCAGTATCATTTGAAAGCTTTACTCTTTACTCAGAAGAATTTTGCTTATTTGAACCTAAACATCCTCATTTGTCCTTCTTAATTTGAGGTAAATTAGAATTTACTTTTTACAGGGCACGGACAGTTTAGTGTAGCCGATTCAATGTGAGGCCGATTCATTGTAATGGACAACTCAGTGGCAGAAAATTTATTGTATGTAAAAGTTTTTAGGTCAAGATTCGCATTTTGTAAAAATTTTTAGGCGGCAAAAAAAAATTTCTCTTGTAAAAGGGTGGTCTCTAGGAGCTTCCAGAAAAAAAAATTATCTAAAAATTCAAAAAAAATTGATAAAGAGTGGCTACAATACAAAAACAATTCGAACAAACGAATTTGTTTCCGCTCTTATCATAACAAAAACCTTTTTGCGACTGAATTGTCCCTTTTTTTGGGGCCCACTGAATCAAACTTTGCCTTCAAAAAACTGCGCCTTTTAACGCAGTTTTTATAATTTTATTAAATTCTTAAAAATTTTCCCTGGGATTGTCCCAATTTTCTTTTTAGGATCAGGCCCATAATTAATCAACGCGCCAATAAATCCTTTTTGTTATGTTTTCCAAACAATGAGTTCTTTGCGCATAAGGTGAAAAAAAGTTTGGTAGTTTTTAAAAAAAAAAAAGCCGCTAACAAATATGGAACGTAAAATATAGAGCAAAAACTCGAAGCATGGCAAAATATCGACTAAAAAGGTTAAAATGCATGAAAAATTAAAATAAAGAGTATAAAAAAAAATAGATTTGCCATCAAAGCAAAAGCAACAAAAAAATATTTTTCCATTTCTTTTTTTAGCTTTTTGGCTGACAATGCATTTTAAAAATTCGATTTTTCAAATTTAGTTTAAAAAATTGATCATCATATATATTATAATTTTTTTGTTGCGCTTTCTTACTAAATATCCCAAAAAGTTTTAAAATTAAAACAAACTCATAAGTGCCAAAGATCTATTTCCGAAAATCTTAAAAATATGGTGATAATGGACCAAAAAACCTTCCCCCTAGCATAAAAATGTAAAGCAGAAATAATCTTTTCTGCACCTTCTTCATAACACTTGCTCAAAAAAAAAACGCAAATCTATACAACTCAGATCCTAGTATTTTATGTATAATATTTTGTCTTCGTACCAAATTAGTGTTGGTCAGACTCAGGGCGGCCTAGAATTGAGCGTAAGAAAACATTGTTCAAATGCCAATGGGTGCGCAAATCAGATCCGACCTTAATTTGAGTTTTTTTTATAAGTGATTGGCTTACAAATCTTTTTATGGACAAACCCAAAAAATATATATTTTTTTGTAATTTCATACAAATATCTGCTTAGTGCTGAACCCAAATTAAAAGAGACACCCTTTACGATTAAAAAATTATTTTACTCATTACAAGGGACCAGATTTTTACGACACAAGAAAAGCCAAATTTCATTAAATATGCACGAAAAATGCTAAAATATGCACAAAATATACATAAAAACCTTTAAATATGCAGTAATATGTATTAAAAAAAAAAAATTGTATTTTGCAGTTCATATCTAGTCAAAAAACCTTTTCCCCATAATTATCGATTTTTTTTAATTGCATATCTAAATTTTCATAATCCTCAGCATGATGCTCATATTCTTTAAAAATTCAAAAACTGTTTCCAATTTGCCAATATTTTTTAGAAAAAGTTCCTGTTTTTACGAGTATACTATTTTAACGCCGATATTCAGGGGTCTATTTTTAAATTTTATCGCTTAAATGTACTTTTTATAATATACGAAAATTCAAAGCATATATGCATAAAAAATGCGTACTAAAAGCTTTAAACTAAGTTAAAAATACACTGTTTCGTGCTTATTAGACCAATGCACATTAGTAACAAAAAAAAAAAGTATGCATGTGCGTACAAATCCGGTCCCTAATCCTTACAAATGAATAGAGCCCGGACGGGAGCGGGCCCCGGGAGCGGACTTTTTATACCTAATTTATGATCAAAATACACTCAAATTTCAAAATTTTCACCGGCGGCGCCTATTGGCACCGCTGGACCACCACCGTAAGAATTTTCGGAATTTTACAAGTATGATGAAAACTATTATTAAAATACCGAAGGTTTCGGGATCACATAAGTCGAGATGCAAAAAATGCTTAGCGAAAAAAAGAAAATTCCGAAAAAAAATTAATTTAGGCAAAAAGTACAAAGGATTTTGGGTAATTTTGAAAAACCCCCGTTTCCGGCCGGGGCCCCGGTCAAAATTTTGGACCGGGACCGGGAGCCCCGGAAAAATGGGGATTTTTTCCCCGGGGGCCCCGTTCCTGGGTCATCGTCGTCCCCCGTTCCCGTAAATACGAAAAATACACCCCCCAAGAATCAATTTTTGACAAGTTTTCAAATTAACTTTAAAAATTTCAAAAAAGTACATTTTAAAACAAAAAATTCTTTTTGGCAAGAATTTGGCAAAAATTCCTAAAATTAAAGTAACAATCAAAAAAAAATTTTCGCCTAAAAATAAAAATTTTTTGCCTTTGCTTAAGTTTTTCGTCCATATTTGTCCATATTTTGGCATTTTTCCATATTTTGTCAATATTTCGCGATTTTAAGACCATATTTTATGGCCATAATTGCGATTTTTACTCCATGTTTTTGACATCCCTTGTTATCACCAGGTAGCGCGCGAGTTAGTCCCTTATTTCCTGATCGTGTTGATCTAAAATTGCATCTCCGTGCAACAATTCTTCGGCCACCGTTCCTCCTTAACAAACAAATATCTATTTTTTAGAATACCCAGAAAATAGGTAAAATTCGTTTATTTTCCAAATAGAATTTATAAATATTTAAACCGAAAAGAAGTATGAGACGCGCATATAGTTGAGCTTCCTAGTGCGAAGGTGGCGTTGCGAAAAAGTTTGGTCTGAAACTTAAATACTTTTTGAAATCGTCAAAATTATTAAACTATGAATCAGTTGTGAATTTAAAAATTTCAACATCTAAGTAAAGGCTTTGATTAAACTTAGCTTGGATGAATTCGAAATTAAGCCCCAACTATTTTTTGTTTTTTTACAACTAAAAATTTCTTACAAAATAGGAACTTCAGGTGTCCGTGGAATTTCGGAACAACTTTGGCTCATTAATGCAATTAAATGGTATTTTCTAGAAAGGTTTTTTACAATGTATTTCTTTCCAATACTGATCAATAGGAGAAAAAATCACAAACTCGATATCTCATTTTTCTTGAGCCGAAGACACTAAGCAAGACCACAAATTCATTAATGCAATTAAATGGTATTTTCTAGAAATGATTTTTACAATGTATTTCTTTCCAATTCTGATCAATAGGAGGAAAAATCACAAACTCGATATCTCATTTTTCTTGAGCCGAAGACACTAAGCAAGACCACAAATTCATTAATGCAATTAAATGGTATTTTCTAGAAATGATTTTTACAATGTATTTCTTTCCAATACTGATCAATAGGAGAAAAAATCACAAACTCGATATCTTTTTTTTCTTGAGATGAAACCACTAAGCAAGACCACAAATTCATTAATGCAATTAAATGGTATTTTCTAGAAATGATTTTTACAATGTATTTCTTTCCAATACTGATCAATAGGAGAAAAAAAATATGGACCAAAATTAAGGACGAAAAACTTAAAGCAAAGACAAAAAAATTTTATTTTTAAAATTTAAATTAATTCTAAAAAATTTGGCGAAAAAATTTGTTCCCGGTGGCGCCTATCGGCACCACCGGCTCCCGCCCCTTAGAATGGGAACATGAATAAAAATATCTAATTATTTGCGCGGATTTATATGCACAAAAAAAAGCCAAATATACGCCTAAAATATGCACGAAAAATGTTAAAGTATGGAAAAAAAAATATGCATAAAAAGCGTAAAATATGCACCAAAAATGGCAAAATATGCACGAAATTTTAAGCAAAAAATTAAAAAATTCAATTTTTTTCTGACACTGACAATGCAAATACATTCAGGGTATGCATATAAATATTTTTCATATAATAAAAATCTAAAATTTTTCCAAAAGTATTTTTGGAAATTCCCAAAAATTTTCTTAAACAATTCAAATTTTTCATTTTTGGGACTTTTTTTTAAGTTTTTTCTTAAGTTGATTATTAGCGGTGTAAATTCTGAAATTTTAGCAAAAAATGCGAAATATGCATCTGAACGTTTTTGTGCTTATTAGGCCATTGCATATTAGTAAAAAACCTATGCATTTGCATACAAATCCGCCCCCTACTGAATTTCCCGTGGTACGGGATCAGTAACGTTCTTCATTAAAGACAAGATTTCATGGTACAACAAAAAATGCAATGAAATATTCATTCTTTTTTTAATTCAGGCTGGGAATTTGATGACAAATTGCTGATTGCAACAATGCTTGATCCGGCCTATAAAGGAGCCTTTTTCAAAGACTCTGTCATTTTTAGCCGAGCCAAAGATTTATTACTGCATGAAGCCGAAAAATTGCATCACTCTTTCGCTTTCTGTTGTGCCTTCTTCCCTTCTATTTTCTCTCCGTTATTCTACTCTTTTTCCTGTTTATCTCGGGTAAATATCATAAAGAATGAAAAAATGGAACAAAAAATCTCAAATAAATAAACGAACTAAACCAATTGAAATGTCTTATTTATTAATTGAATGTTACTTTTAGACTAAATTTTGCTTATTTTACTCTGTTCAGTAAGAACATAATATAAAGCAGGGCTTCCATCGGCCGAGTTCGATTTCAAAGTACATAAGGGGAAAATTTGTGAATTCAAAGTACAATTAAAAAATTTATCATATGCAATAAAAAATGGTTATTTTATTCTTGTGGTTTATTTTATTTTTTTCGACCATTTTCTTGTTTCTCGAAAGCATTTCTGCATCTTGACATAATTGAGTCCAAAATTAATTAAGTGAAAAATTTTTGAAAATTCTTGATGCAATTTGTTAACAGATTTTAACTAAAAAAAAAAGTCAAATTAGAAAATTTTTAAGTTGAATTTTGAAGAAATTTATGATAAAAGACGTCCGGCAGGCGACGCCGGGCAATTTTTTTTTGAAAAATTTTATCTTTTTTGTTAATAGATTTTTACAAAAAATGACCATTTTGAGAATTTTTGGGAAATAACTAGGTAGCACGGTACCGGTACTGACCGGTACCATGATGACTGGTAGCGGTACCGGTACCAACCTTTTCGACCGGTACGGTACCGGTACTAACCGGCACTTTTTTTTGAAAAATTTAGTCAATATTTTTGAAAAAAACAAAAAATTTTTACCTTTGGCTACGTATTAAAAAAAGCTCGTATCAAATTCTTTCGAAATTAAAATATAACTCGTCAAAAAATAAGAATTTTTTCTGGTCAAAAATAATAATTTTTTTAAAACACACTACCAAAGATTATAAAGCAGTTTTATTCAACAAAATCAATGTTTGCAGCATATATTACTTCCGGCAGTTTTTAAGCTGGTAAGCTTTGAAATGAGATATTAAATTTTTAATTTCAAAAAGTTGGGGTCGGTAATGTCGATAGACGCCGCCGGGAAAAATTTTAAAATTTTCTTTAGAGAAATTATCAAAAAATGGCTCTATTTTGTAAAAAGTACATATTGGATTACTTTCTTTCATAATTTTTAAACTTTCCTAATTGTTTTTTGAAAAAAAAAACAATTTAAAAAATATTTAAGTTCCCTGCGGCGTGCGGGATTTGAACCCAAACAAAAGATATGAAGAAACAATAATACATCTACCACCACACTGAATTACCATTGGGATGATTTGTTTAAAAAATGAACATTTATAACGAACATTTTTCCCGAAAATTTTTCTTTTCTCCAATTTTTCTCAACAATTTCTTACTTTACCCGTGCTTGTTTGAAACCGGTACCCGGTACTTCATTTTTTCAAAAACCGATACCAGTACCGGTACCGGTACCTGAAAAAACCGAGAATACCTCCGGTACCGGTACCGGAACCGTGCTACCCTAAAATAAACGTGATACATAAATAAGCAAAAATTGTGGATAATTAACGACAGAATGCCAAAAAATTCCTATCCTCCAAAATTAATGAGTTTTTTAAATTATTGTGGAGAATGAAAAATCACCCTTCTCAAATTGAGGCCTTTTACCCCTAATGAAGATATGAAAATTTAAGGAATTTTTGCATTTAATTATTTCGAAAGAAAAATAGGACTGTTAACCCAAGAGAATCAATCCATTTCCGAAATAAGGACATCGCTGGTTGAAAAGGGGCCTAAGACAATGACAATTTTGTTTCGTAAGAATAATAAATTTCGAGGATTTTTGGGATAAATTTGGAAAAAATATAAAAAAAAAAATCAAATTTCTACAGTAAATTAGTATTAATATTGATAAGGTCCAATTGTTGCCAAATTAAAATTGAAGTCCTTCGCCCATTATCATTTAAGAATTCTTGAGTTCATTTCCTGTTTTTACTTTTACTTTGTAAAACCAATAATTAAAAAATGTTGACCAGCCGTCCTTATTACGAAAAATTTCTTTCGATCGAGCCATTGGATGAAGAAAATTTTGATCTAAATTAATTTTTTTCATTTTTTGTTGTTTTTCTGCTTCAAATTTCATCTTTTGGATTAGTGCTTTATGAAAATTGGTTGTGTATTTTTCATTGAAAATCGGTTTACAAATTTATTTTTGGTCTAAGCCTTTGGTTTATTATTTAAGTTGAAAAGTACGAGAGTAGTATAAGGCCACGAATCTGGCCCCAAATTTTGGACCGAATGCTAAATTTTTTCCTTTCCCTCGCGCTCATATCCTTATCGCCGCGCGCGCGCGCGTGTGTGTGAGTGTGTGAGTGTGTGTTTGTGTGTGTGAGAGAGAGAGAGAGAGAGAGTGATGAGAGTGAGAGAGAGAGAGAGTGATGAGAGTGAGAGAGAGAGTGAGAGTCAGAGTGAGAGTGAGAGTCTGAATGAGAAGCAGAGTGAGAGAGAGTGAGAGTAAGAGTGAGAGAGAGAGTGAGAGTCAAAGTGAGAGAGAGTGAGGATGAGAGTGATAGAAAGAGCGGGAGTGAGAGTTAGTGAGAGAGAGAGTCAGAGTGAGAGTCTGAGTGAGGATGAGAGTTAGAGTGAGGAAGAGAATGAGAGTGAGACCAAAAGAGATTGAGAGTTAGAGGGCGAGTGAGTGGGCGTTTGTAATTTTTCTCACAGTTTCTTCATCTTTTTTTGACCGGGGTTTCATCTTTATCCTGGTGAAATTTGACCTTAAAAGCTCATAGGGGGAAGTGTTTCGAATAAAAGTGAACAATGCCTAAACTTAACAAATATCACCTTTCTTTCTTTCCCTCTTTTTTCTTCGCTTCCTCACCCTTCGCCAAGCTCCCTCTTCCTGTCTGCCCTCGCGCACTTGCTCTATCGCTCACATACGCAAGCACTCCTTTCTTCTCTTTCCTTCATCTCGCACACTTTTTTGCAAATTCAAACGGGAATTTTCCCGCCATTCAGAAATTTTTTATTGCTTTGACCTGTCAGTCAATTAATTGGCGCATGCCGTCAATTTTTTATGACGGTTTTTTACCACTCAAAAATCATTTTGCAAAGGCGGCAAATGGGTTTTATGAAAAGACGCCAATTTTGCACAGCATTGCGCAACGGCCGCTGCGCACCATTGCGCAATATTACGTAACTCTCGTGAAGGACGCGACGTTTTTATGCACGCACATTCGATCATAAAAGGCGACCCATTCACGGCGAAGAGGGTTCATTTCACCGCAGAAGGATCGAAGGGAGAGGGAGGGGGGCGCAAGTTGCCCCTCTGGGCACTGCCCGGTATGCAAATTTCCCTATCAATCATTTTCCAACCACAAATGCCACGGCAGAAGGAGGAGCCAAATGGGAGGACGCAATGACCAAGTCCATTTTCATCATTTCCCCCATTTTTGCGTTTTAATTTCCTCTTTTAGCAATGTCCTTCATCCCTCCCGGCACATTTGCATTTTTGTCACGAGAATATGGAGATTTTTCGAATCCCAATGCCGCATACAACCCCAACATACCCTATGACCCGAATTCACTGGCCGAACTTGCGTAATTTTTCACTAATAACAATTCCCTTTGTAAACCCTTTTTTCTTGAATAACGTTTCTTTATATTGCAGCAAATGGAGAAAGCAATTTCTGGAGGCAAAATATGGACCAAAACAACCAACACCACCATCATCACCGCCATCATCACCACCGCCATTTCGTGAGAACAACGCCATCCCAATCATCATTGGTGAATTTACTTCCTTTTCCCACAATAAAAATAAATTTTAAAGGAAATCGACCAGACGAAAATTGTTGGGTTTTGAAAATTTTCGTTTCTGATTTTTTCTTTTTTAGGGCGACATCTTCACAACGACGAAAATGATGGCGGTTACGAATCAGATGAGAACGACGAGCCGCCGATCATCCCGCCACCTGTTCCACCGAATCTCCCAATTCTCAGGGTAGCTTATGGAAATTGTTTTAAGTAAATATTGAAAATATTTATTTGGAAAATATTTATAATGGCAGCTTTAACAAATTTTTCATCCAGGAAATTCTCGCACAGCTTCCACAACCTCTTGCACAGTTTCAACCTCATCACCAAATTGACCCGAATCATCAGGCAAGAATTCGTCCACAACCCGCGCCCGTACAACACCCAATTCCGTTGCGCGCCGTGCCACAGATTGGGGAGGTATAATTTAGCACGACTTAATGTAAAATTTTTCAACAAATCCACCTTTTGCTTGATTTCCAGCACATGCTAATGCCACCAGGTGTCCATGGTCCAATTCATGTCGTCCAAATGCCACCTGGTGTCCATGGTCCAATTCGTGTCGTCCAAATGCCACCTGGTGTCCATGGTCCAGTTCGTGTCGTCCAAATGCCGCCGGGTGTCCATGGCCAAATTCGTGCCGTCCAAATGCCGCCACCTGTCCAAGGCCCAGTCCGTCTCGCGCAATTGTCACCGGTTGTCCAAGGCCATGCTCATTTTGCCGAAATGCCGCGCGCGGTTCTGCCTCATGCTCTCGCAAATGAACCGTTTGGTCACGCAAACCACCCCGATCCAGCAAGAATGGCTGGCCAACAATTCCCTCCACAACCAAATCAAGTAAAAAAAATTTGCAGCCGTTTTATGGTCTCTATGTGTTTTTTTGACTTTAAGGCGCAGGGGAATGGACCTTTTCGAGTTATTCAACCAGCACAACACGCTTTTGCAAACGAACCATTTGGCCGTCCCAATCATCCGGTGCCAGCGCGACTGGTGGTCCGGCAACTCCTTCCGCAACCACTTCCGGTATTTTTTCAGTTTTTACGCAAAAATAAAATAGTGTTTTTTTATTTTTTCCCAAATCATTTAATTCTTTTGTTTTGAATTTCAGGCTGGCGATGGGAACCGCGCTTTTCATGCTGCTGAACAGAACCGTCCTGCCCCAGCGGTGCCACGCAGCCCCCCAATGGTGCTCGAAGTATTAAGAAGGCTGAGAGAATGGCGGGGACGCCCAAGAGACCCAAGACGTCCTCCCCAATGAATGAAAATCAATTGTGTTGAAATTTGTTGTTGTTTTTGAATTTGGGTTTGACCCCAATACTTGGAAAAAAACAATATGAAAATCCTAAATTATTTTAGATGTTGCAAAATCTTACTTTAGACCGGGACTATGAGGAAATGAAAAGAAATGAAGAAACACTCGGATTTATCCTGTTCTTTTTATTTTTACTGTTTCACTCTTTTTGTTTTCTAGCGTTGATATTGCGGTTTTGTTGCAGAGATGATTAAACGAAATTGGGTCTAATATAGATCGTTAGAGATATTTATTCTTTCCAATACCGAATACTAGTTTAAAATTTTTTGAAATAGACCCCCAAGATGCCACTATCGCTTCCCCATGAGTTGCTGTGCGAAATAATCAACGCAATGCCGCCCCCAAAAACGCGCCCAATTCTGTACTGCAATTCAATTTTGTCCGCTTTTGTTCAACGCCGGATTTGTTCCATGGTCAAAAAATTGTTTCGACTGGAATGGTACCAAAACCCAGTGGTCCGTAGAAGTGTTATAAATTTGTTTTTTGATGTTTTTGTCCCAATCAATGTTGCAAAAATAATATGGAAATAATAAATTCGTCTCTTTTTTTCATTTTGTTATCTGCCTATCAATACCTCTTATTATAATTCACATTTTTATCGTCCCAAAGAAATTTCACTTAGCACTCTTCACGATTTAAATGGCGTCTTTCTGTCCTCTTGTCCAAATCAAGGAATCGGGACGCCTTACTACTCCAAAGGGAAAATTTAGTGAGGCCAAAAAATTGAACGATTTTTCTATTTAAATTTTAGGCCTTTTTTACGCCCTTGAATTCGCTCGTAATTACCAATTGATCGAGCACGGAGTTTCTAGAAAAACATTTCGCTATTTGATGGAAACGGAAAGAAAACAACGTGACTTAGTTTTTACATTGATGGACAAAGCGGGGATAGACGGGAACAAAAAGACGATCGGACTCCAATACCTTGAGATTGTCCAAAAATTTTGGGACAGGGAACACCCCGATTTTTTTCAAGTCGTGGCCTTTGACATGGTAAAAGAAAATTCAAAATAAATGTAAATAATTTATTCAGAAAACCGGTCTCAAACCGATTTTCAAAGGGGATGGGGCTCGAAAGAGCCTAGTGTGTGTGATAAGAGATGGTGACCATTGGGATGGGATCAAATCCGTGACTCAATTCTTTTGCGTCAAAAATTTTTGTGTGGCTTGCGAAGTGACATATGATCGCCCTGAGAGACACCGAATTGAATGTAAGGAGCGATGCAAGAAATGCTGTCGGATGGGATTTGGGTTCCCCTGTGAAGACATATGTGGGGAAATTCATTGCGAGGAGTGCAACCGAAGCTTCTACAACACCGAGTGCTTCGAGGCGCATAAGAAGACGGCATGCAAAGAATATAAAAAATGTGGGAAATGCGGGGAGGCATACCAAACACGTTCGAAGCACACTTGCGGGGAAAAGTTCTGTCGGCTTTGCAAAGTCTACCATTCCGGTCGGCAGTGTTTCATCAAAAAGATCAAAGTCCGACCGCAGAAGGTCTACCGAATTGTGGCCTACGACCTGGAGACAACAGTGGAGGAGGGGGAACACGTGCCAAATCTCGTCAGCGCGGCCATGACTTGCAGCGAATGCGTTGGAGAAGAAAGAAGCTGCGAAATATGTGAAGGGCAGAAGATGTTCACTTGGTCGACGGCTGATGGTTTTAATCCTATGAGCGAATTTATTGATTGGATTATGGACTTCCAACGATGTGAGACGGTGGCGTTTGCACATTATGCGGGAAGATTTGACTCCCATTTTGTGCTAAAGGAGCTTACAGAAAGAGGGGTAGCCACAGAAATGATGATGGCAGATTTGAAAATCTATCAGATCAAGGCGGGCAGGGTGTATTTTCGTGATTTTTGGATGCTTAGTCAGAACAAGTTAGCAGATCTCCCAAAGACATTGGGCCTGAGCATTCCGCCCAAATTGTATTTCCCACACAAATACAATAAAAATGTCAACTTTGGGAAAAGACTACCGCATCTGCCAAATTTGGATGACTACTGCCCAGAAGACATGAAAGAGGAGGAAAGTCAAAAGCTCGAGAGATGGTATAATGAGAATTATGAGACAGAATTCGAATTAGGTAAGAAGAGCCCACTTTTGTTATTTTTATTTTACATTTAAAGGGGAACAGCTGAAGGTTTATTGTGAAAGTGACGTGCAAATTCTGATGGCGGCCGTTTTGAAATTCCGGCAATTATTTCTGGACATTACGGAGGATATGGACGTGATGAAAGATAGTGTAACAATAGCGGGAGTAGTGATGAAGATTTTTCGGTCAAAATTTTTGAAAGATAACCACATCCCGATAATTCCGGAGGGAGGGTATGAAAGAGCGGATAATCAAAGTAAAATAGCGGTGAAGTATTTCGAGTGGCTAGCTCAAAGAAAAGGGGTGAAAGTGCGACATGCGGGCAATGGAGGGGAGATTGAATTTGGAGGATTCAAAGTGGACTGTGTCATCGGAGCAGAGAAAAAACTGCTAGAGTTCCAGGTAAAATTAAAAGTATTTCTCTAATTATTCGATAATTAAGGGGTGTGCTTTTCATGGGTGCCCGAGGTATTTTTTGCCTTGGACGATGGGGCCGAACGGTTTATGCATGGGAGAGAATTTAAGAAGGACACAAATTAGGATGGACATTTTGAGGGAAGCATGCCAAAATTTCACTATTGGAGAAGTTTGGGTAAGAATGAATCTTTTTTTTCGTCTATCCAAATTTTATAGGAATGCGATGTAAAAGAAGAGTTGAAGCGTAACCGGGAGATGAAGAAGTTCTTTGAGAGTGTGCCGGATAGGGGCCCTATAAACCCTAGGGAGGCGTATGCAGGGGGAAGGACAATGCCATTTTGTCTTTTTGCGAAGGCGACGGAAGGGGTGGAAATTTCAATGTTTGACATCATCAGCCTTTACCCCTTCGTGAATTATGGTAACAAAAAGGACCAAAATTAGAAAGTTTTAATTTTTTCAGATACCCCATATCCCGTAGGGGTCCCAAAGATCATAGTGAGCAGGAAATACGAAGTGAATTGGACCGTGCCCGATGATGTTCCCTATGATGGTTTGCTGAAGGTGAAGGTCATCCCCCCGAAAGTTTTGCTCCACCCTCTTCTTGCTCTGCATATTGATGGAATGCTGCTTTTCCCAAACTGCGGTATTTGTGCGAGAAGGGCCAAGAATGAATTTGTGATGGCGAAAGATGTGAAGAAATGCACCCACACATCAGAACAGAGGGCATTGACGGGAACTTTCACTTCCATCGAATTGAGAAAAGCGCTGGAGCTGGGATATAGGGTCACGGGATTCTATCGGGCATATCATTACGAACAGTTTGACACCCAACTGTTCAAAGGATATGTCAGGATGTTTTTGAAAGTAAAAGTGGAGGCATCGGGGTGGCCCGCGGAGGTGAAGACCAAGGAGGAAAAGAAAGAGTTTATCGCTATGTACAGGGCAAAGTATAACATCTGCTTGGATTATGAAAAGATGGTGTTTAACCCAGGGTTGCGAATGATCGCAAAATTGGTAAAGAAATATATTATTTTCGTAAATGGTTGGAAATTTAGGGGTTGAACAGTTTATGGGGCAAATTTTCTATGCGAAACACTCTTTCGACGACGGAAATTGTGAATAGCATGGAAAGATGGATGGAACTCGGGAGAGATGAGACAATTGAGATTAGAAGGCCAATAAAAATAAACGAAGAGATGTCGCGGGTTGTCTATCAAAAGAAGACAGAATTTATCAAAGAGCATAAGGTGTCGAATATTGTTTTATCACTATGGACCACAAGTGCTGCTAGGATAAAGTTGTATGAATACATGGAGAGGGTCTACCAACAGGAAGGGTGTAAATTACTGTATTGCGACACCGGTAATCGCAAAATAATTAGATCTGTTTAATTTTTTAATTTAGACTCTTTGATATTTTCACACCCGCGTGGCGATTGCCCATTGGAGGAGGGGAAATTTTTGGGGTAAAAACTAACTATTATAAAAAAAATATTTCTATATTTAAGGGAGATGACTCGAGAATACTCCGATAGCGAAATATTGGAGTATGTTTCTGGGGGGCCAAAACAGTATGCCTTAAAGATGAGAAGAAAGAAGGATGGGGAAATTTGGCATAAAACCAAAATAAGAGGGATGACATTGGATAAGCGGAATGCGTTCAAATACGAACTGTTCAAGGAAATGGTGCTGGAATACAGGGAAGGGGTCAAAAAGAAGTTTCAGTACCCGGGGAAGATTGGGCCGACGAAAGACTTTCGGGTGTTATCGAAAAATGTGACGAAAGAATACGAGCCGGTGCAGAAGAAGGGAATAATTGATCATGATTTTAATGTTTTACCTTTTGGTTTCTATTAAATAAAATTATTTTCCTATGTTATAAATAACGAACCGTTATCATACGCCATATCTAAACTAATTAATTCTTTTTGCACAAATTTTAAGGATGTCCAAAAAAAGTTTTCTGGAAGTATCAAAGGATGTTCGCCGCGCACGAAACACCCGGCACTATTTCAAAAGAAGTCCAAACATGGAAAAATATTATGAGGAGGTCGAAAGCCATGTGAAAGAAAACAAAAAATTTGGAATTAAAGAGTACATAACCAGCTTTTATTTTAAAAACCCTGAAAACGAAGATCCCGAGAAGAATTTTAAAAAAATCCTGAAAAAATTAATGACCGAAGCCATGGACAAAGAAGTCGATCCAGGGTGGAAAATAGAGAAGATCTCCGTGGACCTGTATTGCAGCGCGTTCACGGACCCTGTGATTGTTCCTGCTCGACCGTGGCAGCAGACAAACCCGGATAATGTTTTCAACGAATTTATGCATAGACAACAATCGTTTGGGGAGGTGAAGCTGTTGGACCAGAAGATTTCGATAATTATTGCCACATATGCATTTCCCTCTCAAAAATAAATTTTTTTCTTGGTCCGGGCTTTTTTTCTTTGACGTTAATTCGTGTTTATCTTTTTATCTTTTTAGTAGCTAAATTAATTTTAAGAAATGTATTCGATCCAAAAATATTTTGAGACCCATTTTGAAAAGGAGGATTTTTTTTGGAACAGGAACCGGTCCGAGGTGGAAGCGCTGCTAATGGACTCGAAATGCTACAAAGTGGCCGTTCATAAAGATTACGACAATCCCTTTTCCCACTACATCGAACTCCTCAGGCTTGAGACTCCCCTTTTCTGTTTTTCCATGCTCGAAAGAAATATGCGAGTTTTTTATGACCCAGGAAGGGGTACTCCTATCGGCCGATACACAATGGTTTTAAACGGGGTAGTCCGGTTGGCCTATGTCGGATGGGCACAACCGATGATTGTTGTCTTCTTTTTCTGGGAAGGAAAGAGTGAAACAAACCCAAGAAAAGATTTTACGAGCCGTCTTTTTGAGGCGAGGATACCCCTTATAAAGATTATGGCAAAGGCTTGGGGCAAAGAACTCCTACATTGCCCCGTCTTTATACTGCTCCACATGTTTTTGAATAAAGTTGATAGGTGAGAAATTCTTTTGTCGCTTAGGAATTTTATTTTTCAGAGACATTAACAATTCTTGGTCGCTTCTATATCGGAACCCTCCTACCCTGTTGGACATCGCTCGCCGGATAGTCGCGGAAAAGAAAATGGATGAATTTACAAAATTACCGTCTTTTTTCCGGATGATTTTTTACAATAAATATTAAACCTTATAATTAGTTCTAATTCTTGGTTTCACAACCTTTATTGAAGTTTGTTTTAACAGTTTTTATTAGGTTTAGAATTTTTAAAATGTGCACTATCGACATGATTAAGAATTTCCAGCTTTTGAACGGTGAAGTTTTTCTAGTGAGCGCCAAGATTGAAAAAGTTGTTGGTGCGGAGTATAGGGTAAGGGAGGACTTTAAGTTTGTCATTTGTTTTCTTTTTAGGCTTGTGTTGTTTGCCGAAAGGGGAAATGCGCATGTGGAGCGGAAAAGAAACCGTCATGTTATTTAAAACTGACGGTTTCGGATGAAACGGGCGTATTGGAGGGGGTGGCATTCTTTGGAATGCGGGGGAAAAATGATGGAATGGTAATTTTGGGAAAAAGACAATTCTCATTTTTTAATTTAGGAGGAAGTCAAAGGATTAGTGGGGGCGATATGTACGTTGAAAATCGGGGCTCGGTTGAAAGAATACGGCGGAAAGAAGGGGGCCTACTATTCGTTGATAGATATTATTTCATTTTAAGATCTATAAATAACGATTGTTGTTTTAAAAATAAAAATGTATTTTTTAACGGTGTTATTAATTTTGGGTTTTGTCTCTGAGGGTCAAAGCTGTTGTTGTCTTTCAAAAGAAGAAAAACAGCAGCTAGACGTTGCCAGAAGATCGGTTGAAGAGGGCATTATGGAAATTATTAGGGTATCTAACGAAGCCAGAGAGTTTTCTTTTTCAGCACATAAAACAATGGTTGAAGCACAAAATATTAAAGATAGAAATCCCGAAAATTCTGGCTTAAAATTTTGGCATAATAAATTATTAGATGGTGTTAGAAAAATTCACAATCTATATGAAAAAATAAAAAATGAAGAAAATAATTTTAAAAAAATTAAAAAAGGCATGGATAAATGCCTTGACAGAAAAGATCCAGTAATGTGTCAGGAATTAGCTGACGACGCCAAAAAATCAATTGAAATCGCCAAAAATCACAGACAGGAAATAGGGCAAATTTATCGGAATGCTTATTCCCAGCCTGATTTAAGCATTGGGGATTTGGCCGATAAATTAAAAGAAACAATGCGTGGAAACCAAAAAGTTTTTGAAAGAGAAAGACCAAACACTGAATTTAGGGATGAATTTATTGCCTATAAAATATAAAAGAAAAAAGAAAAATAAAAACACAAAAAATGAGTACTCAAAGACTGAAAATGGCAACAGCAATGTTGCTCGAATCTTCTCAAAGGGAAACGGAAAGGATGTGGAAAGAAATTGTTAGATTAACAGAAGAAGTTGACGATTATACAAAGTCGGCGCGAAGTGCCCTAACGCGAGCAATAAAAAACAGAGAAAGATCCCCCTATGTTAATAGTGCACAGCACTGGTTTCTTAAACTATCTGACTCTATTTGGCGCCTTTACAAAGTTTTTGACCAAATTAATTCCGAGTCTGATAAAGCCGAATTGATATGGCAAGAAAATAAAAAATGTACGGATGGTGATCAGGCAAAGACATTAGAAGACAAAATGACAAAGTCTTTAGAAGAAGTAAGAAATTTACACTCCGAATCGAGAAGAACTCATTTTCAAGTTTTAGAATATGAAATATGGGGAAGGTATAAATAAAAATTGTCATAGATATATTAAAAAATGGGGGCCGAAATAATTGAAAAAAGTTGCCAAATTAATTCGAAATTTGGGTATAAAAAAAATAAAATAAGATTTTATTTTAAAAACCCTATGATTATAAATGCAGAAGAAAATTTGAAAGAAATTCTTTCAACAATAATTGAGGAGATATATAAAAAAGAACAAACAAATTTTAAAAGCATTTTAAAAATCTCTTTTGGGTTTGAATCTTTTTGTCTTCCCTCAAATTACCCAAGTGAAAACACAGCAGAATCTCTAGTACAAAAAGTTTTGGCCAAAGAAGAATCATATTCACTATTTTATCCTTTGGATGATGTTATAACTTTAGAAATCACAATAATTTCTATTCCAAAATGTCTACAATAAACCAAGAAATCAATTTTATAAAAAAAGAAGTCGAAAAAACATGGAAAATTGTTAGAAAAATCCTTAAACGCTCAGATATTTTAGTAATTTTTTCTAATACCCTTTTTAGTTATGTAAAGAGATACTATTTTGTAGCTTTTAGTGCCCCCAACATAGAAAATTTATATTTTTCTTTTTTAAAATTGGTAACAAATATCCAACAAATGCCAGAAAAAATTAGGACAGTTTACAGAAACATGGCTATAGCAATGCAAAAACTAGAAAGGTGTGTTTTACAAACCCATCTTGACAGGTGTCAAAGTGCTGAAAAAATAGCACAGGCAAGTACGATATGTATTATGGGATACCATAATCAAATTAAAAACTACCGATTTGACGTAAAGATGTTATACTACAAAATTAGATTTAGAGCAATTAAACATTTATCTCAAGTGGAAAAGGAAGTTTTTTATACACATTTCAGAAGAAATCCTTCGAGAAGTCTGATAATTAGAGAAAAAATTGAGACCCCATTTAGACGTTTTACATACACCGCCAAATAAAATTAATATTTTATAATTTTTTTCACTTTTTTATGGTTCGATGGCCCCATATTATTACGCATAGAAAATGAAGGTTTTTTTGTCACTTGCGCAAAAAAATCGTAAGATTTGTACCCACATTATTTTTTTTGAAAAAAAGGCAACATTTGTTCTTTTGTTTTTGAAGGACATTCTCCTGTGCAAACGCCGTAACGGTTGTAAAAAATAATATTTTGCAAATTTAAGAGAATTTCATGCCCTGAGGGCTTATTTTTTGAGATTGTTATTGTTTTGTCATTGATCCGAATGATATTAAACGGTGATGGTTCCATTTTTTGTATATGCACGTGAATGTTTTTGGGCCCTAAAGCAATTTACTAGTTAAAAATGACAAAAAATTGGAGGACAAACGATTAGCGCGCAATTTAATAAATCGGGCGATACAGGGCGGTGTATATAACATAAGTAAAATTATCAAAAGTTAACATTCAATAGGAATTTATAATGTTGCTTAATTTCTATATTTTTAATTCATCAAAAAACTTTAGCAAAATGAATTTTTTATCCATAAAAAAGGGGAGTAGCGTGGTCCGGCACGTTGGCAATTGCGAAAGTTTGTTTTAAAATCAATCCTTTTCTTATTTTTGCAATTAGTAGCACAAACTTTTGTTGTACCGCACGAGGCGGAGTATTTTGAGGCAAAAATGCTCGAAACGACAGGGTCGGATTTTTTTGTAATTTTATTTATGTTATATTATAGAACGGTGACCGTCGGGTTTGCGCCCGGTAAACTTCCCAACGGGCAAATGGTAGGTTGGGCGGACAACACCACAGGGCTCGAATCGAACGGCGAAGTCTTTTCGGGTGGTTTTCTAGCTAAGAAAACGCATGCTTTTTCCACCGGCGATATTGTGGGGTGTTACAACAACAAAAAATTCACCCGCGTTTCATTCTTTTTGAATGGCAACTTTTTGGGTTTGATAAGTTTTAAAAAGTTATAATCACGTATTCGTATTCTAGAATCGGCCAACTACAGTTCGCGGGCCCCGATGAAACCGGCTATATCGGTGCGTGCGCCTGGTGATGCCGTTGAACTGACAACTAATGCTGCGATTCCTCAAACGCCGGGAATTTGGAGTTAAAAGAGAATTGGACATCGACGAAACTCAAATTGTTTCCTTTGTTTATGTCAAACATAATATTTTTTTGTTGGGAAAAAAAGTTTTTGTAATTTTATTATATTGGAGAGAATTTTTTACGTAGATAATTACAAGAAAAACGTAGGAGATCGCTGGCGCTCTCAGTGAAAATGAACAGAGAGCGCTGGCGCTTTCAGGGAGAATGGAAAGAGAGCGCTGGCGCTCTCAGTGAAAATGAACAGAGAGCGCTGGCGCTCTCAGTGAAAATGAACAGAGAGCGCTGGCGCTCTCAGGGAGAATGGAAAGAGAGCGCTGGCGCTCTCAGGGGAAATGAACAGAGAGCGCTGGCGCTCTCAGGGAGAATGAAAAGAGAGCGCTGGCGCTCTCAGGGGTAATGGACAGAGAGCGCTGGCGCTCTCAGGGGAAATGAACAGAGAGCGCTGGCGCTCTCAGGGAGAATAAAAGAGAGCGCTGGCGCTCTCAGGGAGAATAAAAGAGAGCGCTGGCGCTCTCAGGGGAAATGAACAGAGAGCGCTGGCGCTCTCAGGGAGAATAAAAGAGAGCGCTGGCGCTCTCAGGGGTAATGGACAGAGAGCGCTGGCGCTCTCAGTGAAAATGAACAGAGAGTTTTGAATTGTAAAACATATTTATATGCATAAAATTTTTCTGAATAAATTGTTTCGTCAAAAATTATTAAAATTCGAATGAAAAAAACTTGTTAAATAAAATTAAAACCCAAATGCCTCTGACAAGAAACCAGATTTCGGCTTAAACCTAGTTTTTAAAAGAAACTTCTATTTGTTCAAAAATTCTTATCTATGTTATTTTTATATTTTAACTCGTTCTTCCATAAATTTTCGCTTGATTTATTAATACTTTGACCATTCAAATATTTTCGTCTTTTTATCTGCGAAATCATCTAATTCTTTGATAAGCGAATTTGTTGCGATAAAGCGCAGACGCCCCAGAAAAGAAATGCAATGAGAGCGCAATAGATGAAGCAATTGATTAAAGACGCATGAAAATTATTACTTCTTTCGATTATTTATTTTAAATCTCTATTCATATCCTTGGATGAAAGTTAATGTGAATGTTTAAATGTTTATTTTTTTAAGTTTTTTATTTAAAATATTTGTTACGTTTAAATGTCGCAATACAATTATGAAGTGCCAACTTTTTTGGCTAATGATTTTAATGATGAAGAATTCAACTTTTTAATGAATGGAATTGAAAAAAATTATGAATCTGTACAACATGTTGGCGCGCTTTTATTTAATGTCCCTACTGGGAGTAGCGGCCTACAGAAAGCACCCGAGATAAAAAAAGACCGCATCATTCAACCGAGGTGGATTTTTCTTTATTAAATGTGAGGGCGGTATACAAAGTAGAAAAAATTTTGGTGAATAAAAAACAAATTTTTAAAAAAGTTTTGGGGTCTATTTGTCTAAACCAAGGTTGAAGTCCAATTGGATTATCTTAAACCAGGGCTGCAGAGATGTTGGTTTTCAGAGCTCAATGATAATGTTTCAAATGATTTTTGAGAAAATTTATCATTTTTGTTAAAATCTGATTCTTAAAATAGAAAGAAAATTTTTTTCCTTATCGGTTTTTTCAAGTGTGTTCAATATATCGAACATACGCGATGGTATTTTTGATGTGCGTCCGTCTCTTGAAGTAAATTCTAAAACATCGTTTTCTGCATATTGGCGCGAGTCCGATGCGCCTATAGCACATATTGATGAATCTGAAACGGCCTTCTGGGGGAATGTCCCAAATGAAATGGTTTATCATCAAGAGCTTCCGGCAAAAATAAAGGTGCCACTTGGCGAATGCCTTGGCTGCCTCCCTAAGATATTGTCTGCCGATTATCGGCGAATACCCGGAATTACCGAACCTTTCTATTATTTTGGTAAAAATACCACCTTTGCACCAATACATCATGAAGATAATTTTTTGCGGTCGGTAAATATAAACTATGGACCTGGGACGAAAATATGGTAAACGGTGTCTTGTTCCTACAAATATTTATTAAAAAATTGAGGTATACCATAACTGCTAAAAATTGGATGGTTTTTTGGCGTGCGATTATGCAGCTCCTGCCGTTGTATAGTGTGTGTTCGGAATTTTTACGGCACAAATCGCTACTCTTTACGCCCCAGTTGTTGGAAGAGATAGGCGTTCAATTCCATCGCGTTGTTCAAGGGCCGAATCAAGGAATTATAACCCTCGAGGGGTGTGCCCATCAAGTTATCAACATTGGGCGCAGTGTAGCTGTGGCCTGGAACGCAGCGAGTCGCAGTTGGTTAAAATTTGGTAAATTGTCTGCGCATTGTGAATGTTTTCCAACGAGTGTAACAATGAACGTGGAGGATTTAACAAGAGTTTTTTTACAAGAAGCAGAACGGCGTGGAGATAAGGAGCTTAGTCCTATTTGGAAAATGTATTTGGATGGACAAGGATGCTCTCTTTTCAACTTCCCAAAAAATTGCCCTCCTTTTCCGACATCATTTTCTGTACGAGCGGCAAATCCCAGACCTTTGAAATATATAAAGGTTCGTTATACTTAATATGTAAACGGAAAAAACGCCTTTATGAAACCCAAAAAAATGCCAAAATAAAAAGGGGCTCTTAAAACGTTCGTTCTCTTTTCGTTTTTTCTACCTTTTTTATCGGAAATCCTTAACATATAATATTATTCAGGTCAATGGTTATTTCTTTCGTTGCGCAAAAGAAACAACTGAATGTTTTTCGTATAAGTGTTGCGAAACAAGTAGATGCCATGTTTCATTGCGTCTTCGAAAAGAAGGAATGGGAAAATATGAATGGGGCGATCTTGGCAAAGAACATACACATATTCCTCAATATACCCCTTCAAATAGCCAATTGGTGGAGCTTGTGCAAGAATTAAAGGATGTAAATTATTTTAAGAGCGGAATTGCTTCTTTAAAAATGTGAAGTTTATTTTTAAGAAATATGTAGTTTACAATGATGTTGAAAAAATTTTTCTGTATATTTTATTAAAACAATATTTGTGATTTTTAATAAAATTTTTAAAAAAGATTTTTGTTTTTTTGTCAATATTCTTGTTTTTTTATAGCTCCTCCTCTTTTTTCATCTCTTCTTACCTTAATCACTTCTTTTCCCTGGTATTCTTTTGTTCGCTTGAACCTTCATATTTTTTCGATCGATATTTGTAAGAAATTTGGCGAATGATAATGGGAGCGTGGGGCGTGGGTGAGAAAGGGAAGAGAAAATGAGAAAAAATTGAACAGACTATAAAGTATAGGAAGGGAAAGGGGACATTCGCTCCAAAATTTGGGGCCAGATTCGTGGCCTTATACTACTACTTACGAGTTGGGTAACTAACTAAGTACGAGTCGGGGTTTGTCCGTATAATATTTTTTTGCAAATAGTGCACGCTAGGACTATACGGAATTCCTGGTTCCCGCCCGACTCGGGAAATTTTCCGGGTTTTTCGTATCCCGTCCCGGTTTCCGGGGTTTGTTTCCCGGATTTCGGGAAATTTTTACACTGTTAAAGATGGCTTTAAGGTCAAAGAGAGAAAAAGTCCGAAAAGGAATCTGATATTCTTTTTGACCAATTTCGAATTCCGGTTCCGAATTCGAACAATTATTTAAATTTAGAAAAATTTTAATTTCGCTTTTTAATCGGGCCCAGAATTTGAAATTGGTCAAAATGAATGCCTTTTAGCGATCTGTGGATTTGGGCAAAGATTTTTTGGGAGTCAATCAAATTAGTCGTTTTGTACATCTCTTGCCGAATTAGTGCATTTGAATAACACAAAGATTACATCTTAGTTATCTTTTAAACCTGTGATCCCATAATCCACAGGCACCCAAAAATGACTCCCAAAAACCTCTTCCCCACCCCGTGTGAAGGGGCGGGGAATACACTAAATTGACTCCCAAAAACTTGAAAAGGTTTTTGGGGAGTCAACAGATATAACTAAATATCAAACTCTGTGTTCTGCCTTAGGGATCGATCATATGTTATAGGATATGTTAAAAAATTGGAAGAAAGGGATGGGCAGGATACGTGTCCTTTCTCTATTGCATGTCTTCTTTTCCTCTCTCTTACCATCACTCTCTCTCTCTCTCTCTCTTTGAATTTGGAAAAGGCAACGTTAAGTGATAATAAAATTGCTAAACAATTGGTAACCGAGATAACCAACCTGAGAATATGGAGGAAGAAATTCAGCGGCATTTAACAAAAAAAAAAAAAAAAGGAATTTCGCACGGGAAGATATTTTTGCAAATTGATTTTTTCTTCGGTTTTCTAGTCTTTATGATTGGTATTTTATTGGGTTGAGCGGTACCGGTACTGGTACTGAAAAAATATACAAATGAGTACCTAGTAGCGGTTTTCCCAGCCAAAAAGTACCGGTTTTTCTAACTGAAAAGTATCGGTACCGGTTTTTTTAAAAGTACCGGGTACCGCTCAACCCTAGTATTTTCTACTTTATTTATAGCTTTTTTGCACTAGGGTTGAGCGATACCGGTACCTTTGGGAAAAACCGGTACCGGTACCGCTATGAGCGGTACCGGTCATTGGGGGTACCGGAACCGGTACTGCTCAACCCTACTTTGCATCGGTGCTAGGTCGTTTCTTAAAAACCGCCATTATGGGCGTTTCTTAAATGCGCCATTTTTAATGAATTTTCGAATAAATCTAGTCATAACTTTTCTCACAACCAACCAAATGAAATAATCTTGGTATCCTATGATAGCCCTTGAATTGCTCTATAAGTAAGATAAATTTCAAAAAATTTCATTAACTTTTAAAAAAATTGGAGCTAAAAAAGTGGAAAAAATTGCCATAACTTTTGAAAAGCTTAATGAAATTTTTTGAAATTTTACAAGCTTATAAAGCAATATAAAGTGTATTGTATGATAGCAAGATTGCTTAATTTGGTTGGGTCTGAGAAAAGTTATGACTTTATTTAGTTGAAAATTCAGTAAAAATGGCGGATTTAAGAAACGCCCATAGTGGCGGTTTTTAAGAAACGTCCCAGCACGCTTTGCATCCACTTAATATGTACTGGTGTAGCCTTCATTATATTGTGACCCTTTCTTATATAAATATTCATTAATACAAAAATAGGAAACAGATTATTTAATGGTAAATAAAGTTTTTTGTCAGTTTTGTATGAATACATAGTACGAGTCCCACCCCTGTTTTGTATGCAAATGCATATTATTTTTTGCTAATAAACAAATGGTCTAATAAGCACAAAAAACGTATTTTTAATTTGGTTTGAAGCTTCTAAGACGCATTTTTTGTACATATTTTTTGGGGATTTAGTGCATACTGCATATTGGGTTGCATATTTGGCATTTTTGGTGCATAATTACTGAATACAAGCTTGAGAAATACCAACCCTGCTTTAAATTCCTATATGTTTGAAACAATAAATTATTTGCATTGCTCAACAGCAACCAAATGAAATAAATTTGATATCATACGATAGCTATTTGTTAGATCTATTAGCCTTCCAAATTTCAGAAAATTTGATTAAGTTTGAAGTAAGTTATAATCACAAAAAGCCAGCAAAATTCGTTTTTTTGGCCAAGGTTTTTCAAATAACTTTATGGAATTTTCTGAAATTTAGAAGGCTAATATAGCTAATCAAGAGCTTCGGTCCATATTTTCCATATTTTGCGATTTTTGTCCATACTCCATATTTTGGCATCTTGCCCATATTTTATGTCCATACTTTGGCATTTTTGGAAAATTTCATGAGAAAAATGCAGTAAATACGAAAAATACACCCCCTAAGAATCAATTTTTGAAAAATTTTCAAATTAACTAAAAATTTTCAAAAAAAGTACACTATAAAATGAAAAATTTGAATTTTTGGCAAGAATTTGGCAAAAATTCTTAAAAATTATAAGTAACAATCAAACAAAATTTTTCGCCGAATTTTTTAGAATTTATATAAATTTAAAAAATAAAAATTTTTTGTCTTTGCTCTAAGTTTTTCGTCCATATTTTGGTCCTATTTGTCCATATTTTGGCATTGGCATTTTTCCATGTTTATGTCCATATTCAGCGCTTTTAAGACCATATTTTATGGCCATATTTTGCGATTTTTACTCCATATTTTTGGCATCATCCCTACTAATAACTATTCCAAAATCAACTTTATGCTGACATACGTACAAAACAATTCGTTAGAAACAACAATAATACCTAAAAAAAAAAGGAGACTATTTATTGTAAACCACAATTTATACTAGGCATCTCAATATATTACATTTTTCAAAATCAACGAGAAATACCGAGAGAACATCAAAAACGCACATTTTTTTAGAAAAGTATCGAAAATGCATGTTCATTCTCGTTATAATGGCCATATACGACCAATATTTTACAGTTGAACACCTCCACCACCACCACCAGGAGCAGGAAATTCGGCCAATTCGACTGGCAAAATTTGATTGTTGTTATTACGAAAACGAAGATTTGTGCATTCATTGAGGTATTGATGTAAAAAGTACACCAATCCAACAAAATAGATGAACATTAGTCCCCATGCCACATAATTTGTTGGATTAATGGCCAGAATCATCAGAGTAACAATCGCTGACCCAATTATTAAAAGAACGCATATCACATCCAAAACGCATCCAATTTGAGTGCTATGCTCACCAATTTGTTGGACAACGCCTTGAAACATTTGACGAACATTGACACGCTTTTGTCTTCGATGATGGATTGTCTGATGCTGCATAAAATTTTCAATATTCATATCTAAAAAATAAATTTCAATTCATTACGGTAACTAGGGGACTAGAAAATTTTTTAATTATCTCGAAAAAATTCTAACTAATTACATTAAAAAAACAGAAAGAGTCTCACTTAGAATAATATGTCAACAAGGACATTTGGCCTTAAGAATACGGTGCCTAAAAATTCTACCTTATGAAAAACTAAAAAAAGGATATTTTTTTAAGATTATATTTTAAAAAACAATTACCTTGAATTGCTTCCAAAAATTTATGAATTCTTAAATAAAAAAGCATTTGCATTTTATCCAGGTTTTCTTCTGTGTAATTCATGGAGAGCAATTCTTTCAATTCTTCTGCATTTATTTCGTCCAAATTTATTTTTTCTCTTTTATTTTTTAATGTTTTTTGAATATTTTCTTTTATATTTTCATCATTTTTTAATTGATTTACCAATTTTATTGCCATTTTTTCGAATTTATTTCTTGTTTCTTCAATGCTTTTTGTTTCACTTAATTCAAGGCAAAAATCTTTTCGAACTTTTTCTAATTCTTCATAAAAATTGTTTTCCATATTTGAAAAATATTTTTCTATTTGATTTTCTTCAGGACATAAAAATTCCAGAAAGTATTTTTGCTTCCATTCATCGATAAGTTGGTTTTTATCAGCAGAAGAAAATTTTTTTTGTGTTTCAATCAAAAAATTTCGAATCTCAATTAAATCTTAAAATTAAAAAAAATAATAAATGAATGAATAAATTTAAATAACCTTTTTGACCATTTATTCCGTAGCATTCCATTTCCATAACACAATTAAAAAATATGAAAAAGAAGCAGAAAAACATTTTTATAATTCTTGAAGATTATAAATATTTTTTTTTGGAATTGTAAAAAGTGGATAATAATGACTAATATTTGTAAGTTTGTTCGAACATTAAAATACCAATTTTTTGGCGCAGAATATGCAAAAGAAAAAATTAAAAAAAAATAATAAATAAATTTTCCAGTATTTTTTCCAGTGGCTCATTAGTTAACCTTTTTCATGCGTATTTTGAAGGAGAATCTAACTAATATTTGCCAGCGTGCAATGGATTTCCGAAAAAATTTTCAAACACGGATTTCCGACATCTGATTTATAAAAATCTTTTAGCTTGGCTTTCCTCTCTGACAATATTTCATTTTACTCGATGCTTTTTTAATTATTTTTCCACAAGCCAAATCATGCATAATTAGATAATTACATTTGCGTCATTGTTTTTGTTTTTTTAGTGACATTTTTTACTCTTTAATGAAATGAATGTGGCAAATAAACTGATGTCTTATTTAAATTATTTTGTGATTTCGAAGAAATAAACATTACTTATTTTTTTTAATTTATTTTTTCAAAAAATAGCTAAATTTTTACTGTTTTTTTTTTTTTTTGGTGCTAGGGTTTCATAAATTCCGCCACTATGGACGTTTCATAAATCCGCCATTCCTGCGTAGAACAAAAATTTTACGCACTCGGTGGGAAAACCCCACGGCTCTTCCATTTAATGGCTGGGTTTTGTTTATTAAAGAAATTAACTTCAAAATGATCAAGTTTCCCAACAGGAAAAAGGCATTTTTTAATGTTCAAAATTCTTTTTAGACCAATTTTAAGTGAAAGGGCCGGCAGTGCTGTTAGGTAACGCCGGGAAAAAATTTTGAAAATTTTTAGTGAAATTTGTTTACAGAGTTTTACAAAAATAAAATTTTTGATTTAAAAAAAATCAATAGGTTAATATTCGTGGTGACGATAGGCGCCGCCTGAAAAAAATGAAATCTCTATTATTTTCTTAAGAAAAAATGGTTCAAATTCAAAAAATTCAAATAGAATTTGTGAAACATCTGAACCCAATTTTAATTTTATCCAATTTGGTAAAGAATTGTAAAAAATTTTTGTAGATTCTTTTTAAATTAATAAAAATGCAACTAATATTTGATTTTGTTGATTAAAACACACTTTTGTCTTGGAAAATAATTTTTGAAGAATATTACTTTTTACTGGGGTTTCCGGGGCGGTAAAAATCGGTAAATTTACCGCCTTTTTACTGGCGATCAATTTGAGAGAAAATCAGTAAAAAGCGAGAATCGATAATTACCTTTTTTTACCGTTACCGAAAAATTGCATTTGCCAAACACTACTCAATAACTTTAATTGTTTCAAACCATTGAAATGCATACCAATGTGCCTTGGGCACGAATTGGGCAGGTTCTTTCGGTGCTATGTATGACAATTTGCTACAAAAATCACGGATGGGAACAAAGAGGGAAGCTAAATATTATATTGGCATCAATTCAGATTAGATTTTCATTTTTCACATTCTCTTGGTGTATGATTGAAAAAAAAATAAAATTTTATATCATCGATTCATTTTAAATTTTATATCATCGATTCATTTGTCTTTTTACACAGAGCCAACTCATTTATATAATTCTATTTGCGTCATTGAAATATTTGCCATCTTCAAAATATTAAATTTTTTTTTTTGTTATTTAAATTTTTGTGATAAAGAAAATAACAGATTTTTTATTCATCAATTTATTCAAAATCTTTCAAAAATGACAAATTTTTTACTAATTTCTGTCTTCTTATATTTAATTAATGCCTACGGCTTTTCAAATGGTCAACCTCCAGCAGAGGACCCTGGTTTAAATATCTTATTAATTTTTTAATTACTCTTTAATACTATTTTAAGGTTCATCTTCTGCTGGTGGGAAAACAACTCAAATGAACATTAAGCATTGCCATCAAGGTTGGCCTCGGGTCGGGAAAACTTACGGTTGGAGTATCGGGTCGGATGGGCGAAAAAAGTTTAGAGCGCCGGCAAAACTAAATTTCTAAATTCCTATTGAAAATTTAACACTTAAATTTGTTTTATTTATTTATTATTATTAAAAAGATATTATTGTCAGCCTAAAAAACTCATCTGAAAGAATTTTGAAGGATTGTAAACTCCTTCTCCCGAATATCCCCTTGTTCATTACAAGTAAAAAATGGGTTCGAGTTCAGCTTTGACGACAAAGTTCGGGGCGACTTTTTAGATCGAATAAACACCCGAGTAGTGGGTGAGATAATAATGACAATTCTGTTATCAAATTTAGAGTTTTTGACAATGCTCAAAGAAATTGACGAACAATTCTGCACCAACAAAAATAAGGTCAGTAGTTCGGGATATCATAAGAATTTCCTGGATTAATACCGATTTCGGATATTGTAAATTTTCCTTTATATAAAAAAAAATATGATTTAAATATTTTATGTTTTTTTTCATTTCTTTTAAGATGACCTATGAACAGCAAATTTCATTACTTTTAAGTATTATACAAATAAAATTAGAAGAAAAAGGGTATAAAATTGCTGAAAGCTTGAGCGAAATTGAAAAACTTTTTATAAATGATTGCTGTGACAATTTTGGTTTCGTTCAAAACAACAACAATTACCAAGAATCTATGCCATTATCGGTGCCTGATAAAATTATTACATTTATATAATAATACTTAAAATTGGGAGTCGGTAAAAAAAAAACTTTAATAAAAATAAAAATTTCTAATAATATAGTCTTACATAATTAAGGAGATTTTTGTTCAAACTGCAAGGAAAATATGTTTTGTTGGCACTTTTCTTTCAATGGCAGAATGCATCATTGAAAAACTGAATAAGAAACAGTAAACAAATTTTAATTTAATAACAATTGTTTATATTTTTATTGTGAATTATTACTATTGTTTAGAGAAGAACAACAGTCAAATCGAACAGTGATCCAGCGACTAATGAGTACAATGGGAGGAAATGATGAATATGATGCAATAAAAAATGCATTGGTAAAATTATAACCTGGCATATTTTTAATTCACACACAGAACGCCAAACTTATTTTAATATAATATTATATATAATTCTCTTGAATTATGTAAAATACGGAGTTAACCTTCAGTATTAAAAAACAAAGTCTCACTGTCTCATTTTCCGACCGCTTTTGACTGGTTATTAATATAGTTTTTAATTGTAAATGTAGCAAGATTTAATATATTAAAAACAATTTCATTTTATAATTTATTTTTGCAGCTATTAGCCACTGTTTCCGTCGAACATTTATTTATATTTTGGGACAGAATAAGAGATGATTTCATTAAACAATATACGCATAAAGGAGATGAACATTATCAAAATGAAAGCATTATTAAAGTTGTAAATTTCTTTTCTTTTCTTTTTTCTTTTAAATTTTAATTTTTAGATTAAAATAAAATTGGACGGTTTGACACGAAAAGCACTGAAAGAGTTTGTTTCAACAAAAATTGCTATGTCAAAAAATTAATTTGAATTGCACGATTGTTGGACATTTCGTCGAAAATATTTTTAAACCACGAATTTACAAAAAATGCCTTTTTCAATCAGAATTGAAGACAAAAATTTTTTTTACAAAATATTTTCCCTTTTAAATATCTTTGGTTCCCTTTTAAATATCTTTGGTATAAAAAAAGATAAATTTTCGTAATGAACCGTGCATCTTTTTAACTCAATGAGAGGACCAAAAGCGTGCTGGCGCGTTTCGTAAATTCCGCCATTTTTACTGAATTTTCGACTAAATGAAGTCATAACTTTGCTCAGAAGCAACCAAATGAAACTATCTTAAGATAGCCCTTGAATTGCTCTATTTGTTAGATAAATTTCAAAAAATTTCATTAACTTTAAAAAAAAATTGGAGCTAAAAAAGTGGAAAAAATTGCCATAACTTTTGAAAAGCTTAATGAAATTTTGCAACCTTATAAAGCAATATAAGGGGTATTGTATGATAAGAAGATTGCTTAATTGGGTTGCTTCTGAGCAAAGTTATGACATGATTTATTCAAAAATTCAGAGAAAATTGCGGATTTACGAAACGCACCAGCACTGACCAAAAGTAGTTCCTTTGTTTTAATGTCAAGGATCATTGTATAATTAGTATTCTTTGGTTTTTTTTTTTATAATATTTATAGAAGATAAAAAACTTTTATATTTGTTTTATAATATTATATTCATTATATATCGTATGCTAAATCATTAAAAAAAAGTCTTTATTCACAGTTTTCCTCCGTTGTGATTTTCCTTGCTCGAAATTTGGTTGAACTTTTATGTATACCTTTTATTATTAAACAACAAATTTATCTTGTAAGCTTTTAACTCATAATAATAGAGCTCCTGAGGAAATTTTGAATGGTAATAAATTTGTTGCATGGCGTGGCTTTTTTGGCGTGGCCACGCCAAGATGGCCACGCCAAAGTGACCCAGACCGTAAAAAGAAGAAATATTACAGTTTTTACAATTTTTGGGCAATTTCTCTAATATTTTCTAAATTTTTCACGGCGGCGCCTGTCTGCACCGCTGGACACTCGTTTATTTTAAAATTTTTCAAAAAAACGACTTTTTTAGGCTAAATTCCGTTGACAAATCTGAATCAATTTTTTTTTAATTTTCTCCGTTAAGCCTATCATCACAACCGGACCCCAATTCGTTTATATTTTCTCAAAATCAAGCTTAACAGTCACAAAAAATGGGCATTTCTTGCAAAATCTGTTGCTAAAATAATTACAGATTAATCACAAAATATATGCGTTTTACTATGAATAAAAAAAAAATTTTGATTTAAAAAAAAATAATCGTAAACGTAATCGAATCGTGATAAGTCGTGTTTGTGGCCAAAATCAATTTTTTAATTTATTTTAAACTATTACATAAATAATATGTTAAATTTAGAAACTATTTTGATAAATTCTAATGCTATAAATAAATAATTATTTAAATTTGTTTTCATTAGCCCTTAACTGTTGGATTTTTTTTCTTTTTTCATCCAATTTTCAAAAATTTTCCCGGCGGGCCGATATTTTAATTAATGAAAACTATACTTAACTACAAGGCTGCCAGATGAAAATTTTCAAATCGATGGCAAAAATCATCATTTTGAAAAAAAGAATTATTCGAAGATCAAGGAAATTCAATAAAAGCATCAATTTTTAAATCAAAGGGGCGGGAGTTGGAGGTGCCGATAGGCCCACCGAGGAAAATTTTGAAAATTTAGATCTGATTTGTTAATGGATTTCATAAAAATGGCCATTTTAAAAGTTTTTTTTCCAAAAAATCACAAAAATCATCAAACAACCATTTCAATAAATTTCATCTTTGACCTAACCCCCTTCAAAAGCTACAAAATTATGATAATTATTCACGGCAGACCTCATATATATATATGATTTTAGATTTTTTTTTTTGAATTTTTAAGTGCGTAAGAAATTTTTTTGAAAAAAAGTCTCGGCCTCGACTCAAGAAAAGTCTCGGGTTTTTCTGGTCTCGGTCTTGGTCTCGAGTTTCGGGGCCAAATCTCGGTCTCGTGTCTCAGTAAATTTTTGGTCTCAAGCATCACTAAGCTCGATAAGCGCGAAATCGTCGGTAGATACTTATCTGAAGGCCCAAACTCAAAATTGTTTAAAACGCTCTGAATCGATGTAAAAGATTCGAACATCACTTTCCTGCTGCTGTAAATATTCAAAAATTGTAATTACTTTAAATAATGTTAGGTAAAATTCAATAACAATCAAATCGACGTTTTCAAATTTAGCATAAATTTTTTTTTTTCATTCACATATATATATATATACAACTATACAACATATCTTTAATGCAAAATTATTATTTTTACTTTGTTCACTACAGAAAAACTAAATTAATATATACATACATATATATTATATAAATATATATATATATATATATATTTAAATATATATCATATCATTTTACCATTTTCAGCTAAAGCACCCAGAGAAGAATTAATAAATAATTAAAGATAAAATGATCTTAAATTCACTTATTTTGTTTGTCTTGGCCACTGACGGATTTATTGACACTGCAAAAGGAATGCGGCCGGTGCCGTCATCATGGTCGTCTGCATTTGAGCATCGAATTGATATGCCGCAAGAAAAATCAATTTTTCTGCAAAAAAACGGTATAAAATTCCGGAGCAGGATACTTCTTTCCCGCCATTTCTTTCCCGGGACATTTCTTTCCCAAAATTATTTTTTTTTAAAAAGCTAGCCACCACCTAGTTTTTCTAAAACACCTACCCTAGAGAAACAACCACCCCCTAGTTTTTCTGAAAAACTTAACCCCCTTGTTTTTGGATAACTTAAATTTTTTGAAAATCTAACTTACTGTATACCCTCATTTTTGCATGAAAACATAGCCACCAAGTTTTTGGTGAAAGAAATAGAAAATTCTTTAGGTTTTCAAAAAAACTAGGCTTGGGTTTGGAAAAAAACTATGGGTAATTTTCAGACAAACTTAGGTTTAAGTTTTCAGAAAAAAGTTTGGTTTAGGTTTCTAGTAAGAAATTTGGGCTTAAGGCCTTAAAAATAAGAGATAATTTTTTCGGAAAAGCTAGGGGATGGTTAGCTTTTTTAGGGGCTTAAGTTTTTCAGAAAACCCAGGGGGTGGTTAGGTTTTTTAAAACGAATTTTGGGAAAGAAATGTCGCGTACCGATAAAATTCATATTTTTTCTATATTCAAAAACTTAAATATTGCTATTTAGAAGCAAACTACAGAGCTAAAATATTAATATCAGTTGGAGAAGCAATTTGTTTTCTAAATGTATTTTCCAAAATTAGCTTATTGCTCATTTTGGACAAATTCAAGAAAGTTGGTTAATAATTTCATATATTGTTAATATTCTATTTATAAAAAAACTCGAAAAGAAAATTTCTTTTTTAGGAAGGCATTGATTCCCAAAATGAAAGGATGCATAAATGTGTTGTTACTTTAATAGAAAAAAATCTGCACAATTTGGGACAAGCTTTTTTCAAAATTTTTACTAAATTTAAAATAATTTGTGGCCAAATTGGATTTGATAATGAACAAAACTACGATATCACCAACATGGTTATGATATGTATTTTAATTATATGCAAATATATATAAAATGAAAATATAGTTTTTTATTAAAATTAAATACATTTTCTTTAGACGGATTTTGACAATGGAAACAAATTATGCTTAATAGGCATGGTAACGGCAATGGCAGAATTTATATTTAATGAAATAAAAAAAATAAAGTACTTTTTTGTTGTTTTGTATTAAATTTTAGTTTATTTGTTATAAAATTAGATACCGAATTATTTATAAATAAACTGTCTAAAAATTTAATTTAATACACTTTTATTACTACCTAATTTATTTGAAGTAAATGCTTTTCATTTAAGTAGCCCGAGCCAACATGTCAAGTCACCAATTCTATTGTTTACGGTTGGACTGTTTGGCAAACGTAGCATTGCTGAGGTACTATATAAAGGTGCTAGGTCGTTTCATAAAAACCGCCACTTTGGACGTTTTATAAATTCCGCCATTTCGCAGATTTTTTTTAATCAAAAACTTGTCATATCTTTGCGTAAACTCAACCAAATTGAATATTAGCGTACCAAATTTCAAAAATTTTGATTAAAATTTAAGTAAGTTGTAGCCATAAAAGGTGCAAAAAACTCTATATTTTTCTTAGAACTTAATCAAATTTTTTGAAATTTGGTAAGCTAATATAGCTAACCAATAGTGTTTGAGCAAAGTTTTGACCAGTTTTTCTCAAAAAATTGCGAAATGGCGGATTTTATGAAACGACTCAGCACGCTATATAAACATTAAACTTTTAATTATAAATTAACAAATAATTTTCAAGCATTTTTTATTTGTTTCCTTATATCTTTTTCAGTCTGAAATGCACATATATTCCGATTCGGTTCAACGAATGTCAAATCTTTGGAGCTTTAACAAAGATGCGATGACAGCTGATAATGATAATGCCAGTTTGACTAATGGCAAACAAAATCATTTTTGCATACAAACCCAACCAGTAATTGTCTTAATTATATTAAATGTTCAATTTTAATTTAATAAAATTAAAAATATATATTTTTTTTGTTGTAGTTAAAGCAACATATAAAGGAATTGACACGTTTCAATTTGTACGATTTTGTTGCAAATCAGATTGAATTGGAGAAACCAAACAAAGAATGAAACGTGAAAATTGATTAGATAAAAGTGAAAATAGGTCAAGCGATATAAAAAAAACTTTGTTGAGCACATTTATTTGTTTTTCTATGTTTTTTACAAAGGATTAGTAAATTTGTTTGCAGAAACCTTACTTAAAACCAATTGCATTCCAAATTTCTAAGTTTTCAAACCTTAAATATCTGACAAAGATCGCATATACCCTCATTAAATCCTGATTCCCTCCCCTTCATTCATTGTCTGTTTAAAGTTGGCATTTACGGGTAGAAGTCCGCTAAAGTTAAGCGGTTAAATTCACCGAAAACCCAAAATTCAATTAGATAAGAGTTCATCACTTGGGATGTTTTTGAGACTTTCAACTTTATTTTCCCTAAAATACTTCCTATTGTAAATTTACCGAAATAAGGACATCGCTGGTTAAGAAGAAGGAGTTGGAGTCAAAATAAGAACATTTCCTTTATTTGTATGCGGATTTTTTAAAAAATAATATTCACTGCCGAATTGTCCACTTCGGATGTTCATCATTAGGGAGCGGATTTGTATGTAAATGCATATTTTTTTGCTAATATGCAATGACTAATAAGCGAAAAACGTATTTTTAACTTGTGAAGCTTTAAAAACTAAAAAATATGACACTATTTGCAGTTAAGCTTCTGAAAAAATATGCATTATTATCAGCGTTCACAGAGAGTCGGATTTGTTAACATATTTTTGAACCATAAAAGCGCGATTTTGTTAGCTTTTTGAGAAAAAAATTTGAAAAGAAGAAAAATTTTGAAACTAGTATATTTGTTAACCGATTTTGCCTCAAAAGATTTTTTTTTTTTTTTAGGTTTTTTGCCAGTTTGAACTTTCTACTCCGTTTTTCTAAAAAACCACAAAAAGGCTCAGAAAACAGCAAAAACCCACAAATTTTCTGAAAACCTATAATCCTCATATTTTGTATAATGGCTATTTATTTATTCGGACATCAACAAAAATACTATAACAACAATTCATTCGGTCTGTTTTGTTGTTCTTATTCCATTCTTTCTCAATTGTCCTCCACTGGCCAATGATAAAATGACTAAAAATTGTTGAAAATGAGAAAAATAAACAATGTGCCCACTTATTACCAAATGACGTCAGCCTAAAACAATTCCGAGCACTTTCCAACAACCATTTTCCCCGAAAGTTATTGCTTCTTTCTCCCATTCGGCCCATTTTTGTCCACTTTTGTCAATTGGACTTCGCACGATTAACCACACATTATCTTCATCGTCATTTTTTCGACATGTCAATTGTTCACGCGTTAGTGAATTGGCCAATTCAAATGGACCAACAGAAGAAGCATAGGAACAGAAACGTATGATGAAACTGACGGAAGTGGCGCCATTCAAAAAGGTCTAAAAAAAGCGATAAAATTGCATAAAATGGGTCAGAAATTTGTCATGGAATTTGACCGTTTTGAGTGCATCCATTGGAAATTCGTAAGTGATACCAAGACTGAGCACTTTCGGTTGGCCATTCGCGCGTGGCATATGCAACCATTTGCACACGGCTTGGCCATCTGATGATCCTTCGATGTCATCAGGCGGAAATTGGAGAACTGTATCATAGTCGAAACTGATCAGTCGAAGATTGGAGCATTCACAGAGAATGGAGGGTGAAATGCAACGGCGGAAATGTTCAAAATCAGATGAATATCGAATATTTATTTTGATAAAAGCGGACACACTGAGAAGAGGCCAAAAGGAAGTGGCAAAATTGTGCCAAGTCAATTCCGAAAGAATGAGTAATTTCAAATAGACATTCGAATCCAAAAGACGACCAATGCATTGGAGAAAATCAATGGAAATGCTCTCACTGTAAAAAGAGATGATTGGGATAAAAAAATATTTTGTCTAAATTCAATGAAACCCACTAAATGCGAACAGAAGAGAAGCCGACGATTGAATTGGGCAAAGGCCTTGGTGGAAATGGCAATTCTTTCTCTGTTCCATCGTCATTCGTTTTGACAATGTTCTCTGACCAAATTCTCAATTTGCCGAGTGTCCATTTTCTGTATTTGAAATGCGTGTCGACCAATGCGTCCAATCTGTCGGAGACCAATGCCAATTCCAATCCGACTTTGGCAGGTGCCAACAAATGGAACACATCCAAATAAATATCATCGCAAATGAAACTGAAAAAACAGTCAAAAGCAAGGTTGAAACCCCCACTTTAATATTAAGAAATGTTGGGAATTTCCGTTGTTGTAAATTGCGGAGTCAATAACACCAAAAAATTGTCAAAATTCTCGGGCATCGGAGTCGTAACCCTAACCCTTTGCTCATTTTTGTGTTTACATTTCCCTATTCCATATTCAACTCACATGCGCTTCAAATTTCGGTCCACTTCCTTTGGATGGTCCGACATTTTTGAATTCGGTCAATCGTTTGTTTTTTGCTGCTATTATCTTTTTTTGGCTGTCTAAAATATAATTTCTTTAAATTTCTGTTTATTTAAACAAAAAATTATATGGTTTAAAAATGAGTTAAATACACAGACAATCCTTTCCTTTTATAGAAATGTCATCCCTGATTAATTAGGTGATAGAATGTTTAATTCTGTCCATAGGACTATTGTTTGGATTAAAAAACAGAAATTGAACATTTTTTTTTGTCAATATTCTTGAATTTTTATTAAAAACCAAAAATTCCGATGGGAAAGCAGTGTTGTTTTTCTTCCGACGAAAGAATGCATATATAAAAGAAATAAAAAAATTCTTATAAATTTTTGCGACTTTAAACTCTTGCGCCGAAAAAGCCATTTTACAACGTGCGCCGAACTATCCACGCCGAACCGGCCACGCCGAAAGATCCTACGTCGAAAAAACCCACGCCGAAAAAGCCTCACGCCGAAAAACCCACGCCGAACCGGACACGCTGAACTGGCCGCGCCGAACAGGGCGGTTCCCCAATTAAGTAATTGTTTGATGTACCATTATTTTTTTGCCATGAATCTGAAATATTCTAAGTACACCGAACTTGCGCTCCAAACTAAACATTCTTAGTATTATTCAATAGTCTAGTTAAAATAAGCGTGCAAAATTTCAAAAAAAAGGTCAAGTTAATAAAAGTGGGCCAGGCTCGTTTCGGCCCCGGGGTCGTTTCGGCCCCCGTTTTTCGGCCCCGGGGTCGTTTCGGCCCCAAGCTAAAAATAGAAAAATAGTACCCAAATTTTTTTTCGCCCTAGTTTTTTTTTTGAAAAACTAGGGGTTCAAAAATTTAGGGTTAAGTTTTCAAAAAATCAGAGTGATTTTTTTCCTTAGTATTTTGAAACCTTTTTTAAACTTGACCCTATTTTTTGAAAAACTACCTCAAACTTAAAAAATAGTTTGATTTTCAAAAAAATTTTTAAAAATTTTCGAAAATCAAAAAAATTTTTTTTTTGAATTTTCATAACCTTAACCTAATTTTGAAAATTTCAAAAAATGAACTTTACGCATATGTTTCTTTAAAGTACTGGTAAATCAATTGTCTATTACACCAAACCTGAAGGATACCTCGAAAAAAACATCAACTTAAGCTTCGGCTTGCGTAGGCCTAGGCTTAGGGGGGCCTCTATTTGAAAAAAACAATTTTTTTTTGACAACTTTATTTTGTTTTTGCTTTTTTTGGCTTGGGGCCGAAACGACCCCGGGGCCGAAACGTGCCCGGGGCCGAAACGTGGGGGCCGAAACGTGGGGGCCGAATCGTGGGGGCCGAAACAACCCCGACCCAATAAAAGTTATGTTAAAAAAAAGTTGAAAAATCGACTTAACCCTAAATTTCCGAATTTTTTTTGAACATAACTTTTTATTAACTTGACCTTTTTTATTTATTTTTTATTTTGCCTGTTTATAAAACTCGACTAGACGTATCCAATGATACATGTTTAGTTTGGTTGCTTCTGAAAAAAGTTATATAAACCGCGCCAAAATGGTCCGTTCCGATCTTCTGGGCCTAAATTTTCACCAATTTTGCTAAGGCTATCTTCATTATCCCATATTCCAGGACCAACCGAAGAAAAAAAAAACACATAAACGGATGAAAAAACTGACACAAGTTTTAGCACCATAAAAAGTTAGAAAAAAATAGCATGAAAGACATTTTTGGTAATTTCATGAAAATTCAATAAGCCTCGCACCCCCTCCCACCGAAGAGTCAAAAGCCCATTCTTAAAGGTTACACTTTTTCATTTTTTAGTCAAAATTTAAAACAAAAAATTTTTGAAAATTTGAGTGATAATTTGATTTTTGTCTAAAAATGGCCATTTGAGAGTTTTTTTCTCAAAAAATCACGTAAATCATCAACAATTTTCCAAAAAAGCCATCAAAATCATCATTTAAAATTTAATTTTATCACTTGATTAGGATCTTGATTAGAAATTAAGTAAAAAATCATACAGTTATATCAAGTCAAAATCTGTTAACAATGACACCAAAATTTCCCAGGCGGCGCCTATCGGCACCGCCAGCCCACCAGCACTAAGATTAATAAAGCCTCAAAATGAATATTTTTGAGACAAAATATGTTAAATAAATTCCTCATTTTCAAAAAAAATTTGCGGTGAGACCCATCGGCCCCCAAAATTTTGTGTCCCCGTATGTCCTTTGAAATCGATCTTGGCAGATCCGAACCCTGGTTTTAATGCATTTTAGTGATTTTTATAGATCACATATTTTAAACGCATATTTGCCGTTTTTTAGTGCTTACGACTTCTCTCCCTATTTATTGACAACAAAGGAACGAACTTTTGACCATCTATTCAAAAATGTCGGACCATCCAAAGGAAGCGGAACGAAATTTGAAGCGAATGTGAGTTGAATATGGAATAGGGAAATGTAAACACAAAAATGAGCAAAGGGTTAGGGTTACGACTCCGATGCCCGAGAATTTTGACAATTTTTTGGTGTTATTGACTCCGCAATTTACAACAACGGAAATTCCCAACATTTCTTAATATTAAAGTGGGGGTTTCAACCTTGCTTTTGACTGTTTTTTCAGTTTCATTTGCGATGATATTTATTTGGATGTGTTCCATTTGTTGGCACCTGCCAAAGTCGGATTGGAATTGGCTCCGACAGATTCGACGCATTGGTCGACACGCATTTCAAATACAGAAAATGGACACTCGGCAAATTGAGAATTTGGTCAGAGAACATTGTCAAAACGAATGACGATGGAACAGAGAAAGAATTGCCATTTCCACCAAGGCCTTTGCCCAATTCAATCGTCGGATACGCTCGTCTTTACATTATGGGGTCTCGAGTATTTTTAAATAAAATGTTGTTTAATCTCAATTTTTTTTAGTTGCAACAATTCTGATGCCATTGCCTTTCTCCAATGCATTGGTCGAGCTAAAAAAAAACCTAATTGGTCAAAATAATTATGGGCAGGGATGTCAAAAAATTTTTTTCCAGGATTCTACATAGCCTAATTATTAGGGCGCGGATTTATATGCACAAAAAAAAAAAAGCCAAATATTCGCATAAAATATGCTCGAAAAATGCTAAAATATGCACAAAATACCCATAAAAATCTTTTTGAAAAAAAATGCATTTGCCTCAAAATCCGCTTCCTATCTTCAGACCATTTAAAGTAAATAATTTTCAAATTCCTTCGGCAATTATATTAACCTTCTAGTTTTGCCTTTTTCCATTCGAAAAACTTTGAGCGGTTAAAACGGAACAGGATAATTTCGTCGGCTGAAATTACACATGGAATAATTGACAAAAAAATATTTATTTTTCTTAGAAAATTCCAAAAACCATACTAAATTTTGGAAAATAAAATTAAAAAATTAAAGAAATTCATACTTCTGAAATTTTTTGAAGTTTTTGCAAAGCTTCTTCGGTTTTTGGAATTTTTCTGAAAAAAAATCAAGGCTCGAACAAATGTTTTCTTTGTTGAACTATTTTTTCTGAATTTAAATTTGTCCTGGCGAAATTCCGGCGGCGGAATTTAAGAGTCTGTAAAAATCAGGTTTTGTAATTTTGCACTATTAAGTATATTTTTTTTGTAACAATTTAGTTAACATTTAGGATTTTCGTCACTAAAAATCCACGTCTTATTGTTCGCCTTTCCCCCATATTTTGTGCTATTATTTATTTGGACGTCAACAGTAGTGATACCAAAAAACAACAATTCATTCGGTCTGTTTTGCTGTTCTTATTCCTCTTTCAAAAGTCCTCCGCTGACCAATGACTAAAGTTAGACATAAGATTAATGAGAACAAAAAGAATATATGCCCTTATTACCAATGCCATCAGATTAAAAGAATCCGAGCACTCCAATAATTTTTCTCGTCTTCCAATGCTTCTTTCTTCCATTCAGCCCATTTTTGTGCACATTTGTCAGTTGGACTTCGCTCGATAAGCCACCGATAATATTGACCATTTTATGGTCAATTTTGTTCGTTTGTTGTCAATAAAGAATTATCAAATAGTTTAAAAACGATTCTTAAAAAATATTAATGCAAAAATGGAGTTTCAATAAAAAATCAGCATCTTTTTATTGGACACAGCATCCCACTTTTGGGCCTCTGTTTGGAAAAAATTTTAATTTTGATCTCAGTGGTCTTGAACTTAAGAAATCTGCGCCATCATCCCCGGCGGCGCCTAGGCACCGCACCCCCCCCCCCCCCCCGAAAAAGTGCCGAAATTCCGAGTGCCGAATAGTGTAAATAATGTCCGAGTGCCGAAAAGGCCGAGTTCCGAACGATTTTTTTAAACTGACACTACTCTATAATTAGGTCTTAGTTAAGGTCTAAACTTTTGCATATGCTTAAGCTAGCTTACTTCTAGGCTTCTATGTTTTCATTTTTTTATCAAAAGCCATTTAGGCATTTTTTGTGTCATTCGGAACTCGGAATTTTTTTTTGTTCTATTCGGCACTCGGACCGGTAGCCATTTGAATAACGATTGTTTTTTATTGCAATGAAAAAATTATTCTTTTTCTCCTCGCTTGCCTATTCTCTCTTATATTTGACAATTGTTTTTGTTTACCGATTTTTTTCGCAACCTTTTTTGTTTGCTCAATGTTTTTTTAATCGAACATAGAGAAAAAGAAAAGATGAGAAATATTCAAAAAAGGTAAAGAGGATAGAGAGAAAAGGTTAAAGAGGGGTAGGAGAAAAAAGAAGTAGAGAAAGGGAGAGAGAGAAACAGAGACATGAGGTAAAGAGTAGTTTTCAAATACAGAAAAAGGCTACCGGTCCGAGTGCCGAATAGAACAAAAAAAAATTCTGAGTTCCGAATGGCACAAAAAAAGCCAAAATGGCTTTTGTTTAAAAAATGAAAACATAAAAGCCTAGACCTAGTCGAGCTTAAGCCTATGCCAAAGTTCAGACCTAAACTAAGCCTTAATTATAGAGTAGTGTCAGTTTAAAAAAAACATTCGGAACTCGGCCCTTTCGGCACTCGGACATTATTTACACTATTCGGCACTCGGAATTTCGACACTCGGAGCGGAAGCGAAAAATAGAGACAAAAATTTTTAAACACGTTGATGCAAACTATGTCAGTTCGGCGCTCACAATTCGGCGCTCGCGATTCGGCGCCATTACAATTCGGCGCCACACGATTCGGCGCCAAGCCAAAAATAGAAAACTCGACAAAGAGTTTTTTGAAAACCTTACCCTAGTTTTTAAAAAATTTATTTTTTTTCAAAAAAATTTGAGGCGTTCTTTTCAAAAAAATAAGGGTTAGGTTTTCTAAAAAAGGGGTAAGTTTTTTTTAAAAACACTAGTGGCTTGAGTTTTACTATTTTTGGCTTGGCGCCGAATCGTGTGGCGCCGAATTGTCTTGGCGCCGAATTGTAATGGCGCCGAATCGCGAGCGCCGAACTGACTGCGTCCGAAAGTTTTTAACCAAAAAAATCCACCTAGAAAATTCGAATAGTAATCGTTTTGCAAGTTTTCTATTTTACAAATAAAGACAAAATCTATTAAGAATTGACATTAATTAAATTGAAAAAGAATTGATTAAGCTAAACCAGAAAATTCGGTAATAGTATAGAAGGTACCCCCCCCCCCTTTTTGAAAAAAATAAAATTTGAGATTGGCATGTCACAACAACATGTTTTATGGGGGTTTCGGGGTCGCTGGTCACGAATCCGGTATCCAATTCGATTTATTCGAACCCCGAACCCAAATTCGAAAACTCAAAATTTTTTTTTACTTTTTTTCGAGTTCGGGTCCGAACTTCGGAAATAGCCTAAATGGATGTCTGATTCGGGATCAGCGACCCCGAAACCCCCATAAAATTTAAAAAAATGCATTATTTTACCAACGAAAAAGCCAAAAATAGCCAAGAAATGGATTTTGCTCATTCAAAATTAAAAATAATAATATTATTATTTAAAAAAGTGCATTATTTTACCAACGAAAAAGCCAAAAATAGCCAAGAAATGGATTTTGCTCATTCAAAATTAAAAATAATAATATTATTATTTAAAAAAGTGCATTATTTTACCCACTAAAAAGCCAAAAATAGCCAGGAAATGGATTTTGCTCATTCAAAATTAAAAATAATAATTTATTATTTAAAAAAGTGCATTATTTTACCAACGAAAAAGCCAAAAATAGCCAGGAAATGGATTTTGCTCATTCAAAATTAAAAATAATAATATTATTATTTAAAAAAGTGCATTATTTTACCAACGAAAAAGCCAAAAATAGCCAAGAAATGGATTTTGCTCATTCAAAATTAAAAATAATAATATTATTATTTAAAAAAGTGCATTATTTTACCCACTAAAAAGCCAAAAATAGCCAGGAAATGGATTTTGCTCATTCAAAATTAAAAATAATAATTTATTATTTAAAAAAGTGCATTATTTTACCAACGAAAAAGCCAAAAATAGCCAGGAAATGGATTTTGCTCATTCAAAATTAAAAATAATAATTTATTATTTAAAAAAGTGCATTATTTTACCAACGAAAAAGCCAAAAAATAGCCAAGAATAAACATTCTTTTGTTTCTCTGCTTATTTAAAATTACATAGTCAAAAAAATGTTGTCGTTTTTATGGTTTCTAATATTCAATAGATTGATTTTAATAAAATGATTTATTTCCAAAAAATCCCTTACTGCTATTTTAATATAACAAAAAATAATAATAAAAAATGTTAATGATATAAAAGGTATTTATTTAGAAAAGAAAATGCTTATAGGATGGCTTATCGCAATTTTTGTCTTCTTTACTGGTGCAAACCCAGCACTCAGAATGGACCCAGGCGCATCATTATCATCACATCCATCCACTTCATGGGAAGTTGCCTCAATATTTCTTCAAAAATTTGGTAAAATTTGTTAAAAAGTAAAATTTCTTAGGACCTAAATTTCAGTGACGGCCACTGTTCAGTGTAGTCCATTTAAATGCTTATTATTTCTAAAACAAGCATAAGACATTCTTTTTATATTGGGGTTGAGATATATTATTATTATATTTATAGGAAAATTACAATAAAATTTTTTTTTGCCTTTATTGCTAAAATAATGCCAAATATTTTCCTAAAGTGAATTTTTTCCAAATTTTTTAGCTATAACTTTTTCGGTGCTAGGTGCAAAGTGGCATTTTATTTTTTAAATGATTATTGATGCAATTTAATGCTTATTCTTATATTTTTAGCATTTTTCGCAGAGGAGCAGATTTTCAAAATAAAAATTATTAAAAATAAAATAGAAAAAAACGCCAATTTTGAACAATTGTCCTGAAAATATATTAAAATTCATTTAGAGCCAAACGGTGTGGCTAAACTTCTCATACCAATTGAAAATGCTTATGCCTTTTTGCAAATGTTCAATGAAATAAGCTTGTTGCTTAATTCTGACGAGTTCAACAAAGTAAGGCAGTCAAAATGCATTTTTGCTCAAAAAATAAATAAATAAATAAATGATATAATGTGGAAAGATAAATTTAAAATTTTTTTTACAATAAACAATGAGAAAAAACTTTAGAAATTCATAAAAAAACAAATTTCGTAAGGTCACACTAAAATAAATATCAGAATTAAAATTATTTTGAAACTTTCATTAGCTTGTCAAGAAATTTTGAAAATGTTTTGCATCAACAAAATTTTTTTTTTCATTTTAAAAAAGAACCACAATTTTTAGGGGTGTAATTTTCAATTTTTTGCTCTTTTATTATGAAGTTTCTCGAAAAAAACCTAAATATTTGCTAAAAGTTGAAAATGCCAAAATAGTTGCTAACCCCCAAAATAATTGAAAAAAAGTCGCTCCAAATCAAAATAGCAAAGAATCTTTGTGTAATACTTTTTGTTCGGCTTTTAATTTGAAAAAATATTTCTTGAGCATGTCATTGAATTACAAATTTTACATATGTTTAATCAAATAAAGAATCTAACATTTAATTATTGGAACAATATTGGACAAAATTTATCCCAAATTACATCCGAATTATCCATGTGTTGTGATCAAATTGGTATTATTAATGAAACATTTGTAGGTTCGTTGGTAAGTTTTTCAAATTAGTATACTAAATATACACTTTTGCATGAGAAATATATTTTTTAGTATTAAAATTTTAATAAATTTCTGCATTTATTCTTGAAGCAAGAACGTAAAAATGGAAGCATTATATGCTTTGTGGGAATGTTTATAGCAATGGCCGAAGTTCTATGCATTCATATGTTTAATCTGAGGTACTAATTGTTTCAATATCAGAATTAAATAGGGTAGCAACCAGGGATGTGCCGAGCCGGACAAAATCCGATTCCGATTATGGCCAAAAACCTGATATGATTAAAAACCGATTCCGATTATGGCTTTAATTTTTTCTCGCTACAAGATTTTCTTTAAAAGTCGTATTCTTAGGGGTGTAACAATCGGATTTTGTGGCCAAATCCGATTACGATTATCCGATTCCGATTATGCTCAAAAACCGGATCAATTCCGATTACGATTCGGCACATCCCTGGTAGCAACTCCGACCCCGACATTTTAGGCCATTTTTCGGGTTTTCCCCGACCGCGGCGCTTCCAACCCCGACCCTCAACCCCGACTCGGGGTCGGGGTTTTTATACACCCCTAAGAATGGCACTTTTAATGAAAACTAATGAACAAATGTTTATATACTTAGGAATTCGTAGAAGATAATTTTGAATTTATGGGTGAAATTTTGATTTTTGCCTCAAAAACCTTAAGTAAAACACAATAAAAACGAAAAATACCCCACAAGAATCGACCAAAAAATTGTCATTAAGTTGAAAATTTAAGGCCAAAATTAGGCAGTGGAACAAATTAAAGAAAAGCCACCAAAATATTGAAAAAAAAAATGATACTTTTAATGCTCAAATTGTTAACATTTAAGATGAAAATTTTCCAGACTGCGGCTGTCGGCACTGCTAAACACTTTATTTAAAAAACTGAGTAAAAAATGGAAATTTGTCTTTTTATAGACCAATCTGTTAATAGATTAATTGCTAATTTTTCAAAAAAAAATTTCGACGGCTCCTATCGGCACCGCCGGCCCATTATTTCCAAAAAATTAAAAAATATACAAGGCAAAAAATTTTACAGAGAAAAACAAAAAAAAATGTCGCCAAATTGGTGCTTTGATGAATTTTTGGGTGCCAACCTCCCACCACTCCGGTTGGTCTTCGTTCGAATTAAGGCCAGTAAATTTCCCTAATATTTTGGGGGAGGGAATGTTCTGCGGTGCCGATAGACGCCGGCACAGAAAATTTGAAAATCTGGCTGCGATTTATACAAATTTTGACGAAAAATGGTCAATTTTTGAGATAATTTTGCGGAAAAACCTGGAAAAATTTTTGAAAAAAATAACCATTCTTACAACGAAAAATTCTGATTAAAGGAATGATGAATTTGAGAATAAAAATAAAAATGGCGATGAGCATTTAATTTGAGTATTTTTTTTTCATCTATAAATACTTGGGGAAAAATTTTGTTTGTGACTGTATATGACAGAAAGCAAAAAATTGAAAACCCCCGAACCCCAACCCCAACCATTTTGGTCACCCCGACCCCGACCATGCTTCCCCCGACAAACCCCGACCCCGACATATGTGAACCCCGACGTCGGGGTTGCTATCCTAGAATTAATAGAGTTATACTATTTACTGAGTGGAAATTAAATTTTAATTGTTTCAAAATTTTTAAACTAATTGTTTACTTGATTTAAACTTTAAAATAATTTACCGATCTTTATATAAATTTGTTAGCGGCACCCAATGGCTTAAAGAACAAATTATGATTGCTCAATTGGGCGCTCTTGGCATTGGCGCTAGGCAAAACAGTGTAATTTATATCAAATAATTTAATAATTATCAAAATAATTAATAAAAAAACATTTGCCAACTTTACATCTTTTTCAAGTTCGACCTACAAAGTTGTGCCGCTTCAATTGGTCAATTGTTTAATTTTTGGGGCTTAAGCAAACATTTGATGACCACTACTGATATTGCAAATGGTGCCAATTTGAGCAATGGCAACACTTGCGTTAACCGTATCCAAAACCAAAAAGTATAGTACATAAGTTGGATTTTTATAAAAATTTTCTTATTTTATTTAATAGTTAAAGCAACAATTGTCAGAATTAACCTATCCCAATCTGTTCGATTTTGTGTCGAAAAAGATTGTTGTGGAGAATCCAAGTCCAAGTGAACAAGAAATGAACATTGATTGATTTATAATACATATAAATATATAACCAGGGGTGGGCCAAATCAAAAAATAAAAAAAGAAAGGCGAAAGGACCAAAAAGCCGAAAGATATGAAAAGTGAAAGGCGAAAGGTTGGCCCAACCTTTATATATACTGTTCATAAACAAAACCGTACTTTTTACACTTTTTAAAACAAAACATGAAAATGCATTTTAGTTGGAATATGATTTTATTGACTTATTAGAAATTGTATAAATAAGGTTTTATATCAACACAGAAGCCCAGTGGCTTAATTTTCTTTATTTTTGTGTAAAATCCAAAGGCAAATTTGGTAGGATTTGTGCGGTAATAGGTTAAGGCGGAATTATTCTCTCATTTTACAAAGTGCTCCTTTTGCTTTAATTATACAAAATGGGACTTAACTCAAATGGATGTTAGCGCCATTCCAGGACCAAGCATTGTTTGCTGCCCGTCTCGCAGTGCAGCAATTAAACATTTGACAAAGCGCCGTTTGGCCAAATCCATCGTTTTGAATTAATTAAAAATTTATACTTATTAAGGAATAAAAATGGGTTAAAGGTAAAATACAGATTGATTACTAAAGAAAAAGTTTGCAAATGAAATTTGTTGAAAAAGCATTTAAAAATATTTGATTTATTGGGCCATTTTTTGTATTATTTCTTAAATTTCTAAATTTCAGTTAAATTATTTAATAAGAATTGGCCTGAGGTTGTCTCTCTATTCATGAGGTTTTTCGCTTTTCTAAGGTGTTTCTAACATTGTACACCTTTTCGTTCAGATAATTAATTAAATCGCTTTTCTTTTCCTTTTTTCATTTTGCTCAATAAGTAGTGGTAATTCGTTAAAATTTAAATTTTTGTTCTATAAACATCCATTTATTTTAATAGTTTAGAAAATAAATATAAAAATTTAGAGGAATTAAAAAAAGAAAACATAGATATGTTCTTATGAAACGAGGATAAACTAGAAATTAACAAAAATAAAAGGAATATTATTTTAAAAACAGGGTTGTCATCCGTCCTTTCTTTCAAAGGACGTCCTTTATTTTTGGCTTTCGTCCTTTGAAGCGTCCTTTATTTCAAAGATGTCCTTTGAAATTGGTATTTTACCTATTATAGGTAAAAAAAAGTTCATTTTTTAGGCCAAAATCCATTAGCAGACCAGAACAAAATTGTCAAAAATTTCCCCGGCGGCGCCTATCGGCACTGCCTCCGCATCCCCCCCCCCCACCTTTTTTGTTCAAAATCTGTTACAAAAATACACCCAACCGCCTCCGCACCCCCCACCGCTTGGTGAAAAAATTAAACATCTAAGTTTTTTCAAAGTCAATCTCAAAAATGCACAGGAATTAGATTTGGTTTGTCTAAGTCTGTTATTCAGATCTGGGGTCTGAAAACCGGCCTAACGGAAACCCGAGATCCGCGGTTTACAACCGGCCGCCGCCAACAATGTTTTTTTAGTGTTGGATGATTTGAATTTGGTTGGCGTTATTTTTGCGTTGAAAATGCATTCAAAAAAAGTTTTAGTTTTCTTTAACTAATTTATTTGGTCAAAACAGTTAATAAATCAAATCTAGCAGATTTTGAAAATTTTCCCCTGCGGCTTATGGGCACCCCACCGGGCGCGCAAATCCTATTCATTATATTTCGTACTACAGTAAATTAGCACAAAGGAAAACAAATTATCCAAAAAATTAAACAAAAAATGCTTATGGGTTTTTTCTGTTACATGGGAAAATCGCATTAATTCAAAGTTTATTTATAATAATTTACATTCTTTAAAAATATTTATTACATTGAATGGCTCACTTCTTTTGTTTGGCAAAATATGGCAATAAAAATAGTGACAAAGGAGCAGGGATGTTGCGAGACGAAAAATAAAAAGTGAGAACCCTAAAAGCGGCGAGAATGCGAGAAACGAAAAAGCGAGAATTTTTCCAAAAAAATTTTTCAAAAAACTTTTTCTTTCTAAAAATTAAAATCATCTTACAACGACCTGGTCCGCCTATTAGGCTAGATTTCTTTCGAAATTTACTTAAAAATTATCGAAATTTTACCATTTTAGTGCAAAATCTGTTAACAAATTACAATAAGATTTTCAAAATTTCCTGGCGGCGCCTATCGGCACGCCGGACAACGCTCCCCCGAAACCAAACTTGCTAGATTTTTTTATCAAAATTTTTAACTTATTTATCATTCGACTCTTCAGCAAAAAAAAAAGTTTGCGGAAACCATTCCCTGAAGAATTACAGATGCGGTACTGAAATGGGCAAATGGCTTGGGATTTTAATTGACCACCGCCTAAAAACGCACCAATAAACAACTTAAACATTTACATACAAATCGATTTATTATATGTATTTTATCATTTTTCAGTGAAAAATTTCACTGATAAAATTTCAATCTGATGTTGCAAAAATCAGGAGGCCGCGGGGCGGCCCGCCAATGGCAAAGCATGCGAAGACGGAGCAAGTAAATTTTTGGAGCTCTTGCAAAGATGTGATGACATCTGATAATTATAATGCAGGGCTCCGATCGCAAAATTTTTGAAAAAAGAACATGCAGTCCAAAAAAAAAGATTTTGGGGTCAAAAAAAAAGAACATTTTTGAAAACGATATTATCAGTTGTAAATCAATTTATTTAGGTAAAAGAGTATCAAATATTATATTTTTCATTACCCAAAATCATTTTAAGCAATTTGTGACTGGAAATAAGCAAATAATAGATTGCGGAGTAATTTTATAGCTGCCGGGCTTTAAAATGAGACACCAAATTTTTAATTTGAAAAAGGAAGAATAGACGGTGCCGATAGGCGCCGCCGTGAAAAAAATCAAAATTTGAGTGTGTTTTGATAGCAAATCTTAATAAAAAAAAAACCCAATTTTTGGGGATTTTTAAATTAATTTTGAGAAAACCAACGCGAAGTGGGTCCGGTGGTGCCGATAGGCGCCACCGGGGAAAATTTTGAAAATTTGTAACCTATTTGTCAACAGATTTTCATCAAAAATGGTTATTTTTCGGTTTTTTGTAAAAATTCAAAAGGATTGAGTGTCCGGCGGTGCCGACAGGCGCCGCCGGGAAAAATTTTGAAAAATATTAAGAAATCGCTTCAAAAATTATAAAAAATAGTATTGTTTTCTTCTTTTTTTACCTCACAGTAAGAAAAAAGAACAAAAAAAGGACAGTGGGCTGAAAAAAGAACATTTCTTTAAAAAAAGAACATATCGGACCCCTGTTATAATGCCATTTTGATTAATGGCGTCGAAAATCATTAGCACCACAAAACCATTCAAGGATGGGAGCAGCAGAAAAATGGGCAAAATAATTAGCAAGAAACAATTTCCACAATTAAGATTCAGCTGCACATTATTTAGCCTAAAGTTTAAATGTTTAATCGTGTTTTGGTATAGGTTTTATGCATGTCTAACAACAAATAATGTGGCATAAAAATAAGGTAGGAAATGTTCGCTAAAACATGATCAGTTCGCATTAAAAAAATGCCAGAATGAAAGGCTAAATCTAATAAAAAAGGATGAAATGATAGGATCTAGTCAAATACAATGGCGAATTCCGAGTGTAAATACATCATTTACGGGATCCAAAACATGCAAACCATCTTTTTTTAAAAACTGGTACGCAAAAAATTCCATCCCATTTGCATTTGAATCCTCTTTTTTCATTGTTGTTACAGTTTCCTTTCTCTGTTATGTCATCGCAATATGAAGTATGATGTCCTTAAATCAAAATTTAAGAAATTCATTCAACAAAATTAAATATCAAATACTTTTATTGTCAAAAGGTTCCGTAGTACCATCGGCCCTAACCAAAACGGGGGCCGCAAAAGTTAGCGAAAAAAGAAGAAACAGCAGCAGAATTGATGCGGGTTGACGCTGAAGCAAATGCGGGTTGACGCTGAAGCAACTTCATCGGGTTGAAGCAATTTAGAATTTTCAGCTTTTCAAATAAAATAGAACAGACTAAACGAAAATATTTGAAATAATTCGAAATAATTGAATTGAAAAAGATTTATTATCGTTTAAATAGACGATTTAAGCAGCCAAAAATCTACGTACATATTCCCAAATAATCACAAGGAAAAGCGCATTATTTGCCATGACAAAAAAGTGCATTATTTTACCATTGCTAAAAGATGTAACTTTTACCCACGAAAAAGCCAAAAAATATCCAAAAATAGCTAAAAATGGAATTTTTCTCATTTAAGACATAAAAATAATATTATTTATTATTATTCTAAAAAGTGCATTATTTAGTTATTACAATAAGATGCAATCTTTTACCCCCGAAAAAGCCAAACAAAAATAGCCAAGAAATGGATTTTGCTTATTCAAAATTAAAAATAATAATATTATTATTTAAAAAAGTGCATTATTTTACCAATGAAAAAGCCAAAAAATAGCCAAGAAATGGATTTTGCTCATTCAAAATTAAAATAATAATATTATTATTTGAAAAAGTGCATTATTTTACCCACTAAAAAGCCAAAAATAGCCAAGAATGGATTTTGCTCATTCAAATTAAAATAATAATATTATTATTTAAAAAAGTGCATTATTTTACCAACGAAAAAGCCAAAAAATAGCCAAGAAATGGATTTTGCTCATTAAAATTAAAAATAATAATATTATTATTTTAAAAAGTGCATTATTTCACCAATGAAAAAAACCAAAAATAGCCAAGAAATGGATTTTCCTATAAATTATTATTATTATTTTAAAAAGTGCATTATTTTACCAATGAAAAAAGCCAAAAATAGCCAAGAAATGGATTTTGCTCATTAAAATTAAAAATAATAATATTATTATTTTAAAAAGTGCATTATTTCACCAATGAAAAAAGCCAAAAATAGCCAAGAAATGGATTTTCCGCATTCAAAAAGAATATTATTTATTATTATTATTTAAAAAAGTGCATTATTTTACCCACTAAAAATCGAAAAAATAGCCAAGAAATGGATTTTGCTCATTCAAAATTAAAATAATAATATTATTATTTAAAAAAGTGCATTATTTTACCCACTAAAAAGCCAAAAATAGCCAAGAAATAGATTTTGCTCATTCAAATTAAAATATTAGATAGTCAAAAAAATGTTGTGTGTTTTTATGGCTTATAATATTCAAACTCCGCAGAGCTTATTGGCAAGGGATCAGATGAAGGCACGAGAAATGACAACTGATCCACTTGGTTGAATTACGTTCGGATTCCATCTATATGGAGAATTTCCAGGGAGAATAAACGAAGAATGGATTCTTATCCCATCTGGCATTTGAATTTCTTTAAGGACCACGTGAATTTGGTGCCCTCGTCGAAAGCGCTCAAGCGGAAAAATTATTTTCATTGGACAGAAGGCTGAGTCTGACGATGCCATGAAGTACTTGAGGATGACCTCTGATGGTGTTGTTCGTTCGTTGATGTCTAGGACTGTTCCTATTTCAGTTCTTTGCGCAGACAACCATGTTTCCTCGACTTCTAAGGCATTAGCTTGGACCGCCAGAATCGACGAATGTGGATTGATCCACAATTTCCTCCCTTTGGTTGTATCCTCAACCGTTCTGGCGAGCACTTCAAATCTACGGTCGATGTTGAATTGACCAATACGAAAAAAATCGCCTAGTCCAAGACCATTGGACAGCAAGGTGTTCGGGAGCAGCACAAAGTAGGGAAAGTTGTTGTTTGAATCAATTCTTGCGCCTATCAATCCCTTTTCCAGCTCTTGTGCCACAAGATAAATTGGGGCAGCCGCTGTTTCTACAAGTAATTAGAAATAATGCACTATAGAAAGACTAATATCTTAAACATTTGCAAACTCCGCAGAGTCTTCTACCCTCCGCCTTAACCCATTTGCCAATTTCAATGGAGGGCCCGGCGACCGTTTGCGCCTGTTCTTCAATTAATCGAGCCCTTAGGTCCATCAGTATGTGGCCCATCCAATTTTCGCCAAAAGACCTATTTTCCGGTCTGTAGTTGACGAGAGATGGGTCATCCTTTCCGCATCCTACAGCCCATTTCCGGTCCTTACACGCTTCGACGATCCATATTCCCACTGTTGCCAATAGCAGTTGTGACAAATGCTCATTTTGCCGAAACTTATGTTCGACAAAAGTGGTGATTGCACTTCTCTGCTCTTTCTCTGTCCACCTCTTCCTTGCCAAAGGTGTGGCTCTTTCCTCCACTTCTTGACCAAACCATTTTAATTCACGGGGATGACCATCGGGCCAGCGCGGAGAATTCGCTATGGGTGCATCTCTATACACGAAGCGCCGAACCTCGTTTGCCACTCCTGTGAGTCCAAACACTCGGGCTTTCTTCGTTACGAATGCTTCTTCAACACAGGAGTGTTCTTCCTTCTCATAAACGAACGGCGAAAAGAAGAAGTTGCTGAAGGGGTCGCTTGGGCCTTGGAACGCCACTAATTGACGACCGTTCTGCAGAGACAGGATCCTCATCCCACCAACTTCATGATCTTTGAGCGCCGCAGCGCGAGGATGATCTCTTCCTACACTCAGCCTATTTCTTCTTTGATTGGACGCCTCAGCGCTTTTGCTCAACGAATGATTCATATTTATAAATTTCCTAAAGCTGAAATAAACAAGAACACGAATTATTAAAGTGATTTAAGAACATAATGAAATACATTCAGATTAAAAACCATAACTGTCCGTTCTAAATTTTGATATCAAAGAGAACTTTCATTTTAGTGCATGAATTCAAAAGAGTTCCGCAGAAGTTAGAGAAAAGAATAGTCCCGCAGGACTTAATACATGTGAAATGTTATTTAATTCCATATAATTTGAGTCCTCGGTTTTGTCGGTATGATTTTAATATTCCCACTTTAACCTCTTTTGATTCTAAAAATCACCATAATTCTTCTTTTTGGGATTTTCGCGAAGATTATACTTTGTTTGGCAATTTCTACTTACTTTCTTCTCTTTCACCTGATTATCACAAACATGAGAAGAAGATAAAGAGTCAGAAATAGGTGTTGGATTTTTCAATGATATGGGGGTATCAGAGTGAATATGAGAAGGTTCATGAGAATACCCAGGGACATCAACCAATTCTCTGGCTTCTGATTCTTCCAAAGCCTGTTCTTCGTCATTTTGCAGACTTTTGGTAATGCACGGAGGTCCCGATAGCTCAAAATATTTTTTAATTTGGTTAACATGTACTATCCTTGGGTTTGTCTGAGAAGATGTACAGCTAACGATAGTGATAAGAACACAATTTATTTCGATCACCCGGGATAGCCCCTTCCATGGTAACTGAAACTTCTTTGATGTATTCGTTTTACCAGCGTAATTGCGTAGCAAGACCCTGTCTCCTATTTGGACCGTTTGATTCCGAACTAATTTATCATACTGCACCTTAGACCGTAACTGAGCTTCTTTAATGACCGCCGCAGCGGATTCCCAGGCTTTCCTAAGAGAAGAGACTAATCTCTGTTTAACACTGTCAATTTCTACGGTGCTTACGAACTCCATGTTGGGGTTTAAAATTTGTTCTATACAGAATATTGGGTCACGCCCAAAGAGCAAAAAGAAAGGTGTTTCCTTTGTAGACGAATGAATGGAAGTGTTGTAGCAAAAATTTGCACATTCAATGAACTCATCAAAATCCGATTCATTACTTGAAATGTATTTCGCAAGTATATTGTGAAATGTCCTAAAGCAGCGTTCGACAACCGCATTGCCCTGGCTCCAATGGGGAGTTGCGTAACATTTATTGATGTAAAGAAACGAACAGAAAGATTTAAAAAAATCTGAGGTGAATGCCGTGGCATTGTCAGTCAGAAGACTGGTACAGCCTCCAAATTTTAAATAGCACTTTTTAAAGAAGGCCAAAGCTATTGTTTGGGCTTTGGCGTCTGGGACATGTACTGATATTACGTATTTAGTAAACGTGCAAATTATATTGAGTATATGTTTGTTGCCCTTACGAGTGACAGGAAGAGGACCAGCCAAATCCAGTGCAATTTGAGCAAAGAGGGTGTTTTAGGTGGCATTTGCATCTCTGCTCGGTACGATGGGTTCGGCGAATGCCTTAGCTGGCATGTGATGCATTGCCTGGTCCAATTGATGATGTCTCGATGCATCATTGGCCAATAAAATTTTCTGCATTTCCCTATAGTCTTTTTGGTGTTCATATGACCACCATTTATCTGAGAGGTAAGAAAAGCTTCAAAATGAGTGGGCGAAGGGAAATAGGAATGTACATTCGGGGATTTTGGTCTGGCAAATGATGGTACAATATACCAGAGATAAGACTCAAATTTTCTGCTCTCACTGCAATGTCTTCTTTTTCACTTTCTATGGTCCCCTCAGGGAATGAACCAAAACATACAAATTCGATTAATTTTTTGACTTCGGAATCATCATTCTGTTCTTTTCGAACATCAATTGAAAAGGTTTTACCTTCTACATCGTGAGCAGTAATTGTTAAAATAAAATGTTCATGAACCACTCTTGGTTTTAGACTCAAGGAAAGCCAGACTGTAAATTCTGCTATGTCTTCCAATTCACTTAAGTCCCGAATATAAATTTCATTGCTTCTTTCATGGGGGTATCGTGAGAGGCCGTCTGCTAGTAAATTTTGTTTTCCAGCTACATGAATTATTTAATATTATAATTTTGTAGTTCAATTAACCAGCGAGCCAAGTGAGGGTGCGCTTCGGCCTTCTTAAGGAGATAAGCAAGCGGCTTATGGTCACAACGCAATTATTATTATTATTTTAAAAAGTGCATTATTTCACCAATGAAAAAAGCCAAAAATAGCCAAGAAATGGATTTTCCTAGAAAATTATTATTATTGTTTCAAAAAGTGCATTATTTCACCAATGAAAAAAGCCAAAAATAGCCAAGAAATGGATTTTCCTAGAAAATTATTATTATTATTTTATAAAGTGTATTATTTTACCAATGAAAAAAGCCAAAAATAGCCAAGATGCTCTGACCTCACAACCATTGACATTTACACGTACCACCGCGCTAATTGGTGAGCGACTTTTTAAATAAGGCAGAGTGTTCATTAAAAGTAATGTTCCTAGTGTTAGCAAGGCTGCTATAAGGGATGAGGATTCAAAGGAGGAATTTATCTGACGTAAAGGAGTTGTTTCTAAAGGAATCGGCGCCGCAAGGGCTCCTGAAATTACGAGCATGCATAACATTAAGACGATCGGTAGCATTCCTGTGATTGGACGAGCCATTCGAAAGGTTTTTGGCCTACCTTGATGAACATTTTGAGTTCTCCCATGAATTAACATGTGCATGTGTCCCAACAAGGAAATGTGCTAGCTCACCCGAATTCCGCGGAAGTTGAAGAGGAACTTCATCATTAATCGGGTTTGAGAGGTGATCGCTCAACCATTGGGCATAATCATTTTCTTTCCGATGCAACTCATTATCGAACTCCTTAGAGCTTGAAGGTTGGCACTGTGCCTCTAGGAATTGTTGAGAATCGCCATTTGATTGACCTTGGATGCTTAGCGGACCTGTTGCCCCCTTTTTAAGTCTTCTGACTTTGTGCCTATTATGAAGAGATGGAAATGATAGAAGGTGGAACAACCAATCTCCTCAAAGTTACCGACGGTGGAACAGTCGACCAGTTTGCAATTACTGTGGTAAGGTTGGTCACCTTGCATTCAGGTGCTTGAAACGACGTGAGGAATTCACCCAATCCCAACCGTCTAGAGATTTTGTCAGGGCAGGCAGGCTGCTGAACGACCTCTCAACCAAAATTAATGAGTTAAGCCTTAAGAATGCTAAATCCGCTGAGGCGGTCTCTCAAAAGATCAATACCATTCAAGAACTGACCCAACCATGTACCGATAAACACCCAGCCATAAAAAATAAGCCAAAGATCTCCCGAGTCACCCCCTCTCGAATCACGAACTGGGAAACCAGTTCAGCTGCGCAACCAAAATTTTTCCCAATGCTAATGGGGTTGACCTTGCTCACCACTTTTTCCTCAACTTTAGCCAAAGACTTCACTCCAATTCCGTCAGTTCCAATGATATGTCAAACGCGTCTTCAACCCATGACCTGGTCCCTTCCCAAATTTCCTGTGTGTCCCAGAATGTCTATTGACACAACCAAACCCTTAATCAGACAAAGACGCACCATCTATTTCCCTAATTCACTGGAATTCTCTAGTAAGGCTTGGGCTTGTCGTAGAATTGTCAAAAGAGCTCAGAAGTATACCACGCTTAGTGGTGTATCTGTAGAGCAACATCTTGACTCTAATCAATTGATTATGAGTCATGATGAGTGTCTGCAAATGGCACACAATAAGCGGTGTAGCTTAGGGAACCTCAAAAATGACTCAGGACTTTGGCACACTGATCGAAAGATTGATCTGACACCCCGTCCATGGCTATTAAGCTCCTTCTTGGAAGATAGTTCAAAGCGAGAATTGCTTCGCATTTGAAACAGAAGTCTATTCCCACATTGGGGCTACTCCAATCGTAACTCCTGCGGGATTCGCTCAAGCCTGCCCCTATGAAAAAGGTAACTGTCTGCTCTCTGATAAAACTATCTTAATTTGGGTTCCCCAAAAAGATAAAATGTGCAGATACAGTCCTATTGGTGTCATGGAAGGACATAGCCTTGGTACAGTATGGCTGTCCACTCTTGGAGACCTTGGCTTAACTAGCTCAATTGCTCGAAATGTTTTTGATTGTGGCCGGAATCTCACCATATCGGATCAGGGGCCAGCCTTTAGCATTATCCCGAAAACAGGCGATCACATCAAGGCATTTTCGGATCTGACACAGAAGGAGTAGTTACCTCATCTCAACTAGCGGCACAACTCTCTTATTCAAACGCTAATATGTCGCGCTCTGTTAATATTGCTTTTGCTCAAGCATTCAATGCCTTTTGTGATTTTATGTTAGACACCCAAAGATGGGTACGGTCATCTTACCTGAATGACCCCACAAGCCTCGCGAGGTTTATTCACAGAGATAATTTCTTGATTGCCAGAAGAGCTGGCGTTTCTCTTCTGAGAACCTGGCCATGTGTCCCACTTATGCACTCGGACTTTGAGTTTCGTCCAACCCGTACCAACCTGTCTTGTTTTGAACTTCTGCCAATCATGATAAAGATAAGTGGAGCGGAACATTCTGCTTTCCTGAACCCAATGGATCTGACAGTCTCTCTCCATTCTAGAACAGCTCCTTGCGAGGATCATAGAAGTATTTTGGTCCAAATAGCAGATCGGACATTTGAAGTGGACCAAGTCGAGGGTACAATTAGCAGTGTTTATGTCCACGAAATCAAGGAAGTAGAGCTTGATTTTGGTAAGACGGCACGCATTCAGAAGCTCACGCCACACGCCTTCCATCATCTGGTCGTATTCAATCTTACCGCATTGGCCACTCATGCCTTCGCAACGAATCTCGCGCAGGTAAGTCAACTGACTTATAAAATTGATAGAACCGAGTCCTCAGAATTCAAAACCACTCTCTCGGATGAATGTTCTGCACTAGAGGAGTCAATCATTCAAAAAGCCGTAGGGAATTACTCTTTGGCATGGCAAATTGGAGTTACTATTTGTTTGTTATTCTGTATGGCCGATGTTCTGATACGCCTGGTCTCCGCCTATTTTGGAGTCAGACTTCAAGGCCCTCTGGAAACATTAGGTCGTCCACTAATTACAAATTTAGCGAAGCTTTTCTTCCGAAAAGATTCCAACGAAGACTTCCATAGTAGGGATCCTCCTAATTTGTCTTTTAGACGGATAGGTTCTGCTGTCTCTCTTCATAATAGGCACAAAATCAGAAGACTTAAAAAGGGGGCAACAGGTCGGTCCGCTAAAGCATCCAAGGTCAATCAAATGGCGATTCTCAACAATTCCTAGAGGCACAGTGCCAACCTTCAAGCTCTAAGGAGTTCGATAATGAGTTGCATCGGAAAGAAAATGATTATGCCCAATGGTTGAGCGATCACCTCTCAAAACCGATTAATGATGAAGTTCCTCTTCAACTTCCGCGGAATTCGGGTGAGCTAGCACATTTCCTTGTTGGGACACATGCACATGTTAATTCATGGGAGAACTCAAAATGTTCATCAAGGTAGGCCAAAAACCTTTCGAATGGCTCGTCCAATCACAGGAATGCTACCGATCGTCTTAATGTTATGCATGCTCGTAATTTCAGGAGCCCTTGCGGCGCCGATTCCTTTAGAAACAACTCCTTCACGTCAGATAAATTCCTCCTTTGAATCCTCATCCCTTATAGCAGCCTTGCTAACACTAGGAACATTACTTTTAATGAACACTCTGCCTTATTTAAAAAGTCGCTCACCAATTAGCGCGGTGGTACGTGTAAATGTCAATGGTTGTGAGGTCAGAGCATAAAAAGTTTGGATCCTCGACTCTATGATGAACATTTGAGCACCCCTGTCACAGTTTCAAAGCCGGAGGACAATACACTAAAAATCATCCTCTGCAATCCAATCAATCTCCCAAAAACTATCATTAAGAATATGTGTATTGCTACTGCAAGTGAGTTGAACAAGTCTGACTTTCCCAACCTATTAATTGAAGGCACGTTAGATGAAGTTAATCTCCTAAGGGAGTCATCAAAAATAATTGCGACGGATCCTTCATTCAAAATTGATTTTTCCAAATCATCTGTTTCAGATGAGGACCTCAAAAATTTAAAGGAACTTTGTGAAGAGTTCAAAGATATATTTAGCAGAGCCAGTACGATCTGGGTTCTTGCTGTGCAGGGGAACATGACATTGTAATCAATTCAGAAACACCTGTGTCATCTAAACCACACCGAACACCGTTTAAGTACCGCGATAAACTCCAAAAACACATTGACCAACTTTTGGCATCGGGAGTCATGGTTGAGTCGGACACTCCATGGGTCTTCAACATCGTCCTAGTGCAAAACAAGGATGGTGGGCTAAGGCCATGCATTGATTTTTGTAAGCTTAATGACGTAACAGTTCCGGATCACTACCCACTTCCCCGATTAGAGACAATAATAGAACGGATTGGTAATTGTCTATACTATTTCAGTTTAGACCTGTCCAGTGGGTACCTCCAGATAAGACTCACTGAAAAGGCATCCAGAAAATGTGGGCTAATTACTGAGAATAAGATCTACCAAATGATCAATCTTCCTTTTGGTTTAAGAAATGCAACCAGTGCGTTTGCCAGATGTATGGCACATGTCCTCACTGGTCTGGATGACTGTGCAATCGCTTATGTTGATGAAATATTGGTGTTCACCAAAGATGAGAACTTTAGCGTACACCTCAAAGCTTTGAGAAGTGTCTTTGAAAGATTTAGAAGATTTCAGTTAAAATTAAGTCCCAAAAAATGTACATTCGCTGCGGCGACCATGAATTTTCTCAGGTATTTAGTCAGTGCTGAAGGCTATACTCCGAGTCTGAGCAAGATCGAAGTAATTAAAAACTTCCCCGACCCAAAACCATTCGAGAAGTAAAACATGTGGTAGGAATGGCCTCATTCTTTCGGAAACATGTACCTAACTTTTCAAGAATTGTTGAGCCATTGAACAGGCTTACAAAAAAAGAAACTAATTTCGAGTGGGGTCCCGAACAGGCTGCGGCCTTCGATAAAGTGAAAGTAATATTAAGTGAGAAACCGATACTGGTTTTTCCCAATTATGATAAGCCCTTTCACATCTTTACTGATGCCTCTAATGTAGGCCAAGGCGGGGCACTAATGCAATGGAATCATCAACGGAAGTATATGAGGTTATTGCTTACTGCAGCAGAACAATGTCATCATCTGAACGTCGAGGGCCTCCTGTTCAAGCTGAATTAGGAGCAATAATTTTTGCTCTACGCACATTTAAACCATATATTTTTGTGGCTGAAATTGAATTGCATTGCGACCATAAGCCGCTTGCTTATCTCCTTAAGATGGCCGAAGCGTACCCTCACTTGGCTCGCTGGTTAATTGAACTACAAAATTATAATATTAAATAATTCATGTAGCGGAAAACAAAATTTACTAGCAGACGGCCTCTCACGATACCCCCATAGAGAAGCAATGAAATTTCTATTCGGGACTTAAGTGAATTGGAAGACAGAGCAGAATTTACAGTCTGTCTTTCCTTGAGTCTAAAACCAAGAGTGGTTCATGAACATTTTATTTTAACAATTACTGCTCGCGATGTAGAAGGTAAAACCTTTTCAATTGATGTTCGGAAAGAACAGAATGATGATTCCGAAGTCAAAAAATTAATCGAATTTGTAAGTTTTGGTTCATTCCCTGAGGGGACCATAGAAAGTGAAAAAGAAGACATTGCAGTGAGAGCAGAAAATTTGAGTCTTATCTCTGGTATATTGTACCATCATTTGCCAGACCAAAATCCCCGAATGTACATTCCTATTTCCCTTCGCCCACTCATTTTTGAAGCTTTTCATACCTCTCAGATAAATGGTGGTCATATGAACACCAAAAAGACTATAGGGAAATGCAGAAAATTTTATTGGCCAATGATGCATCGAGACATCATCAATTGGACCAGGCAATGCATCACATGCCAGCTAAGGCATTCGCCGAACCCATCGTACCGAGCAGAGATGCAAATGCCACCTAAAAACACCCTCTTTGCTCAAATTGCACTGGATTTGGCTGGTCCTCTTCCTGTCACTCGTAAGGGCAACAAACATATACTCAATATAATTTGCACGTTTACTAAATACGTAATATCAGTACATGTCCCAGACGCCAAAGCCCAAACAATAGCTTTGGCCTTCTTTAAAAAGTGCTATTTAAAATTTGGAGGCTGTACCAGTCTTCTGACTGACAATGCCACGGCATTCACCTCAGATTTTTTTAAATCTTTCTGTTCGTTTCTTTACATCAATAAATGTTACGCAACTCCCCATTGGAGCCAGGGCAATGCGGTTGTCGAACGCTGCTTTAGGACATTTCACAATATACTTGCGAAATACATTTCAAGTAATGAATCGGATTTTGATGAGTTCATTGAATGTGCAAATTTTTGCTACAACACTTCCATTCATTCGTCTACAAAGGAAACACCTTTCTTTTTGCTATTTGGGCGTGACCCAATATTCTGTATAGAACAAATTTTAAACCCCAACATGGAGTTCGTAAGCACCGTAGAAATTGACAGTGTTAAAAAGAGATTAGTCTCTTCTCTTAGGAAAGCCTGGGAATCCGCTGCGGCGGTCATTAAAGAAGCTCAGTTACGGTCTAAGGTGCAGTATGATAAATTAGTTCGGAATCAAACGGTCCAAATAGGAGACAGGGTCTTGCTACGCAATTACGCTGGTAAAACGAATACATCAAAGAAGTTTCAGTTACCATGGAAGGGGCTATCCCGGGTGATCGAAATAAATTGTGTTCTTATCACTATCGTTAGCTGTACATCTTCTTAGTACAAACCCAAGGATAGTACATGTTAACCAAATTAAAAAATATTTTGAGCTATCGGGACCTCCGTGCATTACCAAAAGTCTGCAAAATGACGAAGAACAGGCTTTGGAAGAACCAGAAGCCAGAGAATTGTATTTCTGACTCTTTATCTTCTTCTCATGTTTGTGATAATCAGGTGAAAGAGAAGAAAGTAAGTAGAAATTGCCAAACAAAGTATAATCTTCGCGAAAATCCCAAAAAGAAGAATTATGGTGATTTTTAGAATCAAAAGAGGTTAAAGTGGGAATATTAACAAATATATTATAATTAAAAGCAAAGGAACGCAATAAACAAATCCACGTTTCAGTAAATGGTTGACTCAGCCATCCGAATGCCAATCATACCGACAATACCGAGGACTCAAATTATATGGAATTAAATAACATTTCACATGTATTAAGTCCTGCGGGACTATCTCTCGTCAACTACAGACCGGAAAATAGGTCTTTTGGCGAAAATTGGATGGGCCACATACTGATGGACCTAAGGGCTCGATTAATTGAAGAACAGGTGCAACTGTCGCCGGGCCCTCCATTGAAATTGGCAAATGGGTTAAGGCGGAGGGTAGAAGACTCTGCGGAGTTTGCAAATGTTTAAGATATTAGTCTTTCTATAGTGCATTATTTCTAATTACTTGTAGAAACAGCGGCTGCCCCAATTTATCTTGTGGCACAAGAGCTGGAAAAGGGATTGATAGGCGCAAGAATTGATTCAAACAACAACTTTCCCTACTTTGTGCTGCTCCCGAACACCTTGCTGTCCAATGGTCTTGGACTAGGCGATTTTTTTCGTATTGGTCAATTCAACATCGACCGTAGATTTGAAGTGCTCGCCAGAACGGTTGAGGATACAACCAAAGGGAGGAAATTGTGGATCAATCCACATTCGTCGATTCTGGCGGTCCAAGCTAATGCCTTAGAAGTCGAGGAAACATGGTTGTCTGCGCAAAGAACTGAAATAGGAACAGTCCTAGACATCAACGAACGAACAACACCATCAGAGGTCATCCTCAAGTACTTCATGGCATCGTCAGACTCAGCCTTCTGTCCAATGAAAATAATTTTTCCGCTTGAGCGCTTTCGACGAGGGCACCAAATTCACGTGGTCCTTAAAGAAATTCAAATGCCAGATGGGATAAGAATCCATTCTTCGTTTATTCTCCCTGGAAATTCTCCATATAGATGGAATCCGAACGTAATTCAACCAAGTGGATCAGTTGTCATTTCTCGTACCTTCATCTGACCCCGTGCCAATAAGCTCTGCGGATTTTCTTTAACTTGCTCAGTCACATATATGTCTAAGCTCTGCGGAGCTATTTAATTTAATAAAGCAGCAAAATATAATTTTTTCTCTCACACTTGTATCTAAAAGTAAAGAACTAACATATAAGTGGGGAAATAAAATAAACAAATAAAAAAAGAGAGTTCATGAATCCCACAGGATTTTTGGTTGTCGGATCAGGGACGATCCTTTGTTACAGTGGGAGGTATAGCATAAAGGCAGCATGATTAAATTTAAAAAAAAAACCAACAAATAATAAAATATAATAATTAAAATTTTAACAAAATGTCAAACATGGAAATTAACGGCATAAACCTAATGAATTTTCAAAATTTAGTCAAAAAAGGGCGGTTTTCATTTTCAACTTTAAAAATTAACTCGAAGACCAGGGACGGTCTTTTGGAGGGCCGGAGGTGTAAGGCCGGGATTGGACTTTACCCCCCCCCCTTCCGGTCCTCTTTTTCTCAGCGGCTCCTCCCATCCCGATGGGCTTAAAAGGCGGGAGATTTAAAGGCAGTTGGCTTAATCAGTCGGTCCGCCGCCGATCAGCGGACAATCAATTGGTCCTTGGCTGGGAGATACCCCCAGGCCATCCAACATCTTCTTCCATTCCCTCCCTAGCCCTGAGGGGCCCAATTACGGACGCGTAAACGGGATCCCGACTTTCCCGGACCAACATCCCGGGCTGGCGCTGGGTAGTGGGACCTCACGTCTTTACTATTTGATAGTCCCCTTCCAAGTTTTTTTTGAGAATATTTCTTCCTTTTTGGAGAGATGACATCCATTTTAGTTATATTAAAATCGCTGTAAGAGACTTTTTGGATATAAATAATTAAGTAAATCAATCTGTTGAATATTATAAGCCATAAAAACACACAACATTTTTTTGACTATCTAATTTTCAATATGCAAAGAAAGAAACGAATTTTTATTCTTGGGTATTTTTGGCTTTTTAGTGGGTAAAATAATGCACTTTTTTAAATAATAATATTATTATTTTAATTTCAATGAGCAAAATCCATTTCTTGGTTATTTTTTTGGCTTTTTCGTTGGTAAAATAATGCACTTTTTTAAATAATAATATTATTATTTTAATTTTGAATGAGCAAAATCCATTTCTTGGCTATTTTTTGGATTTTTCGTTATAAAATAATGCACTTTTTTAAATAATGATATTATTATTTTAATTTTGAATGAGCAAAATCCATTTCTTGGCTATTTTTTGGATTTTTAGTGGGTAAAATAATGCACTTTTTTAAATAATAATATTATTATTTTAATTTTGAATGAGCAAAATCCATTTCTTGGCTATTTTTGGCTTTTTTCATTGGTGAAATAATGCACTTTTTAAAATAATAATAATAATTTTCTAGGAAAATCCATTTCTTGGCTATTTTTGGCTTTTTTCATTGGTAAAATAATACACTTTATAAAAATAATAATAATAATTTTCTAGGAAAATCCATTTCTTGGCTATTTTTGGCTTTTTTCATTGGTGAAATAATGCACTTTTTTAAATAATAATAATAATTTTCTAGGAAAATCCATTTCTTGGCTATTTTTGGCTTTTTCATTGGTAAAATAATACACTTTATAAAAATAATAATAATAATTTTCTAGGAAAATCCATTTCTTGGCTATTTTTGGCTTTTTTCATTGGTGAAATAATGCACTTTTTTAAATAATAATAATAATTTTCTAGGAAAATCCATTTCTTGGCTATTTTTGGCTTTTTTCATTGGTAAAATAATACACTTTATAAAATAATAATAATAATTTTCTAGGAAAATCCATTTCTTGGCTATTTTTGGCTTTTTTCATTGGTGAAATAATGCACTTTTTGAAATAATAATAATAATTTTCTAGGAAAATCCATTTCTTGGCTATTTTTGGCTTTTTTCATTGGTGAAATAATGCACTTTTTAAAATAATAATAATAATTTTCTAGGAAAATCCATTTCTTGGCTATTTTTGGCTTTTTTCATTGGTAAAATAATACAATTTTCTTGGCTATTTTTGGCTTTTTTCATTGGTGAAATAATGCACTTTTTTAAATAATAATAATAATTTTCTAGGAAAATCCATTTCTTGGCTATTTTTGGCTTTTTTCATTGGTAAAATAATACACTTTATAAAATAATAATAATAATTTTCTAGGAAAATCCATTTCTTGGCTATTTTTGGCTTTTTTCATTGGTGAAATAATGCACTTTTTGAAATAATAATAATAATTTTCTAGGAAAATCCATTTCTTGGCTATTTTTGGCTTTTTTCATTGGTGAAATAATGCACTTTTTAAAATAATAATAATAATTGCGTTGTGACCATAAGCCGCTTGCTTATCTCCTTAAGAAGGCCGAAGCGCACCCTCACTTAGCTCGCTGGTTAATTGAACTACAAAATTATAATATTAAATAATTCATGTAGCTGGAAAACAAAATTTACTAGCAGACGGCCTCTCACGATACCCCCATGAAAGAAGCAATGAAATTTATATTCGGGACTTAAGTGAATTGGAAGACATAGCAGAATTTACAGTCTGGCTTTCCTTGAGTCTAAAACCAAGAGTGGTTCATGAACATTTTATTTTAACAATTACTGCTCGCGATGTAGAAGGTAAAACCTTTTCAATTGATGTTCGAAAAGAACAGAATGATGATTCCGAAGTCAAAAAATTAATCGAATTTGTAAGTTTTGGTTCATTCCCTGAGGGGACCATAGAAAGTGAAAAAGAAGACATTGCAGTGAGAGCAGAAAATTTGAGTCTTATCTCTGGTATATTGTACCATCATTTGCCAGACCAAAATCCCCGAATGTACATTCCTATTTCCCTTCGCCCACTCATTTTTGAAGCTTTTCATACCTCTCAGATAAATGGTGGTCATATGAACACCAAAAAGACTATAGGGAAATGCAGAAAATTTTATTGGCCAATGATGCATCGAGACATCATCAATTGGACCAGGCAATGCATCACATGCCAGCTAAGGCATTCGCCGAACCCATCGTACCGAGCAGAGATGCAAATGCCACCTAAAAACACCCTCTTTGCTCAAATTGCACTGGATTTGGCTGGTCCTCTTCCTGTCACTCGTAAGGGCAACAAACATATACTCAATATAATTTGCACGTTTACTAAATACGTAATATCAGTACATGTCCCAGACGCCAAAGCCCAAACAATAGCTTTGGCCTTCTTTAAAAAGTGCTATTTAAAATTTGGAGGCTGTACCAGTCTTCTGACTGACAATGCCACGGCATTCACCTCAGATTTTTTTAAATCTTTCTGTTCGTTTCTTTACATCAATAAATGTTACGCAACTCCCCATTGGAGCCAGGGCAATGCGGTTGTCGAACGCTGCTTTAGGACATTTCACAATATACTTGCGAAATACATTTCAAGTAATGAATCGGATTTTGATGAGTTCATTGAATGTGCAAATTTTTGCTACAACACTTCCATTCATTCGTCTACAAAGGAAACACCTTTCTTTTTGCTCTTTGGGCGTGACCCAATATTCTGTATAGAACAAATTTTAAACCCCAACATGGAGTTCGTAAGCACCGTAGAAATTGACAGTGTTAAACAGAGATTAGTCTCTTCTCTTAGGAAAGCCTGGGAATCCGTTGCGGCGGTCATTAAAGAAGCTCAGTTACGGTCTAAGGTGCAGTATGATAAATTAGTTCGGAATCAAACGGTCCAAATAGGAGACAGGGTCTTGCTACGCAATTACGCTGGTAAAACGAATACATCAAAGAAGTTTCAGTTACCATGGAAGGGGCTATCCCGGGTGATCGAAATAAATTGTGTTCTTATCACTATCGTTAGCTGTACATCTTCTTAGTACAAACCCAAGGATAGTACATGTTAACCAAATTAAAAAATATTTTGAGCTATCGGGACCTCCGTGCATTACCAAAAGTCTGCAAAATGACGAAGAACAGGCTTTGGAAGAACCAGAAGCCAGAGAATTGTATTTCTGACTCTTTATCTTCTTCTCATGTTTGTGATAATCAGGTGAAAGAGAAGAAAGTAAGTAGAAATTGCCAAACAAAGTATAATCTTCGCGAAAATCCCAAAAAGAAGAATTATGGTGATTTTTAGAATCAAGAGGTTAAAGTGGGAATATTAAAATCATACCGACAAAACCGAGGACTCAAATTATATGGAATTAAATAACATTTCACATGTATTAAGTCCTGCGGGACTATTCTTTTCTCTAACTTCTGCGGAACTCTTTTGAATTCATGCACTAAAATGAAAGTTCTCTTTGATATCAAAATTTAGAACGGACAGTTATGGTTTTTAATCTGAATGTATTTCATTATGTTCTTAAATCACTTTAATAATTCGTGTTCTTGTTTATTTCAGCTTTAGGAAATTTATAAATATGAATCATTCGTTGAGCAAAAGCGCTGAGGCGTCCAATCAAAGAAGAAATAGGCTGAGTGTAGGAAGAGATCATCCTCGCGCTGCGGCGCTCAAAGATCATGAAGTTGGTGGGATGAGGATCCTGTCTCTGCAGAACGGTCGTCAATTAGTGGCGTTCCAAGGCCCAAGCGACCCCTTCAGCAACTTCTTCTTTTCGCCGTTCGTTTATGAGAAGGAAGAACACTCCTGTGTTGAAGAAGCATTCGTAACGAAGAAAGCCCGAGTGTTTGGACTCACAGGAGTGGCAAACGAGGTTCGGCGCTTCGTGTATAGAGATGCACCCATAGCGAATTCTCCGCGCTGGCCCGATGGTCATCCCCGTGAATTAAAATGGTTTGGTCAAGAAGTGGAGGAAAGAGCCACACCTTTGGCAAGGAAGAGGTGGACAGAGAAAGAGCAGAGAAGTGCAATCACCACTTTTGTCGAACATAAACAAAATGAGCATTTGTCACAACTGCTATTGGCAACAGTGGGAATATGGATCGTCGAAGCGTTTAAGGACCGGAAATGAGTAGGATGCCGAAAGGATGACAATGGATTTTGCTCATTGAAATTAAAATAATAATATTATTATTTAAAAAAGTGCATTATTTTACCAACGAAAAAGCCAAAAATGGCCAAGAATAAAAAATCGTTTCTTTCTTTGCATATTTAAAATTAGATAGTCAAAAAAATGTTGTCGTGTTTTTATGGCTTAAATATTCAACAGATTGATTTACTTAATTATTTATATCCAAAAAGTCTCTTACAGCGATTTTAATATAACTAAAATTCATGTCATCTCTCAAAAAAGGAAGAAATATTCTCACAAAAAACTTGGCAGGGGACTATCAAATTATGATGCAAAATATACAGAGAATTTTAAGGCCGATTCCATTCATAAAAGCAGCAAAGGAAATGACTAATTTCGTTGCAAAGCGTGTGACCACAATTACAAATTGCAGAAAATGGGCGAAAAGGCAATCATGTTGCACGTCAAAACGGCCAAACATAGGAAAAATCTGATGGAATTCAACAGAAGCTTGCCTCTGACTGTTTTTGTCAAGCAAAAATCGGTATATTTTTTTCCATTTTATATATTTAATTTATTTACTCTGTAAAGAGTTTGTCCCAAATTTCTGCGCCAAATTTTCAATGATGAATTGACGCTTAGATCAGAAGAATGGAAAGTTATTGTCAGTTTTATGTGTTTTGCATTCGATCAGTTTAACCAATTAAAAATCTGATAAGCCAGGTAGTATTTAGAAAATCAACTTAATAATTAAAAAAAATTCTGAAACCGACATTTCCATTTCCCGTTTTGGCCGAACAAATTAAATCGTTGTGGAACTTTCATTGAACGAGGAATTTTATGGAGAACAGACAAATGATTTTTTGAAAAATCTGGAAAATTATGGCGTGATTTACCAAAGAAATAAATTAAAGACTGCCTTTAAGGTACATTTCATTAAAAGCAGTTGTCCAACTTGTTCAAACTGCATCCAATTATCATAAATATCAGGTACATACATCCCAAAAACATTTTTGTTTAAATAATCAGATCGAACAAAATTGAACACTATACTTTTTGGGGGGGAGGGAAACTTAATTTTCAAGTATTCTTCCCGCCTCGGAGAGAAACACACTTCATTCAAAAATTAGGCTAGGGGAAAAATGAGAAATGCAAAAAAGCTTGGCACTTGGAACAGACCGTAATTGGATAATGCAATACGCAGTGTGTTTGATGTTGATGACTGATGTTGAGGGAACAGGACGACTCGCCGACGACGACTCGCCGACGGACGACTCGCCGACGCCGACTCGCCGAGGGACGACTCGCCGATAAGATGAATCGCCGACGGACGACTCGCCGATAATATTCAAAAAAATTAAATAAAACAAAAGGTTGATTAAGACAGTATTTCTTAAACAAATTCAGCGCAAATAATATGCGCCAAGTCGCGCAAGTATGTCATAATGTTTTCAATGAATAATTTTACTCCTTGTGAGAATCCGTTCATCTGCTTATTGCTTATTGTATCTGGTCCTGTTTGATGGCCCTTCCTGGCCACGGACAATTATTCACAATACGCATCTATGCCTTTCTGTTTCTTTCTCAAATCATCAATGAATCTTCAAATATGCGGTTGAGCATAGCCAAAAAATTTTAATTTCCGATTGCAAGCTTCGGCATTCCATTTAAACTCGTTGAAAAACAGAAATGCTATTATGACATACTTGCGCGACTTGGCGCATATTATTTATTTGCGCTGAATTTGTTTAAGAAATACTGTCTTAATCAACCTTTTGTTTTATTTAATTTTTTTGAATATTATCGGCGAGTCGTCCGTCGGCGATTCATCTTATCGGCGAGTCGTCCCTCGGCGAGTCGGCGTCTCCGTCGGCGAGTCGTCGTCGGCGAGTTGTCATGTACCCTAATGTTGATGCGCATTTTTCCCCTACACGTCCGACAAGCTCCAAGCCCAAATAGATTCGAACGTTTTGAGATGCTAAAAAACAATTAAAAATTATTCTGATAAATATATTAAAAAAGAAAAGTATAGAAAAAATAATTCTAAGGATTATCATCATCAGCATTAGAATTTGTTGGAACGAAAATGCCATCCAACAAAATGGCAAAGTTTGAATTTTTAGATTTTATTTTTGAGGGCATTTATTGGTTTATGATTTGAAACCACTAATTTCATGGTTCAATTGATACATTTTGTACCATGGCGCTACTACATCTGGGCTTTTGTCATGCAAATGTACAGTTAAAAAATATGCCGCTCAAATGGTCGGTGCTGGCGCGTTTTTTTTTTTTCTTAAAACTGCCAAAATTTTGCTGAAATTTTCGAGTTATTTAGTCATAACTTTTCTCAGAACCAACCATAATAAACAATCTTTGTATTGGACGATAGCCCTCGACTTTATTTCAAAAATGCACTAAAATTTGCAGTTGTAAGAAAAGTGCCAGCACAAAATGGTCTATAGTTAATCGAAGCATTTGCTCTGAGCTCCCAAGATGTGCTGATTTTGAAAGCATTATGCTATTTGAGATGTCCAAGCTTTTTTTTCTGAAATGCTAATTTGTTGATTTTTGCTTTCCTTTCTAGAAATATGCTGATTTTCAGAAATTCTATGATTTCCTAGGATCAATCCATTAACAAATCTGACCCAAATTAAAATCTATCAAAAAACACACAAAAATTCGGGATTTTTGGTGCAAAATCTGTTCTTAAAATACCCTCAGATTTTTAAAATTTACCCCGGCGGCGCCTATCAGCACCGCCAGGCTCGTCCCTTTGAAATTTTTTAAAAATTAAAAAATAGCCAAAAAAGTTTTGCTCTTTGAATAAAATTTTTACAATGCTGATTTTGGCCACAAATCTGATTTTTTGTCAGCCAAATGCTGATGTTGAAAATCTTCATCTGGGATCCCTGATTAAGCACGATGTCACTCCCCCCTCCCCCCCCCGTCCACCCCAATCCCTTGCTCACCGCGCTGTATGTTCCCGGCCCATCACAAACGGACAAATAAGGATGGGATTTGGACTTGTTGGTGCCGAACAGTTGCTGAATGACCAGCTTTTTGCAGAAAACCTATGTTTATGTGTGGAAAAGTGAACAAAAATTTGGTGATTTTTAATAATCAGGGGTTCCTAGATGTGTGATGATTTATCCTCATTTTGTGGCTTTTGAAGGGGTCAATGATGATTTTTTTAAAGGTGATTTGATGATTTTTGTGGCCTTTTTGGAAATTTGATGGTTTTCTGGATTTTTTGATAAATGGCAAAAATCCATTTGCACACCAGACCCAAATTTCCAAAATTTTCCCCGGTCGCGCCTATCGGCACCATTTTTCTCAATATCTTTTTTTGTTTAAATTCACAAAAATTGTTTTTGGTGCAAAAGCTGCTACCAAAATACATTCACATTTTCGAAATTTCACCCGGTGGCGCCTAGTTAATAATCATCATGGTTGCGTGACTTTTCTCCCTCCACCTCCAAATGAAAAACAAAATTTTTACATTTTAAAGGTTTAAAACCAGATTTTAAACAGCGTCGCCATCGGTGGGTGACCAATGAAAACGCTAAATTTTGGGGTTTTAATTGCCCGAGACAAATAAAAAAATTCCAAAGACAGTATTCCTCAAAATTTACATACAAAAAAAAGAAAAATAAATAAAAACAACATAACCCACTTCCAAGTTGCTGTTGGTGCGCCGCGTGCAATGCCCCGTGGTTGCATTGCATTGGCTGGCACAGTCGAATAGACCGCACTCCGTGTCGTTGCTGCACTTTTGGGTCTGTAACATTGTGTTGAGGCGTGACTCGGTGTACAACATGTCACTGTCCATGACAACAAATCTGTGAATGAAGTGAGGGAATAAGGGATAGATTATGGTACAAAGGAAAGGAACAAACGAAACGGACTACTGTATTAAAACAAAATGTGGCAATCGTAAAGAATGGAATGGGGGTTTCTAATTTAACTTAGTTATTTCGAGCTAAAAATTGGTACATGGGGGTTTTCCAAGGTTCTGATCACGAATATGACCTCAGCTTTGTCATCTGATTTCATCTAATCTATGATTTAATCAAATCATAGATTAGATGATGTTTTATGATAAATTTATGTTCAGATTTGTGTTCAGCATCCTTGAAAACCCCCATAAACCAATTTTAAGTCAAAATTAACAAACTTGAATTTTACTAAGTTAAATTAGAAATCCCCATTCTTTACGATTGCTCAAAATGTGACAATCTTTTTGTCAATTTTTGGCTTGCATAAAAAGTGCAAAAATTGCTCACCGTTCTGGGTAATTGGCGGACAGGCCGAGATTGTCGAACTTCACTTGGCACCATTGGAACGGTTCGTTGAGGAATTGGTAGAACATTTTCAGTGTGCCCATCAGATTGACAAGAATTGTGCTCTGCTTCAGGTCGTAAGGTGGCTTGTTCATACGAAACGGAACCAAATACTCCACAATGTAAGCATGGCCACAAACGCCGAGCAGCTGAAGGAAAGGGGGACCAAAAATGAGCGGAGTAGAACAAAAGGTCGCCGGCCGAAATGTCGCCGCGCGAGGTCGTAACTTTTTTTTCTTTATCCACCAATTTTGTCATTCGAAAGCTCTATGTGTTCAGAAACTATAAGCAGAAGTTAAGTGATTGAAAAAATCTAAAAAGAGTTAGAAAATAAAACGCATGAAATTCCCAGTTTTTCTGCATAATATAAATTGTAATTTTTTCCAGAATTTTTAAACACTTAACTTCTACTGAAATTATAATTTCTGAACACTTACTTTCGAATGACAGCATGATTATAAATTTGGTTGATCAAGAAAAAAGTTACGACCATGTTTCGCGAGATTCGAAACGCAAAACCTCTAAATTTTTGAAACGCAAAACGAAATGTCTCTCTGACCTGGGGCTAACCGGAAATTTTTGAAAATTTGGCATAATTTTCATCATAAAATATCGAATTTATTCAAATTAGCCAAAATTTCCTAAAATTAGTGTCCCTCATCTTGCCTACCCTTGGCGTTACGCGTGACATTTGCAACAGGGCGCTGTTGATGAACTCGTCCTGTTGGAGCAGTGCCCACACGCTGCGCTTCTCCGCCACGTCCAACGCGCGCCAGCGACGGTCGCCGATGGCGCCGCCGTCGGCGGTGAGTGGTGGCCAAATTTTGCGCAACAAAAATCCTTTGTACCTGCGGGGCCAACCCAACCGAAGATGCTCATTGACAATCTCAAGCAACTGGAAATAGGGCAAACAATTCCCTTTAATTTAGGGCTGTACGGAAATAGGGCCCAAAATCTTAGAAAAAAAAAAAGAAAAACGGCCAAACAAAATCAAAATTCATGGAAAAAAATGCTTTTTGAGTTCTTCACCGGGACATCGTTTTTATTGCCTAAAAAAGTAATGAAAATATGTTCCTGGGGTTTTTGGGACTGCTAGTCTCACGTATATATGGCATCCATTTCGAAATTAAATTTCCAGACTCGGATTTGAACAAAATGTCTTTTTTGGTTTTAACTCGCATTTAGATAGGTATAAAAAATGGAAAATCAGCTTTGCTTAGATGATTTATTATTTATTACGCATAATATTTTATTATTTCTTTTTTTTTGCGCGAATTTAACAAATTACTTTGTCGGTGAATTGTTCCTCGTCCACCGAATCGAAGTCAATTTGCTGGTCATATTCGTTTGCGAAAGAGAATTGCATCTAATGAAAAATTCTTTTTTCTTTTTTTTTTTTCATTAGCTGTCGTCAAATTGTAAACTTGAAGCTGATGCTTGTTTTTTTTGCCAAAACCCAAAAAATCCGATGCGCAATATTTGGACATAATTAATTTGCCTATTTCTCCCGCCCCCCCCCCCCTCTCCATTTGTCGGTCCCACTTTTAACACTGTGTCCAATCCGTCAATTCGCAGTTTCATCACGTGTTTGTTCCCGCCTCGGGTGTAATCCGACAGTGTCCAATTGCGCGAAATGCCGTCGCCCCCATGGCACAGTGTTTCGCAAAAGTTGCCTGCGTAATGGCCCGAGCGCCATTCTGAGCACAGCGCTTCCACGATGGACTGGGCACTTTAAAGTTTAAACCGATAATGAATAGGCAAAATTATTTTAAAAAAACCCCCATCCAAAGAAAGCCAAAAAGCCAATTTTTTGTTTAAATCCAAAATTGAATTATTCAATGTCACTTTTCAATTGATAATTATTAATTATTACTTTTCTTGATTAGAACTTAAATTTCCTTTTTAGGTGTGCATTACTATTAAATTCATCAATTTATTGTCATTTATAAGCAGGATTAGCAGATAAAACTTCAAAAACTTCATTGAAAAAACTAATTCCAAGACCAAAAAATTAATTGATACTCTTTCTTTTATTTTTCCAAATAAATTTTTAGGCTTTTATTCATTTTTCGATCCAAATACCCCAAAAATCTTCAAATCCTAATTTTCAAAAAAAAAAAAAATCTTCTTTGACCCTTCAAAATCCCCAAAATGAGGCTAAACCCCAGATATGGCAGCTCTGTGGTATATAAATGGTGAATGCAATAAATGAATGTTCAGATTCGTGCTCAGCCCCCTTTAAAACCCCCATATACCATATACCAATTTTCAACCCAAAATAACAAAGTTAAATTAGGGACAACACTCATTCTTAAGGATTGCCGATTTTTTGAGATTTCACAAGCTTATACGATAGAACTTGGCTAAGATCGATAGAATGATAATAAAAATTAGTTTATTTGTTCCCATTTTTACAGACTTTGTCGATTTGTACGGTTTGCTCGCCGCCAATTTTCCAGTTGATAATTCGCCCACCGCTGGCATTGATGGTGGGCCAAAGAACGGAATCAGCCAAACTGAAAATAACAAAAAAATTATGGGCCAAAAAAACAAAGAGCATTCATAAACAAACTTAGAGAAAAAATGCAACAATTAAAAATATTCTTTTTGAAAGGACATTTGCGCCAATGTCCAAAACTCTGTTCAAATTTAATTTTAACCAACCCAAAACCAATTAAACCAAACAGCATTTTGTAGCGTGTACCGACATTTCGCCACCTAAGCAGAAATAGGACGTCTCGCCACCAGTTTTGCCACTTCTAAGAAAAGCCACCCATTTGCCTTTTAAAAAAACTCAAATGTGTTATCACTAATCCATTCAATGCTAAAATTTAAATTTTGGCTTAGGTGGCGAAACGTCCTGTAGCCTTTTGTAGTGCTTTTAAAAAAAGAATTTGGATGTTTGTATAAATGGCCATTATCACATTATTTCAAAATCTATCGAACAACGAGAAATTTTTGGCCACAATCAATTCGTAACATCCATTTAGAAATTAACAAAAATTTTTTTGGCTTCTTAAAAGTTAAACCTAAGCTGAAATTAGGACATAGGCACAAATGTCCGAGGCGCAAATGTGGGGTAACCTTTTTTACAACTGACATATTAAACCGAAAAAGAACATTAGCACAGTGCAAGCGACGATAGGCACAAAAATGGCGCCATTTCGGGCGAGTCCAAACACAAACGCCACACCGCGTCGACTTACTTTCAGCCGTCTCCTGCTGCCCATCAGACGAAACCGCCGCCAAACAGCGCAAAAAATAAACAAAAATTATTTGACAAAAAAGTACAAATGATTTTTGAAAAGGTCATAATTTCTTTTAATAAAATAATTTTTTATTGAAATGAATTTTTTGAAAAAGCATTTGAAAATATTTGATTTATTGGGCCATGTTTGTTAAATTTAAGTTAAATTATTTAATAAAAAATTGGCCCTGGTTTTGTCTCTATTCATGAGATTCTTCACTTTTCTAAGTGTTTTTTACACCTTTTCGTTCAGATTGTTTTAATTCTTTTTAATCCATTGCATTTTTAATTAATCCCACAATTTGAGCTAAGATTTTGTCAAGGATCTGCTCCACGATTTTTAACATCTTCGCTCCAGAGGATTCACACAAAAAGAGTCCAAGCATTTTTGACTTGTAGTCCCATAACATGAAACCCACAATTGCCTAAGTTTTCTCAAATTCAAACTCAAAAATGCACAAAAATTGGTTATTTTTTTGTCAAACTCTGTTAATCAGATCTGGGGTCTAAAAACCAGCCTAACGGAAAACCGAGACCCTTCATTTAAAACCGGCCGCAGCCAACAATATTTTTTGTGTGGGATGATTTTAATTTGTGTGGCGTTATTTTTGCGTTAAAAATGCATTCAAAGAAAAAGTTTCGTTTTCTTAAACTTCTCAAAAATTCTCCTATATTGACTAACTTCTTTGGTCAAAATCAATTAATAAATCACTCCCAGCTTTTGAAATTTTCCCCTGCGGCGGCTATGGGCACCCCACCCTGGGCACGCAAATCCTTTATGGATTTGTTTTTCTGTTACATGGAAATCTAACATTGTTTAAAAAATTTTATTATATTGAATGGCGGCTTACTTCATTTGTTTGGCAAAATATGGCAATAAAAATAGTGCCAAACGAGCTATATTTACCAAAAAGTTGTAGTTTAGAGAGCCAGCTTTTAAATTACAATAATTTAAATAAATTTCATTTCATTAATTTAAACAAATGTTTTATTTTATATTAATTAATTCAATTTTTAAATCTGAAATTACGCTATAAATTGTGTCAGATAGGTACCTTTTTGCTAGACATTATGTACATTTTATTGGTTTCTTTAAGAAATTGTGCAAATGTTGTTAGCAGGAAATGTGAATTAATCATCAAATTTGAAAGGCTTATTGTCTGTCGCATATGCAAAATTAATGAATAATTATAAGCATTAAGGTTGACTGCTGACATTCAAATAAATGAAAAATGAAAATGACAGATTTATACATTCCAATTTAAGTTTATTAAATTGAAAATTATTCTGCTTTCATTTTTTAATTATAAATTGTTGTATCTTTTTTAGGTGAGAAGCGAATTGGGAAATTATTGAAAGACCTATTTCTCCTATTTTCTGTAATATTGATTAAGTCACAGATTCTTTTCACAAAGTCGTTCCGTTTTTAGCTTAAAAATACGACAAAATTTTTGAAAAATTGTATTAACAGAAATTTTTCAAAATGCAAATTAAAGGATTTAAGGATTTTTTATTTTTGCAAATCTGAGTATTTTTAATAAACGGATTGAAAATTTAGTAGGTTTGTAAACACGTTTTCCAAATAGGTCACTTTTGAGGGTGCTAGGTCGTTTTCTTAAAACGGCCACTTTTGCTGTTTCATAAATTCAGCTATTTACAGATTTCCGACAAAAACTCATGTAACTTTGCTCTAACGCAACCTAATTGCACCTCCTTGGTATGGTCCGATAGCTATAGGTTAGCTTGGTAGCTAGTTAAATTTCAAAAAAATTGATTTTTAAGACAAAAAAAATAGTTTAAATCTCTATCAAATTATTTTGAAATTTTGTAGGCTAAAGATCTAACCAATTGCTATCGGAACATACCAAGAATGTACAATTAGGTTGCGTTAGAGCAAAATTACCAAGAGTTTTTGTCGAAAAATCTGTAAAATGGCGGTTTTTAGGAAACGACTCAGCGCACCCTTTCCTTACACCATAATTTTGCCTTTTTATGATCATTAATAATGAAAATTTATTGATTCAATAAAATTTTTGATTGACCCGAAGCCCCTTTGCTCGAGTCATAATTTGGCATACCCGAATGGGTTCGGGCCCGATTACCCGGGTTTTTAATCCCGAACCCGAACAGCCGAATCAGTTTTATGAGAATCAAATATCAGAATCCTACCCGGTAGGTGCCGGGCCCAATAAGCACTGATAAGAATGGGGATCTGGGTAAGAACAAATGTTGAGAGAAATGGAGGAAAAAGAACAAAAAAATTTTAATTCGAAAATAAACATTTCGCCTAATATATCATTTGGCTAACACTTAGAAGCAAAGATATATCTATTTTTCTCAACTTACCACCATATCAGGATTCAATTTTATTTTCTCAATGTTTAACGGTTAAAAGTTACATGTTTTCTTTCAACATTTGTTAATTTGAAATAAGTTTGAAATGCAAAAAAAAAAAAAATTTAATCAAATTTTTCGCTGTCATTATTTAGGGGGTCAAATGATAAACAGGTTCGGATTTTGAGGCATTTGCCTTATTTTTTCTGCGCACTAGTTTCGTTATATTAAGCCATAAATAACGCATTTTCCACTTGGTTTGAGGCTTCTACGCTGACTTTTATAATGCCTTTTTCGGGATTTTCGTGCCTTAAATGCCTTTTTTGACATTTTTTATGCTTTTTAGGGGCCGTTTTGGCGATTTTTGGTGCCTTTTTTCCGAGCCCTATTAATGACACAAAGGCGAAGTCTTGTAAAAATTTTCATAAGGGAATCCTTCGCAATAATATTTTTATTAGCAAAATTTTAGCTTTTTCAAATTTTATTTTTTGTTGTTATGCAGTTGCAATTTGCCAAGAAGTTTTTTGAAAAATTTTTCTAAATCAATAATTCGATTAGCTTTTCCCGTTAAGAAAGTTTATACGATGTTTGATATGAGCATTTTAAATTGTTTAACAACAGCAAAATGAAAAAAGAAAGGTGCTAAAAATTCACAAAAACAAAATTTGGCTTAAAAATATTACTAATACAAAAAATGACAGAGTCTCAATTCTTCAAATAAAAATCAAAGGACCACCATTTTATAGAAACGTTTTTTGAAATGTCTCCCAATTCGGTTTCATGTTGTTTATTTGGATGGCACTTTTAAGGTTTTTTTTTCCTGCTGATTTGAGATGGCCTAAAACAAACGAAAAACGTATTTTAACTTTGCTTGAAGCTTTTACGCTGACTTTTATAATGACTTTGTTTGACTTTTTCTCACTTTTTGAAATTTTATGATTTTTTGTCCGTTTTTTGTGACTTTTTTCATGATTTTTTTTACATATTTTCTCAAAAAATAGAAAATTTCACAAGAAAATTCAAAAAAAAAGGACGAAAAATAGACCCCCAAGGTTTGGCTTTTAAAATTTTTAAAAGTAACCTGGAACTTTTTCTAAAAATAAGTCACCCCCTAAAATTAGCAAGTTTTTAGTGACTTTTTGGCGGTTTTTACGACTTTTTCGTGCTTTTTTGGCGATTTTTTTCGCTTTTTTAGTCGACTTTTTGGGATTTTTTATGCCTAAAAGTGCCATCCCTATTGTTTATTTCCGCTTCATGCCAACGCACACTTCGTCTTCCATTTTATTAAGTTTTGTCTGTTAATGTGCAATTTTTTGGCAATTTGACTATCACTGATCATTGGATTTTCCATTTTTCATTTGGTTATACTTTTTCACCAATTCCGTTTTTTTCGATTTCTGAGTAAACTTTCCTTTTCCCTTAAAAGAAAAATAAATTATTTTTATTTGATCAAAAATTTACGTTTGATTATTCGGCCAAATTTTCTGTCCCACTCATAAATTGAGTTCATTGCAACACCAATTTTTTTTGCAATTTTTTCTTCAATTCCCCAAGTAGTTTTCAAATTGAATTTCCTTGAAAATTCTTCTTTTATTTTTTCAAATTGTTTTATTATTTCTATTTTTTGCTGGTCCGTTTTCTTTTTTATAACACCTAAAACAAAAACAAAATTATAAACATATCTTTTTTTTACACTTTTTTTTATTTAAATTCAAATTTATAATTTTAATTCCTACTTACCTAATTCCTTTTTCCATTTTAAAATCTTTTTCCGAGTTGTACCCAAATTTCGCGCAATTTCACGCTCAATTCTTAAAATTTTATTTTTGTCATAAATAACCCGTAAATTTTTTCTTGTTTTCTTTCATCAAATTGTCTTATCAACTCCATTTTGGCTTTATCATCTATTCTCTGTACGGGCTCTCCTTAAAAATAAGACACAATTAAGGCAAAATATTTTCGATATATTCAAAAAAAAAAAAACATTCTAATAAATTAATACTTTATTATTAATTTATTTTTACTCAATTCCTTTTTCAACAGAAAAATTTTTTTCCGATTTGTCCCGAAATCTTGCGCTATTTCCGTTTCAATTTTCGAACGCATTTTCCTGTCATATTTAAACCCATAAGTTTTTTCTTTTCTTATTTTCTCATATTGTGTGATCAATTTCATTTTTGTGTGCTTGTCTTTAAATGAGTTTTTAAGACTTTTTTGTTCTGGAAATTTTTCTTTTAATTTTTTCCGACTTTTTATGAAAATTTTGCCCCGAAAAAACTCCGAACCCCGACTTTTCCCACCCATTTTTTAAATTTCTCCAGCCACCACCGACAAATTTAGTCGGGAATTTTCATCCCCGATCCCCGACTTTTCCAACCCCGACGTCGGGGTTGCTACCCTACTTTTTTCTAACTTTTTCTATCAGCAGTTATTTTCTTGGAAAATGTTTTTTCCCTATTTCCTTGGAAATATGTAAAATATTTGCACTTTAATTTTATTTCAAAGCGGGCAATAAATCTTTTAGATGTAAACAGAAGTTTGATATTTCAGCAGTTATTTTTTGGAAAATGTTTTTTTCCATTTCCTTGAAATAGTGTAAAATATTTGACTTTAATTTTATTTCAAAGCGGGGCAAATAAATCTTTTTAATGTAACAGAAGTTTGATATTTCAGCAGTTATTTTTGGAAATGTTTTTTCCTATATTCCTTGAAATAGTGTAAAATATTTGCCTTTAAATATTTATTTCAAAGGGGGGCAAATAAATCTTTTTAGATGTAAACAGAAGTTTGATATTCAGCAGTTATTTTTTGAAATGTTTTTTTCCTCATTCCTTTGAAATAGTGTAAATATTTGACTTTAATATTTATTTCAAAGCGGGGCAAATAAATCTTTTTAGATGTAACAGAAGTTTGATATTTCAGCAGTATTTTTCTTGGAAAATGTTTTTTCCCTATATTCCTTGGAAATAGTGTAAAATATTTGCACTTTAAATATTTTTCAAAAGCGGGGCAAATAAATCTTTTTAGATGTAAACAGAAGTTTGATATTTCAGCATTTATTTTTTGGAAAATGTTTTTTCCATATTCCTTGAAATAGTGTAAAATATTTGCACTTTAAATATTTATTTCAAAGCGGGCAAATAAATCTTTTTAGATGTAAACAGAAGTTTGATATTTCAGCAGTTATTTTTGGAAAATGTTTTTTCCCTATATTCCTTGAAATAGTGTAAAATATTTGACTTAAATATTTTTCAAAGCGGGCAAATAAATCTTTTTAGATGTAACAGAAGTTTGATATTTCAGCAGTTATTTTTTGGAAAATGTTTTTTTCCCTATATTCCTTGGAAATATGTGTAAATATTTGCACTTTAAATTTTTATTTCAAAAGCGGGGCAAATAAATCTTTTAGATGTACAGAAGTTTGATATTTCAGCAGTTATTTTCTTGGAAAATGTTTTTTCCCTATATTCCTTGAAATAGTGTAAAATTTTTGCACTTTAAATATTTATTTCAAAGCGGGGCAAATAAATCTTTTTAGATGTAACAGAAGTTTGATATTTCAGCAGTTTTTATTGGAAAATGTTTTTTTCCCTATATTCCTTGGAAATAGTGTAAAATATTTGCACTTTAAATATTATTTCAAAAGCGGGGCAAATAATCTTTTAGATGTAAACAAATGTTGATATTCACAGCAGTTATTTTTGGAAAATGTTTTTTCCCTATATTCCTTGGAAATAGTGTAAAATATTTGCACTTTAAATATTTATTTCAAAAGCGGGGCAAATAAATCTTTTTAGATGTAAACAAGTTTGATATTTCAGCAGTTATTTTTTGAAATGTTTTTTTCCTATATTCCTTGAAATAGTGTAAAATATGACACTTTAAATATTTTTTCAAGCGGGCAATAAATCTTTTAGATGTAAACAGAAGTTTGATATTTCAGCAGTTATTTTTGAAAATGTTTTTTCCCTATATTCCTTGGAAATAGTGTAAATATTTGCACTTTAAATATTATTTCAAAAGCGGGGCAAATAAATCTTTATGTAAACAGAAGTTTGATATTTCAGCAGTTATTTTTTGGAAAATTTTTTTTCCCTATATTCCTGGAAATAGTGTAAAATATTTGCACTTTAAATATTTATTTCAAAAGGGGGGCAAATAAATCTTTTTAGATGTAAACAGAAGTTTGATATTTCAGCAGTTATTTTTGAAAATGTTTTTTCCCTATATTCCTTGAAATAGTGTAAAAATATTTGCACTTTAAATATTTATTTCAAAAGCGGGGCAAATAAATCTTTTTAGATGTAAACGAAGTTTGATATTTCAGCAGTTATTTTATTGGAAAATGTTTTTTCCCTATATTCCTTGGAAATAGTGTAAAATATTTGCACTTTAATATTTATTTCAAAAGCGGGGCAATAATCTTTTTAGATGTAAACAGAAGTTTGATATTTCAGCAGTTATTTTTTGGAAAATGTTTTTTCCCTATATTCCTTGGAAATAGTGTAAAATATTTGCACTTTAAATATTTATTTCAAAAGCGGGGCAATAAATCTTTTTAGTGTAAACAGAAGTTTGTATTTCAGCAGTTATTTTTGGAAAATGTTTTTTCCTATATTCCTTGAAATGTGTAAATATTTACTTTAATATTTTTCTAGAGCGGGCAATAATCTTTTTAGATGTAAACGAAGTTTGATATTTCAGCAGTTATTTTATTGAAAATGTTTTTTTCCCTATATTCCTTGGAAATAGTGTAAAATATTTGCACTTTAAATATTTATTTCAAAAGCGGGGCAAATAAATCTTTTTAGATGTAAACAGAAGTTTGATATTTCAGCAGTTATTTTCTTGGAAAATGTTTTTTCCCTATATTCCTTGAAATAGTGTAAAATATTGACTTTAAATATTATTTCAAAAGCGGGGCAAATAAATCTTTTTAGATGTAAACAGAAGTTTGATATTTCAGCAGTTATTTTTTGAAATGTTTTTTCCCTATATTCCTTGAAATAGTGTAAATATTTGACTTTAAATATTTTTTTCAAGAGCGGGCAAAAATCTTTTTAGATGTAAACAGAAGTTTGATATTTCAAGAGTTATTTTATTGAAAAATGTTTTTTCCCTATATTCCTTGGAAAGTGTAAAATATTTGCACTTTAATATTTTTATTTCAAAGCGGGGCAAATAAATCTTTTTAGATGTAAACAGAAGTTTGATATTTCAGCGTTATTTTCTTGGAAAATGTTTTTTCCCTATATTCCTTGGAAATAGGTGTAAATATTTGCACTTTAAATTTTTATTTCAAAAGCGGGGCAAATAAATCTTTTTAGATGTAAACGAAGTTTGATATTTCAGCAGTTATTTTTGGAAAATGTTTTTTCCTATATTCCTTGAAATAGTGTAAAATTTCACTTTAAATATTTATTTCAAAGCGGGGCAAATAAATCTTTTTAGATGTAAACAGAAGTTTGATATTTCAGCATTTTATTTTATTGGAATGTTTTTTCCCTATATTCCTTGGAAATAGGTTAAAATATTTGCACTTTAAATATTTATTTCAAAGCGGGGCAAATAAATCTTTTAGATGTAAACAGAAGTTTGATATTTCAGCAGTTATTTATTGGAAAATGTTTTTTCCCTATATTCCTTGGAAATAGTGTAAAAATTTGCACTTTAATATATTTCAAAAGCGGGGCAAATAAATCTTTTTAGATAAACAGAAGTTTGATATTTCAGCAGTTATTTTCTTGGAAAATGTTTTTTTCCTATATTCCTTGAAATAGTGTAAAATATTTGCACTTTAAATATTATTTCAAAAGCGGGGCAAATAATCTTTTTAGATGTAACAGAAGTTTGATATTTCAGCAGTTATTTTTTGGAAAATGTTTTTTTCCTCTATTCCTTGAAATAGTGTAAAATATTGCACTTTAATATTTATTTCAAAAGCGGGGCAAATAAATCTTTTTAGATGTAACAGAAGTTTGATATTTCAGCATTTATTTTTTGGAAAATTTTTTTTTCCTATATTCCTTGAAATAGTGTAAAATATTTGACTTTAAATATTTATTTCAAAGCGGGGCAAATAATCTTTTTAGATGTAAACAGAAGTTTGATATTTCAGCAGTTATTTTTGGAAAATGTTTTTTTCCCTATATTCCTTGGAATAGTGTAAATATTTTGCACTTTAAATATTTTTTCAAAAGCGGGGCAAATAAATCTTTTAGATGTAACACGAATTGATATTTCAGCAGTTATTTTTTGGAAATGTTTTTTTCCCTATATCTTTGAAATAGTGTAAAATATTGCACTTTAAATATTTATTCTCAAACGGGGCAAATAAATCTTTTAGATGTAAACAGAATTTTGATATTTCAGCAGTTATTTTTTGAAAATGTTTTTTCCCTATATTCCTTGAAATATGTAATATTTGCACTTTAAATATTTTTCAAAGCGGGCAAATAAATCTTTTTAGATGTAAACAGAAGTTTGATATTTCAGCAGTTATTTTATTGGAAAATGTTTTTTCCTATATTCCTTGGAAATAGTGTAAATATTTGCACTTAAATATTTATTTCAAAAGCGGGGCAAATAAATCTTTTTAGATGTAACAAAGTTTGATATTTCAGCAGTTATTTTTTGGAAAATGTTTTTTTCCCTATATTCCTTGGAAATAGTGTAAAATATTTGCACTTTAAATATTTATTTCAAAAGCGGGGCAAATAAATCTTTTTAGATGTAAACAGAATTTTGATATTTCAGCAGTTATTTTATTGGAAAATGTTTTTTCCCATATCCCTTGGAAATAGTGTAAATATTTGCACTTTAAATATTTATTTCAAAGCGGGGCAAATAAATCTTTTAGATGTAAACAGAAGTTTGATATTTCAGCAGTTATTTTTTGGAAAATGTTTTTTCCCTATATTCCTTGAAATGTGTAAATATTTGCACTTTAATATTTATTTCAAAAGCGGGGCAAATAAATCTTTTTAGATGTAAACAGAAGTTTGATATTTCAGCAGTTATTTTTGGAAAATGTTTTTTCCTATATTCCTTGAAATAGTGAAAATATTTGACTTTAAATATTTTTTCAAAGCGGGCAAATAAATCTTTTTAGATGTAAACAGAAGTTTGATATTTCAGCAGTTATTTATTGGAAAATGTTTTTTTCCCTATATTCCTTGGAATAGTGTAAAATATTTGCACTTTAAATATTATTTCAAAAGCGGGCAAATAAATCTTTTTAGATGTAAACAGAATTTTGATATTTCAGCAGTTATTTTTTGGAAATGTTTTTTCCCTATATTCCTTGGAAATAGTGTAATATTTGCACTTTAATATTTATTTCAAAAGGGGCAAATAAATCTTTTTAGATGTAAACAGAAGTTTGATATTTCAGCAGTTATTTTATTGGAAAATGTTTTTTCCCTATATTCCTTGGAAATAGTGTAAAATATTTGCACTTTAAATATTTATTTCAAAGCGGGGCAAATAAACTTTTTAGATGTAAACGAAGTTTGATATTTCAGCAGTTATTTTTTGGAAAATGTTTTTTCCCTATATTCCTTGAAATGTGTAAAATATTTGCACTTTAATATTATTTCAAAAGCGGGGCAAATAATCTTTTAGATGTAACAGAAGTTTGATATTTCAGCAGTTATTTTTTGGAAAATGTTTTTTCCCTATATTCCTTGGAATAGTGAAAATATTTGCACTTTAAATATTTATTTCAAAAGCGGGGCAAATAAATCTTTTTAGTTGTAAACAAGTTTGATATTTCAGCGTTATTTTTGGAAAATGTTTTTTCCTATATTCCTTGAAATAGTGTAAATATTTGACTTTAAATATTTTTTCAAGCGGGCAAATATCTTTTTAGATGTAAACAGAATTTTGATATTTCAGCAGTTATTTATTGGAAAATGTTTTTTCCCATATTCCTTGGAAATAGTGTAAAATATTTGCACTTTAAATATTTATTTCAAAGCGGGCAAATAAATCTTTTAGATGTAACAGAAGTTTGATATTTCAGCAGTTATTTTATTGGAAAAGTTTTTTTCCCTATATTCCTTGGAAATAGTGTAAATATTTGCACTTTAATATTTATTTCAAAAGCGGGGCAATAAATCTTTTTAGATGTAAACAGAATTTTGATATTTCAGCAGTTATTTTTCTTGGAAAATGTTTTTTCCCTATATTCCTTTGAAATGTGTAAAATATTTGACTTTAAATATTTTTTCAGAGCGGGCAAATAAATCTTTTTAGATGTAAACAGAATTTTGATATTTCAGCAGTTATTTTTGGAAAATGTTTTTTTCCTATATTCCTTGGAAATAGTGTAAAATATTTGCACTTTAAATATTTATTTCAAAAGCGGGGCAAATAAATCTTTTAGATGTAAACAGAAGTTTGATATTTCAGCAGTTATTTTTTGGAAAATGTTTTTTCCTATATTCCTTGGAAATGTGTAAAATATTTCACTTTAAATATTTATTTCAAAGCGGGGCAAATAAATCTTTTTAGATGTAAACAGAAGTTGGATATTTCAGCAGTTATTTTATTGGAAATGTTTTTTCCCTATATTCCTTGAAATAGTGTAAATTTTGCACTTTAAATATTTATTTCAAAAGCGGGGCAATAAAAATCTTTTTAATGTAACAGAAGTTTGATATTTCAGCAGTTATTTATTGGAAATGTTTTTCCCTATATTCCTGGAAATATGTAAAATATTTGCACTTTAAATATTTATTTCAAAAGCGGGGCAAATAAATCTTTTTAGATGTAAACAGAAGTTTGATATTTCAGCAGTTATTTTATTGAAAAATGTTTTTTCCCTATATTCCTTGGAAATAGTGTAAAATATTTGCACTTTAAATATTTATTTCAAAAGCGGGCAAATAAATCTTTTTAGATGTAAACAGAAGTTTGATATTTCAGCAGTTATTTTTTGGAAATGTTTTTTCCCTATATTCCTTGAAATAGTGTAAAATATTTGCACTTTAATATTATTTCAAAGCGGGGCAAATAAATCTTTTTAGATGTAAACAGAAGTTTGATATTTCAGCAGTTATTTATTGGAAAATGTTTTTTCCTATTCCTTGGAATAGTGTAAAATTTGCACTTTAAATATTTTTTCAAAAGCGGGGCAAATAAATCTTTTTAGATGTAAACAGAAGTTGATATTTCAGCAGTTATTTTTTGGAAAATGTTTTTCCTATATTCCTTGAAATAGTGTAAAATATTTGCACTTTAAATATTATTTCAAAAGCGGGGCAAATAAATCTTTTTAGATGTAAACAAAGTTTGATATTTCAGCAGTTATTTTCTTGGAAAATGTTTTTTTCCTATATTCCTTGAAATAGTGTAAAATATTTGCACTTTAAATATTTATTTCAAAAGCGGGGCAAATAAATCTTTTTAGATGTAACAAGAGTTTGATATTTCAGCAGTTATTTTTTGGAAAATGTTTTTTCCTAATTCCTTGAAATAGTGTAAATATTTGCACTTTAAATATTTATTTCAAAAGCGGGGCAAATAAATCTTTTTAGATGTAACAGAAGTTTGATATTTCAGCAGTTATTTTTGAAAATGTTTTTTTCCTATATTCCTTGAAATAGTGTAAAATATTTGCACTTTAAATATTTATTTCAAAAGCGGGGCAAATAATCTTTTTAGATGTAAACAGAAGT